>OY856410.1:390913205-391513205 GCA_963693085.1 Alisma plantago-aquatica | reverse complement strand
CTGACAAGGTGGTTGGCAGTTGGAGATAAACGTTGCATACACTTGATCCAGAGAGCCTGTCGGTCGACAAAAGTTCGACTGAGTAGGTGTCTCGGTCGACCATTTCTCGACCGAGATGGACTCTGACAGCAACTGCAGAATTAATTAATTAGCTATTGCTAAAGCAACAAACTTGTACCTAACGGCTAGTTAAGCACTCAGAAACCCCTAGAAGGTGTCTAGAACGTCCTTAAGCACTTGTAGGACATTCCTATAAATAGGACATGCCTTAGGACACCAAAACTTGCTTTTTACACTTGAGCAATCTTTGAGCATACATTGACTTTGTGCAACCTGTTTGTGAGAAATTGAGCATTGTGACAATTGGCTACTTCCCTTCTTAGCTCAAATTTCGTGTCCTATAGGCTAGCATCTCCTATCCATTGCAATTACAATTCCATACACTTTGGTTAGGAGATCTACACACTTGATCTAGGCAAATCAAGCCTTGTGCTACAAAAGGATAAGTTGTAATTTCCTTTTTCCTTCTTGTTCTCTATTGTTGTTTGTACTCTCCTTGCTACTCCTAGGTAGGAGGCTGCGGATTGGAGAGGTTGAAGATCTTCTTGGTGAAGAAGGGGACCTTGAGCTACTTCAAGAAGGCTGGTGCAACAGGAGGTTACTTCTAGAGAGGAAGGCTACTTCCAGGGGGAGCTTGGAGTTACTTCAAGAAGGATACCTCGGGTTGGTGCATCTACTTCAAGTGAAGGCTGTTCAAGGGGTGTAAGAAAGTATTGTATTTTGTGTAAATCCTTGTGAAGGTAATAAAATTAATACTTTCAAAATCCCAGTTGGGTAAGCAACCGGGTAGTGGACTGACAACTTTAGTATTTGCTAAAGTTGGAACCACTCTAAACACCTGTCTCCTTCTTCCATTTACAAGTGTGGTTGTTTGAGTTAAATAATTGTTAAAATATTTAAAAACTCTATTCACCCCCCCTCTAGTGTTTTTCAATTGGTATCAGAGCAGGCTTCAAGGAACCCTAACCAGGTCTTGAAGAATGGAGGGTGATGGTGATTACAACCACAACAAAAGGTGCAGTCTGAACAAATCTACAACATGCTGCAATTGGTGCTTAGGAACAAGCCACACAACATCTAGCTGCCCATGGAGATCAAAGAAGGAAGATGAGCACAAAGACTATCTTATTGCTACAATAAGTGAAGAAGAAGAAGAGGTAAGTCTTTTTGATTTATCTAAAGAAGAGCTAGTTGCTTCTCTTGAAGAGACACACAATAAATACATTGAGTGCAAAAAGAAATTAAAGAAATCCAATAAAGCAAATGATGAATTACATACTAAGCTTCTTTCTCTTACATCTGAAAATGAAGATCTCAAAAAGGTTATTGAAGATCATGATATTAAGCTAAAATATGTAGAAGCAAATTGTAATCTCCTTTCTCTAGAAAAGATTAATTTGCAGACTCAAGTGAATGATCTTCAAAAACAACCTGTTTTGTGCTCACATCTAGATTATGATACTATCGTAAAAGAAAGAGATTCATTATCATCTAATCCAGATCAAGTAAAGCTAGATATCAAGAAGAGAATGGATGAGATTGCTAAGTTACAACAAAAAGTTAGTAGTCTAAATAATGATGGCATTCTTGATCAAATCTTAAATGATCCTTACCATCAAATTGGAAGGAGAGGACTAGGTTACAAGCCTAAGGGAAAATCATATCATAAACCTAGTTGGAAAAAGACACAAGCACATCAATCTATGTATGTACCTAAAGGCACAGATTCAAATATACCCAAGAACAACCTAGACCAAAATCATAGAAAAAGATATGAGGTTGATTCTATATGTTGTCATTATTGTTTGCGCCTTGGTCACTATTCTTTTTCATGTCCTTATAAGAAAAAGGATGTTGAGTTAGTTTGGGTTCCAAAACCTCCAAACTAAATGAATGAAATTAAGTTGAGATATGACCAAAGACCTAAGTTGCATATTTCTATGTCTATCTCAACTCAACATAATGGGGTATCAAATTAATTCCAGTATTTAAACATCTAACTTGTATAATTGTCTTTTACTTGGAAACAATTAACAGTTCAGAAAACATTTCAGAAATTTTGTCGGTCGAGAAACTGTCGACCGAGAGAACCTTCGGTCGAGAAATTGTCGACCGAGCAGGTCACTGATTTTCAGTCTGAAATAAATCTGCTGAATATATTTTAGATTGGTCAAATTATTATCTATTTGTTGTTAACTGTTTGCACATGCAAAACAAAGTATACATTCGGAGAATCATCTTTGAAAGCTTATATGAGATCAATTTGCTTTATTCCCTAAATGACTTAAAACTGAAAATTTATGAATCATATTAATTTAAGTTAAATTACAGCTCTTTGATTCATTGACATAGAAATCATATATTGAATCTCATGTTGTTACTGTTTCATCATTACATCATGGATATATTTTCATTATTCAATCTTCTCTAGATAACGTTGATGCTTGATTGATGATACATAGGCAAGCAAAAATTTGTTGGTAATATGTTGTTTTTAATGCTTGCAACACATAAGATAAATATCTCTCTATTGGTATCCTTTAAGACCCGCAATATTAATCGTGCCTTCAGAATCTTATTAGGATACAAAAAGAAGTGAAATTTAATATTCATGAAAAATCAAGGACAAATGTTTTCATATTGAGTATTATTTAAAATACTTCAAATTGATATCAAATTAAATTACATGCAGACATTATACTTCATATATGAGTATTCAATTTGAAAATCTGCAAATTCGCCTCTTGGTTGAAATGAAATTTGACCAAGGGGCGCTATGGTCGTAGTCAAAGTCGACCTAAAATAAGTTTGACACAATAATTATTTGAATATCATTTTATATATAAAAAATTGTGATTAAAAGAACAATTAATTTATGATCACAAAATTGTCCAAATATCAGCAATAATAATCACAATATTACTCCCTTAGAAAATATATACATGCTCTACAAATTTAATCTATCATTTGCATTAAAATCAGCTTAAAAATTCATACTCAGTAAGTTTGTCGGTCGACGAATTCTTCGACCGAAAACATCTCGGTCAGCCTATCTCTTTCGACCGACAGACCTCAGACAAAAGTAACATCGGACACACTTCCGGTCGACAATTGCTCGACCGAGCCAGTATCGGTCGACAATTGTTCGACTGAGAATCAACCGTTGGGATATGACCGTTGGAATCCGACCGTTACCGTTGGGCGGCCGACCGTTACAAGTCGACCGTTGGACGACCGAGTGGCGCGTCTGGAATATGACCATTGCGGTCGATCGGTCGACAAATTGTCGACCGACCTGGTCACTGGATTGCTATAAAAAGGACCAAAAATGGGTCATTTCTTCACACTCTCATATTCTTGCTTCCATAGCTTCTCTCTAGTGCATTCTTGTGCAACTCTTTAGTCTCTTCATCCCTAAAACTTTCTTGCTTCTTCTCCACCTTAAAACAAAGAAATGGCTTCATCCTCTACACGTGGAAAGAAGAAAGTTGCTAGCAAGAAAGGAAGGGAGGCTACTCCACCATTGACGATCATCAACGACATCCCCTTCGTCGACGGAGATGCTGGTGATCGCTATCTCAGGCTCTCCTCCAAGACTCCTCTTCCACGACGGCCGATTGACGTCTTGGACTTCCTCAGCATCGTCGACCTGGAAGATCTTTTTGAGGTGCAAAATTTGAAAGAATTTCTTAACCCTTCCTTCCCTTCCTACTCTTCAAAAGTTGTAAATGAGTTCTATGCAAACCTAATCTCCCATTCCGAAAATGACCATACCTTCTTCTACTCTATGGTCAATGGGCATAGCTTTCGATTTACTGAAGAGGATATTCTTGACATGCTCAACATCGACTTAGATGAATATCAAGACACTCTTGACCTCACAACTGGAAATCCACTCAATACATTTTCCCAAGGTGATCATACCGTCAGTCTTAGTGACATTAAACGAGCCATTATTCAATCTAATACTACGTGTCATGAAGATAGGGGTACCTACTATGCCATTAATCTCAAACCTGCTGCTAGGATTGTCAATCTTATTGTTTCCACAAACATACATCCTAGAGCAAACAAGTCTGAAGTTCCTATTTTTCACATGTGTTTAATTTATACCATTATCAAACGTATTCCCGTAAATTTTATCCGCATAATCCTTAAGAACATGCTTGAGTTTTCTGGAAATCCCCCATATGATGATTTTGTATGCCAAATCACTCAACACTTTCTTAAAACACAAATTGAGGATATGGGATACACATGGGAAAGAAGACCACAAAAAATAAGCAAAAACACAGTAGAGAAAATGGGAATTGATTTTGGTCACAAGAGGGCTAGGACGGAAGGTGAGACATCTACTCAAGATATACCACCACCACCTCCTCCTACCAACCTACCCTATGATCCCATCCAAAACACCCTAACCTATGTTGATGGGTCACAATATCATCTAAGTAAACAACTAGATTATAACCATCATGCCATGACTTATCTAAACCAAAGAATGCAAACCCTTTCTCCAAACCAACCAGATGAATATCCTTATTCTTTAAATCCTGGCATGCTCAACCCATATAATCCTTCTTACAACTACTACCAAACTCCACCTCCACCATCTACAGATCTCACGCACACTCAGTTTTCATCAATGCAACTACAAGATATTGCTGCTCATTTCCGATTTGATCGTGTTCCTACCTTCTTGGAGGCGTATGCCTTAACCAAGACAGGTGCTCTGGAATGGCAAACTTTGGTCCAATATTATGGAGCTGAGCCTTTTCTTGGGAAGGACCCTGATATTGATGTAATTCTTAAGTCTTTCCAGTGAGATTTGGAGTTGTATTAGTTGTAATGAAATCTTTGCATAATTGTAATAAAAGGGTTATCTCTACATAATTTGGTTATCTTTCCATGTTTGTAACAATTCCATGTTCGTAATGAAATTGGTTATCTTTACTTCTTATAATGGATATCTTTTTGGCATCATTTGAATATGGCTTATAAGACTATTATAGTAGAGCATACAAAATAAGGGGAGTAATACATAAAAATAAATCAAAAAGGATGCAATCATTGCAAATACCTAAAATTTAAAGTTGTGGCTAAATTGACCATCTATTGCAAAGCATTCATACCATAATTTGGGATCTCTATCTAAGGGGGAGCATAATATAAAATTAAGGGGGATAAGTAATATCAAATATTCCACTTGGATATCTTTTTGAAATGACAAAGGGGGAGAAAAGAATATAAAATAAAATCAAAAATATAAATAAGTTTCATAACATCTCGGCCAGCACTCACTTGCAAAACAAAAATGGCTACAAAAGGTAATCTCTAGGTATGAAACTCATATGTTTTATATTTCCTTTCCTTATATTTTGGAAATGTTTGTCATCTTCAAAAAGGGGGAGATTGTTGGCTAAATGGACATCTATAAATCCCTTTGTTTTGATAATGACAAACATTTCATTCTTATTAATCTAACGTGCTACTTGAGTGTTGCAGGAATAAGGTGGATGACAAAGCAATTAGGGAAATCCATATGCTTACATATTTATATTTTCATGAAATGTAATCACTTTGTAAAAACTTGTACAAATATATAATGTACAAGTACTTAGATTTTATGTAAATCAAGCGTTAGATTCTCCCTAGCTAAACATCACGTTTAGATAGGTCATCCCCTTCAAATAAGTGTCACATATGCACACTCATACACACACTTAGTGCCTTAATTGAAAAATTGAAACAGGGTCAATCTCGGTCGACTAACTCCTCGACTGAGACACTCTCGGTCGACAATCTTCTCGACTGAGAAAGACCCAAGTAGCCGTTAGACAGAGCTGACAAGGTGGTTGGCAGTTGGAGATAAACGTTGCATACACTTAATCCAGAGAGCCTGTCAGTCGACAAAAGTTCGACCGAGTAGGTGTCTCGGTCGACCATTTCTCGACCGAGATGGACTCTGACAGCAACTGCAGAATTAATTAATTAGTCGTTGCTAAAGCAACAAACTTGTACCTAACGGCTAGTTAAGCACTCAGAAACCCCTAGAAGGTGTCTAGAACGTCCTTAAGCACTTGTAGGACATTCCTATAAATAGGACATGCCTTAGGACACCAAAACTTGCTTTTTACACTTGAGCAATCTTTGAGCATACATTGACTTTGTGCAACCTGTTTGTGAGAAATTGAGCATTGTGACAATTGGATACTTCCCTTCTTAGCTCAAATTTCGTGTCCTATAGGCTAGCATCTCCTATCCATTGCAATTACAATTCCATACACTTTGGTTAGGAGATCTACACGCTTGATCTAGGCAAATCAAGCCTTGTGCTATAAAAGGATAAGTTGTAATTTCCTTTTTCCTTCTTATTCTCTATTGTTGTTTGTACTCTCCTTGCTACTCCTAGGTTGGAGGCTGCGGATTGGAGAGGTTGAAGATCTTCTTGGTGAAGAAGGGGACCTTGAGCTACTTCAAGAAGGCTGGTGCAACGGGAGGTTATTTCTAGAGAGGAAGGCTACTTCAAGGGGGAGCTTGGAGTTACTTCAAGAAGGCTACCTTGGGTTGGTGCATCTACTTCAAGTGAAGGTTGTTCCAGGGGTGTAAGAAAGTATTGTATTTTGTGTAAATCCTTGTGAAGGTAATAAAATTAATACTTTCAAAATCCCGGTTGGGTAAGCAACCGGGTAGTGGACTGACAACTTTAGTATTTGCTAAAGTTGGAACCACTCTAAACACCTGTCTCCTTCTTCCATTTACAATTGTGGTTGTTTGAGTTAAATAATTGTTAAAATATTTAAAAACTCTATTAACCCCCCCCCATAGTGTTTTTCAATGTTATGTGAAACCCTAATGTAGGGTGATGTTATGTGAAACCCTAATGTAGGGTGATGCTATGTGAAACCCTAATGTAGGGTGATGTTATGTGAAACCCTAATGTTGGGTGATGTTATGTGAAACCCTAATGTAGGGTGATGATATGCGAAACCCTAATGTAGGGTGATGATATGTGAAACCCTAATCCCTAATGAGGGAATAGTGATGTTATCCTTGTATTGCATAATGATGATATGTAATTGATATGATTGTTATCAAATATACTAACCATGCAGGTATCATGAGATGATGAGCATAACTAGGTATGAGCTATGATGTTAATGGGCCTTGTGAGCCATTACTTTAATTGTTGCCTAGTGAGAGGTGACAAGAAGTTGAATATGCCTGGTGAACTATGTGAGATGCTTATGTAAAAAGTATCATGAATACATTAGTTAGATGACCTGGAGGTAATAGTTACCTGAAAGTGGTAACCATGTTCTGTGATGAACTATATAAGGGTTTGAATACCCAGATCCAATAAACATGATGATGATATTGATGATGGTGTTGTTGAGGGATGTGAATTCCCAGTAATGAGATAAGGGATCGAGATCCCAATGTTTTATAAAGTTCTAAAGAGTACTTGATAAAAGTATCACATGTTTCTTTGTAGCATTTGTCATAATAATTTTTGTTTGCAAACTTGACTGATGCTAAAAGAATATGGTAATGTACTTAAATAATCAAGTGGAATCTTATCATGTAGAGCCTTGGCCACAGATCCATCATCGTCAGTAGTTGGTGATGGTGAAACAGGCTTTTTCTATGGGAACTCCTGGAATGCATATTTTTGAATATGTGGGGGTAATGGGCGAATATATCCTTACGCCTCATAGGAATGACTGCGGGCCATATCCTATGCATAGGAATGGTTATGGACCATATCCCAATAAGAGTATGGCTACGGGCCATGACTCCACAATACCAGTCATTGGCTATGGGCCATATCCTGAAGAGAGTATATGCTACGGGCTATAACTCTATAGTCAAGTTGCCAGTATACCCTGGAAAGCTATTTTAGCAAGAAAAATGATATGTCCTACATATGGTCTCACACTGACTGAGACAGATGAGATGATGGAGTCTGGCTCCTCCATTGACCTTGTGTGGTATTGATGCTTATGTAATCGTGGTCGGTTGGAGCATGAACGGTATACTTCATCTCCTCAGGGCATAAGTGTCATTGTAAAATGTAATCATCCATGTAGCATATTTGCTTAAGGATGAAATACAAAAATCATTGGTTGATGTTATATTGCTTATTGTATTCTAAGTGGATAGATATTATACATGTTCTTCATATTCCTTATTAAAATGGATATATGATTTATTGCTTTATCATTTATAGTTGTAATGCTTTAAAAGATGATATTGCTCTATTCTGCTTAATAATGATTACATCTTGTTGTTCAATAGAGATTCCTATATTCAGTTATTATTGTTTATCTGCAATAATAATGTTTCTGGCAGAGAGTTATATCTCTCGTTGGGACAATTTCAATTGTCTCACCCCCGTGGGATCTAACCTTTTTAGGTGGACGAGGATGAGGAGGTAGAACCCATATAGCAAGGGAAGGACAATATCATCAGGGACAACAGTAACATCTCAGGTGGAGATACTAATTGTAGTGTTTTGTAGATATGAGTCCTATGAGTCGTCTCTGTACTCTCAGGTCCTTGGAGTTAGTAGTTAGTGCTTTAATGATCGATCTGAGATTTTGGTATTGAATGTCTCGAGGTTTTATGTTGCTTATGTGTAGATTTAACGGAGCAACAGTTGTATGTAATCCTTGAGAAGAGAAGGTACATAGAATGTATCTTGTGGACCAGAATGTATTTGTGGACCAGGATATCTGTAGTTGTACCTAGGATGATAGGTTTTGTCTACCCAGGTTTTAGGTGTCGTGAATTTTATACCAAGGATGAGTCGGTGCTTATAAGGTTGACTATATGTCACTGTAGGCAACTTGACTGGTAAGTCACTGCATTTTCATTCATATTGACTGAGGGGTGAGATCTTAGGATGTCATCCCTACTAGATCTTGTAAGGAACTAATTGTGACAAAGTGATGGTGAGTTGTGATTTGAGTAGTATACCTCATGTTCCCCAGGGCTTAATAAATGATGGAATCCAACCATTTTGTATATCTATTTAAGGATAAACATGACTCACATTGGTTATTTATCTTTCATAGCTAGAGATCAAAGGGAACCCATGTCTTGTCATTTGATGCATTTCTGCCCACACCTCCTCCTTCCTATGTCCATCCTACATTCACCTTCTGATTGGCATCCTAGTTCCTAAAAATTGATGGCTGTGATGCATCATATTCTGAAGATTCCACACATTCACCTTCCAATTGTTGCTCTACACTGCCTTCTGAAGGACTTCCTGAGCTTGCCTTTTGATGGTTGCACAACCTCTTCCTTCTAAAGGTAGTTCTACATGCTAAAACTAATGGATGCATTGTGCTCCCTTCTTAAGGAAAATATGTTTCGATATCTGATGGTTTCCTTGAGACCGTTCGCCTACTACTTTCTCTACTAAAACACTGTGAGGATTCTTGCCTCTAATGGAATGAATAGAAACCAACAAACCATGTCTTCATCACACTGCAGCCAAATTTTCACCTTCATGGCATCCAATACTTCACTCCATGGTGACTGGGAGGGTCCAAACCCTAGCCTCCATTTATAATGAAGAACATATCCACAATTGAAACCATAGGACTGTCACATCCACTCCAAACATTTGACCCCATAGCCTTCTACCTTTCTTCATCAGTTTGTGAATTCCATATGAAGGGCATCCAACTTCAATGTCATCCAGGTTCCAAGGTATAAACCTTAATAGAGGCATATTCTAAAGCACCAATTTCCATTAATTGACAACCTCCACATTCAACAACCTACTATTTCATCCGTACAGTTGTAGATCCAGACTACAAGGAGGGAAGAAAGATCACAACCCATACTTAACAAACGT
Source organism: Alisma plantago-aquatica (assembly GCA_963693085.1). Classification (NCBI taxonomy): domain Eukaryota; kingdom Viridiplantae; phylum Streptophyta; class Magnoliopsida; order Alismatales; family Alismataceae; genus Alisma; species Alisma plantago-aquatica. Next base: position 391,503,277 of record OY856410.1, on the reverse strand, counting down.
CTAGGGGTGTTCTTACTATCCATCAACGCCATCATTCTAGAGTCTGAAGAGTTTCTTCTGCACACCATGTATCATCTTTACCTTCTTTGTTCCCATGTCTTTCTCCTTCTTTTCCCTTGTCATTACTGCTATTGTTTCCATGAGCGAGTAGTCCTCTCGCTAGGGTGCGGGGAGTAGCCCCACTATCCAATTTTGCTCTTGTGTTTGCATCTATTTTTTATGAACCATTGAATTTTTAAAATCAATCATTTTATGCTTGTATGCGTATTGATTAGCAGGTTTGCATGTTTATCAGATCATGGATATAGAGAAATTCGAACCCAAGATCTAGGATATCAATTTGATTCTAGTTAAATCCTTGATGAGAATTTTGGATAGGTTTTTATGAGGCTATATATGTATGATCTCATCATAATGTGATGGCGAGCTTATAGTGAGGGAGTGAATAATAGGTAGTGGTGGTGAAACCTGATTGCACCATAGTGTTCCCATCATCTGATAAGTCAACCTTTTATTAAGACTTTTTATTCCTTGCATCTTAGTATAATCAATAACCATAAATATTTTGATAAATAATAGTTCTTGCATGGTTAAATTAATTATATTACTTCTTAAAAACATTGCCCTTGGGTTTGATCATGAACTATACTACAATAAGATCTATCCACTTACTGGTGGTGATTAATATAGTTGTTTAGATAAACTCTAAGGATTTGACTCCTAGTGATTTTTTCAGTGCAGTCAAATCCACATAATATATCATGGTACAAAATGACAACTTTGGGTAAGTATGAAACTAGCTCTCCAGATAAGGTGATGTAGTATCTAATATATGGGCTTTTTACTAGTAGGATCCAATCCATACGACACATTAAGTAGCCAAAATATCATTTGTCCTGTAAAGATAGTTATATGCAATCTTCTTCCTTGTTGTGTATGAAAAATAAGCATGACATGTTTTCCTTATTGATATGGGGCCCCAAATAACCTGACAATGATAATGATGCTTTTCTTGAACCTTTGATTGATGGCTAAAAGGAACATTGGGGGGAAGGTGTGATGACCTATGATGGTTCACATAGAGAGACATTACATTTGCATGCTATGGTGTTTCTTAACCTTTCCAACATTATTTATCTCTTTTGATTCTATAGGTTTTAAAACACATAGAAGGTAAAGGGATAACCTATTTGATTGGTCTGAACCAGTACCTAGTTACGCCACATTGATGGTTCATGATATAGGTTAAAACCTTATGGGGATACTTATTAGGCTTGTCTAGAGATATTACTGGTGTCAAGGTGTTTCACGGAGGTGGTTGGAGTCTCTATCATCATCCTCAATGTTTGGTGAGTCGTTAGAGTTGAAGTTGATCATGTCTTGCTGGAGAGGAGATCTAGCATCAATAATAGGACAACAGAAGGTAACCAGTGATCTGGAGCATTGGCAAAGGCTCCAAGGGTGATGGGGTTGTACACTAGGTTTGTAGGTGCAAGAAGTCCAATTATGGTGGTGTGTTATTGCAGGTTCCATGTTGTGTTGTTATAGTAGACCTACATTAGGCTGACGACCTAGGTTTAAAGTTGGTGGAGTTGAGTTGGTTCTGCAAGACTTGCCACTGCATAATAGAAGGTGGGATTCTATGGAGGTTGACTAGGTTCCAGTTCCTACAGACCTAATTTTAGAGATTTCTACTTATAACAAAAGGGCTGAAGAGTTGTAGGTTTTTGATTTCATTGCTGGTGAGTTGGGATCCTTCATGGATCTAGACATCAAGAGGATCAGAGGGCCTGGAGTTTCTAGGATCCACCTATTAGGATTCATGGTGGTAGGAACTTACATAGCAAAGTGTATTTTTAATATTCTAGACATGTCTGGTGATAAGGAGGAACAAAATGAATTCAACTGTGGTCGACCCAAGTGGCTTAGGTAGCGATGGTGTTTAGATTTAGGTTGTAGGTTTTTCTAGTCTACTGTCGAGGTGATATGGGATGGTGGTTATATAGGTAGATGAAAATTGTTCTAGGGTTTTTGTGAGTTTTAGTGACTATAAGGGAATGATGTAGGTCGTAATAATTGCCATCAGGAAGGGGAGAGATGGGTAACATATGGACTTGGGCTATGTTAGTAGGTTTAATAATGTGTTGTTGTTTCCTCTCATGGAGGAAGAGGGTGAATCATAAACCAATGTTTTAGGATCAAGGACCATCTTGGAGATATAAGTTTAGTGATAGGTGGTGTGATTGAATGCTTCTCAAGTAAGAAGGTGGTGAATAATTGGGTAAAAAGTGTGTCAGTGCTCTATAACTATCAAAGTTAGGAGAACAAAGAAGAGGCATGCCTCTTCTTAATTAATTAGTTGATAATTCTCCCTTTTCCTAATTATATTAAGATTTTATAACTCCTAAAGGGAAAACCTCATTAATATGTGATTTGAATCATGAATATAATTTTTGTTAAACTACCTTACAAAAATATTTTCTCCAGACATTATGACCCAAACCTCATACATTAAATTTAATATCATTAATAAAAAAAGTCATATATATTTTAATTGGATGGATATTTTAAAATTATTCCAAGCCACTAATTAAAACATAAGTGTATTATTGGATTACAAGGCTTTATCTAAGTGCTAGAGTGCCGCAAATTTCAAATTGTTCCAAATGTTGTGAAAGATATTCATAAAGATGAAGTAAGGGCTTACTTTGTAAATATTACTCCAATAAGGATAATGAATCCACTATTACATAAGAAATTCAAATGTTGAGAAATTGACATCAAATAACATGATATTTGATCAAGTGACTGAACTATGTTAAAATAAAGGATCACTCAATAAACTAACTCAAGTTTTACAAAAATTATAAATGATAGCTCAAATTAGATTTACCACCCACATTGAGTATGTTATAGAATCACTGCAATGTGTTCCAAATTCACCTCCTCATACTAGATATATATACTAGAAGAAAGTACAACAGTTGTTCCCTCGTTGTTGTAATGCGTGCCAAATTCACCTCCTCATGCCCATATATATCACCAATAGTATATTCTCCTTGAATAGAAAATCACATCAACAACTATATAATGGGAAGGATGGTTTACAAGATCATACCTGGTCCTGTAGAAAGTCCAACAATTGTTCCCTCACTGTAGTATATAGATTCCTTAAAGTCACACTCAGATGGGGTTCGCAGCAGTTCATGGTTGATTACAATGGACAACAGTTTGATTTTGTCCTCCTAGAGGTAGGCAACCGCCTCCCCGCCTCTATGGTAGTCCACACGGACAACTGAGAACTCATGTCTTTCTAGAAGAACTAGCAAGAAGGAGTCCTCCCTCCACGTTGTTGTGCTAGTCACCAACCTGCTCGCCCACAATTTTTCTCTCTTTCTATCTCTCCCTTTATCAGGTAGGGTTTTCTTGGGTTCTATCTGTTACAACATTCAGGTAAGACAAATTATTGTCTGAGACAATTGAGTTGTGTCTGAGAAGCCCCCAATACCCCTCTATTGATAGAGGGGTTTGAACTAGGGTTCCCAGTCTGATTAGGAGCGGAAGGGACCAGAATTTCACAAATTGTTTGCAACATGTGAGTGGTGAAATGGTTGGTTCACAGGTGAACCAATCCATTAGCGTGTGACTTGATCATTTCAAGCCTTCAACCAATCGTTTTTTCATATTTCGCAATCAAAATTATATTGGCAATTAATATCTAATTTAATGCACAACATGACGTCAACACAAATCCTTGAGTCAATAAAATTAATCTGCCAATCGATCGGTTCATAACCTGATCTGGTCAGTTCATGGACCTGAATTGATCAGTTCACTTCCTGTACTGGTCGGTTCACTATAAAAAAATTACCAAAGTTGGTTTAATTGACCTGCTACACTGAAACGATCAAGTTGACACTTGAACCCTTCAGTTCACCTATCTAGTCAGTCAATTTTCAACCAATGTTGTTTAAATTGAATACCTAACTCTTTAGAAATCAAGTCTAAACCATATATTCATGAATAAAGTCCTATTCCAAGTGTATCCTATGTGTGTGATGCTATAGGATCTAAGTTACATTGGCAGTGAATGTCCATATCTCATTTATGACATCACAAGCAAAGAATGACATTTAGTAACACATTATTTCTACCCAACTAATTAGAAAGTTGGAGAACAACGTCAACCTACAATCTGTGATTGGTGTTACAGTGATTGTATAAATCTTTTGTCTTTGATATTCATATTGAACTTGAGGCATGGAATCATCACCCTTTCAATGTTCAATCCATGTTCTTTGAACTAGATCAGATTGTCTGAGATATATACAATGTTAATATGATATATTGTTTCACATGTTCATGCACATGATTTTTTCAATCTTTCTTATCAAGTGTCTAGGAAATCAAACTCATGTAGGAGGAAAAATCCCATCTACATCACTCTTAGTCATCCCCATGTGTCATTGTGTATCCGATAATCACCTTTATGGTAACACTTATTCAAGGTCATGGTGACGATGTCAAATACATTGAAGGTCATGTGATGTGTGTAGGGATTTCTAGTCTAAGAATGACAATCACCATCTTCACTGTGAGAGATGACTATGACCACCAATTATGGTTTCCATGTGTCACTCTCAAGGTGGGTTTGTGAAATACAATATTCTCTAACAAGTAACTATGTGTTTGGTTTGATATTACATTTCATGACTGATGAGATTCCTTCACCAACCAAACACACTCTAGTCTTATGTGTTATTCCTATATATCACCCTTCCATAATAACAAATGACTAAGGATATAACAAGAATGTACATACCCCTAACATTTGTATGATCTCATTGTTCAGGTCATCAACTCGAAAACATATGCCATTGAGTAATGTCATTATTTAGACATTCATTATGTTTCCTAGTTATATCATAACTTAGTGAAATAGAATAAATCAGAAGATTTCTATTATAATTAATCAAAACTATTTACATGATATGCCATTATAACCATCATATGATTGTCTCTCTGCGCATACATACCAATATATTCCCATACACTTGGATTCAATCACACACAAATATTATTCTTAGTGATCAAAACATGACCATAATGTTTCTTCTATGCAAGTGCTAATATAGCAGGCTAGCAACATTTTGCTTTAGTTGATATACTGCATATTTGACATCTCTTCATTATATCACATTTCATATAAGATGGATTTGTCGTAGTATGTTGTCTGATATTTCTTGCATAACCGGTATCTCCATTGTTGGCACAGTACTTCTACTATATCATCAATGGTTGGAACATCTCTTAAGTTCATCTATATGAACTTCTAGATTCATATAGTACTCACTCATGTGTTCATAACACTAGGACATACGACTTCTACTATAGAATTAAAATAATGGTCTATAGTTTGAAACTCTTTCCAACTTACAACTCTTCTTTTAAGGTTAAACATAGTTTTGTATTGTGATCATTTTATGTCATTTCGGAAGCTTTCATCTGTGTAACCCTTTACACCCAACTCTTCTTTATTACCAGAGTGAAACAAATGATTCTTATTGCTTTTCAAGTACTAATGGATGTTCTTTATTGTATTCCAATGACCTTCTTTGGGTTTTAATAATATCATTTTTGTCATGTATAAATACAAAATTATGGGATGAGTACATTATATTGCATAATAGATTGAGATGTGAATGCATATGGAACCTCTTCCATTATTCAAAAGAATTGAAATACATGGTAATTGAGAGATGAATCACATCTTCATGGATAGATTCTCTCCCACTGAATCCCTCATGCTGAACCCATTCGGCATTTTTCCAATATATGTGCTCGTACTTAGGTTTAGAAACTTTCTAGAACTATATCTATAGTTCTTAATTCCTATCACATGTTTCACCTAGACCTTCTTAAAGAAGGTGATTTCCATGCAATGATTCAATATACTTAGTATTGCGATGTTATTCCTCGTCAATATATGGAATATTTATTTGTTCCCACTAAATCTTTTATAATCATAGATTTCACCTTTTATCTTGACTCAGGTCAAACTCTTTGACTATCTTGTCAAATTAAAAGATTCTATCTCTAAGATTCTTGTTTCAATCTCTAGATTGAACATTGCAATTTAAAGACTTTATTTGCATCGATGGAGTTATAAAACCAATAGGTTGTGCCACCTACACATCCTCTCTATTATTCCTATTAAGGAATGTGGTTCTCCATATACCAAATCACATAGTCTTATTAAGCTGCAATAGTAAGCATGCTAATTAGTGAAGGGATTTCATCATTTTCAACATTTTGAACTAGTTTGAAAACCTTTGCAACCAATATGTCCTTTTATGTCATCCATGTTGGTCTTCCTATTGAAAACCCAACTGAACCTTATGGGTTTTACCCCTCTAGGTGGTACCCGCAAAGTCATACCTTGTTGGTGTTAATGGATTTTATTCTAGATATAATGGCCTCAAGCCATGTCTCAGACTCTGGTCCCTCAATAGTTATTAGTTGAATTTTGGCTCATCGTCTTATGACCAATTTACAACTTATATGAGTTATAGGATTCATAATCTCTTAACCTTAAATGTGTTCTACTAGAACAATGAGTTTTGTGTTATAGATGGAACTTGAGATTCCACAACAATTTGTAATTTTCCTAATTCCCATTGTACCTCCTCTAGTTCAATGTTTTTTTTATCTTGAGCATTTTGAGTTCTACTTTACTCCCGTTGATTTATTTGGAAGTCAACTATCCTATTAACAAACATTTTGTTGTCAGATTGGGATTAAAAATAGTATTCAATGTATTAATGTGTATGGTCTTGAGGATAAATCCTTCAAGAAACTCTTTTCTTATGTAAGATTAAATCCTTATAAAAGACATATTGGGAAATTCCCATGTCATATCTCATATGATGTCTTTTATGCCATTTTAAGAGGTACATTATTTTAGCAACAAGCATGTTCCCTAATGGAAATTAGAAGATTAGATTAAATGATAATCACATAATGACTCATCAAGTTTTGTTTCCTTCTTTCTGTTACATCATTATGTTTTAGGTGGAGTTAACTGTGACACACTATCATAGTCTTCCCAGAAGGTCTTAAAAATATTCCTATAAAGTATTTCAACATTTGATCATTTTCAAAGTTTCTTAATACTTTTATTAAAGTTATTTATGTACTTCATTCATGATATCCTTGATCAGTTCAAGAGATTCATGTTTGTATTTCACTAAATACAAACCCCATATCTATTGAGATCATCAATTAATATAATGAGATTCACATAACTATCTCTAGCATTTATTCTAAAGGCCCTTATACATCATTATGTACAAGTACTAATAGAATGCTCATTCTCCCACTACACCTAGTGAGAGGTGGTTTGTCATATATCTCATATACAAGACTTGCATGTCTCTTGTTTATTCAATAACCAAAAGATTCTAGATAAACATCAACATGTTCTAGAAATGTATTTCTCATATATGTGTTATAGATGGCAATGTTGTTGATTGTTTGATTTATCAAGTTTTAATCATTTAGGTATTTATGCTATAAAAATTTATTTTTAGATCCTTCAAACAAATACCACAAGACATTTGTGGCATTTCCATACAAGTTCACATCTTTGAAATAGAATCATTAACCATTTTTTATTTGTAATAATCTTTTTCCATACAAGATGCATAAAGCAAAATGTTTCTATTTTCACCATAAATGAAATATCAGTTCATCTAACTCTATGACATGCCCTTTGGGCTAAGATAATTGATAAATATAGACTGAAGTTGCATAAACTCTTTCTCAGTACATCTCGTCCTTATCCTTTCATAAAGGCCTACTTCTTATCAGATCATGCATATCAAATATATGTAATATTTACATCAGGTATCACAAAACCATGATGAAGAAGTAGTCAAATTTATCTCATAACATATATACATGAAGTGGAGGCCTACATCCCCTCCTTCTTGTTCTTAAGTTCCTCCATGTAGAGAGGGCAATTCCTATTCCAGTGTCCAGTTTGGTGAAAGTGGTGACAATGGCCTCCCTTATACTCATTCCTTTGCCTTGAATGTTGAAGACTTTAACTTTTGGTCAACTTTAGAACTCTTGTTAGATTTGTCTTTGCCTTTAGACTTTCCCTTTGGCTTGTTGATCATCATCAGATATTTGGGCTTGTCTTTCTTTATTTGTGCATCATTTGTTCTCAACATGCATATTAACTCTATCAATGACTTGTCAAAGTCATCCGTGTTGTAGTTCATGACAAACTAACGGTATGAATCTGGTAGAGATTATATAATCACATCAATTTCCAATTCTTGACCGAAGGGGAATCCCAATCTAGAAAGGTTCTTCACATACCCAATGAGATTGAGGACATAAAGACCTATTGGATCTCTTTCTTCCTTGTTACATTTGAACATTGTCTTAGTGACATCAAATCTAACCTATCTTGGCTAATCTCAGAACATATTCTTAAGATGTGTGACCATCTCAATAACATCCATGTTATCATGATGTCTCTACAACTCATAGATAATGTAGCATAAGATTAGGCATTTGATATCAACGACATATTCAATATGCTTCTTGTAAGCATTCTTGTCAGCCTTAGGTGCATTGGGAAGAGGTTCATCTGGCTCTGGTGTCTACAAGACATAGAGATTGCTCTCTTGTTTAGGAACAATTCTCAACATCCTTAACTAGTCGTGAAAGTTATTCCCATTTAACTTGTCCTTCTCAAGGACTAATCACAGATAAAATGTGTTGTTGTGTGTTACCATTTGATTCTACAAGAGAAATTTACAATTTTGTCAAAAACCCATTTTTGATTTGATTTGATTTGATTTGATTTGCATCAAATTTGATGATGTTCAATTAGGCCTTTACTTAACTATCCCTCTCATTATTTTGTTAAAATTGACAACCCTCATTTATCAATTCAGAAGATTACAACACACAAACTTCTAATGAGACAAGATCCAAACCAATTCAATTATTACTTGTCCAATGTTAGCGTCCATAATCAATAGGTAATGATTTTCCAATTGCATCTTATGTAATTCTTGGATTGATGGTATGTGCAACTCCTTGCCATAGTCATATGTGTGCCTTTAGGTGCTTAATCTCATTAAGGACACCCGGTTAAGACTAAACCAAAAGCCAACATGATTTAAATGTGCCCCGCTTGGTAGGCCCACATATCTACCATCACACTTCCAACTACCATAACACTTCCATGAGATAGATAGTGCACCACCCTTGGGGTGCCCACGCTTAATCAATCAATCTTTTCATGTGTGTCACCAACAGATTGCATCTTAGACTTAATGTGTTTGATTGAGGGATTTATATATTTATATATATACATTATCCAATCACCACATATATATAGTATGTATCATATACATGCTATATCCCACAATAAAAATATGCAATATAAAACATTAGTGATGGTTATGGCCATACTAATATAATTCCTTAGAGCCACAAGGAATTATTACCACCTAGGACTACACCATGTGCATGAACCTGTTGTTGGTGTAGATCCATGCTTGAACCAATCCAAGTTGATCAGTTCGATCCTTGAACTGGTCGGCTAGCCTTTTGGTTAGTCAGTTGGTCATTTGAAAAGATTATTTGGCCTCCTATCCAACTGATGTTTGGACACCTCCAAACGATCAATTGCGTTCACCAGTTGATCAGTTCAGATCCTCTTGGGTTTAGTCCTCTGATAACACCAATTTTTGAGATGTTTTTGGCCTTTATTCTGTTATCAAAATTGCCCTTTTCGGTTGTTTTCCTCACTTTTATATGCATTTCTATAATAATTAGCCAAGCAATGCTCTTAGCCCAATATTTCCATCTTTTGCAGAGTTTCCTCCTATTTTGGCCTATTTAGCACCAATAAGGCCGATCCGGCCCGCGAATAAGTCCAAAGACTATCTCGGCCCCCCCTGACGCCTGATACACACGCTGACCGGCAAGGCTGCGCGATGGACGACACGTCTCTTTACCCGATAGGGAGCCAAGCGCGCCGCAATTACTCCGGTTGCCACGCGATATCGACCACCCACCGGCAAGCACCTCTCGCCACGACGCCCGACAACCGACCTCCTTGTGCCGGGCGATACCGGGTGATACCCGCGTTAGTCGACCACCGACTGAACGGCGGAAAGGAGGACACATGGCGCTTCGAGAACCATATCTTCCCCCGTAGCAGCTGCCTATAAATAGCAGCTACAGGGAGCCGAAAAGACGACTTAGACAATTCGGACAAGCTTGGTCACTTTAGGTTTCAGATAGTCGAGTGATCTTCGGAGGCGGCTGCGAGAGCAAGCGTATCGTGCTCCAGTGTTCGTACCGGGCGACACTAGCTGAGCTCTTCCTCATCTCGAGAGGGAGGGGATTGGTTCACCTAGGACTGTACCGGGCGACACTGGGAGCCGATATCGGCCGATGTAGATATGCGACACAAGTGCCCGACACCAGTGCCCGGCAGTAGGATACGCAGCTCCATGTCCGACACGATAACGAACCCGATACGCTCTGCCCGTCAGGCGTGTCGCCCGAGAGGGTGTGCCGCCCGACTTGAGCGTATCGGCCAGGTCCTTGAGCGATACAGTCGCCCGTCGCGGTATGCCGCTTGAGAGAGCGTGCCGCCCGACACAGCTGTATCAGGCTAGGCCCCTTTTGTCCGATATCGGTAGGGATGGTTACTGTAGCTTGTCGTCCTTCTACATCAAGAAGGCGACACATATCTTTAATTCTGTTATTTAATTCTTTACTCATGCATTGTAAGTAAGACCTTTAATGCTTATAGAAATAGAAATGCTTACTTACTTGCTGCTCTATGCTTGGTGCAATATGTTGGATGACTGCTATGTTTGGTATCTGAAATCTAGCTTGCATGTTTTGGATCACGTTTCGCTTAGCTATCGAATCGTGTTTTCTCGTCGCAACAACTTCGAGAGTTGTGTTGTGGCTCTAGTGTTTGTTCTGATTCTGGAGTACGAGAGTGCCCGGAACGGAGTTGCTTTAGTAACCTTTCCACTCTAATTTGAGTCTGGTGACCCCTAGAGTGGAACCGATGCCTTGTTAGAGGTGCCCGCTTTGAAAGGAGGGGTACAGGATTGGTCCTACTGCCGCTTGCTTTACCGCAGTTTTATCCTTCGTACCTCGCCTTAGCTCCGAGTGTATCCTTCTGTTTCTGTTGCATGAAAACCCCTAAAAACTGCTAAATGCTTAAAACCTTAAATCTTTCTAGTAACTCCACTTGGAGATAGTTTTCTTGTTTTGTTCGTGACACCTTTATGCTTCCCTCCTAAGGAATTTATCATCTCTTTATACCTGCCGGAGTGTAGCGTGTTGATTCTGGGTTCTCAACACTACCCCCCTTGTCCCTGTGTTTGACCCCGTATATCTACTTCGACCCCGTAAACAAAGTTGCGGGGGCCTAGAAGGATTCGGGTTTATAAATGTAAAAGCTCGACTACCTCAAATCCGCCTCCAATTTTAGGACGCGCAATTTAGGCCGATCAACTTTTTGGCACCGTTGCCGGGGACAAGGCAAAGACGGTACTTTTGACGAATCCGAATCCACTAACTACACTCATGTGCCTCAAGCTTAGAAATAAGCTTGACAGCACACTTTTTCTTTTATCATTTCCTTTTTTTCATTACTATTATTCCTTGCCTAAGCCTAATAATTCAATTTTCTGACTTGATTTTCCGTGCCATTCTTTTAGGAACCCTGAAGAACAGTTGAAGTGTGGAAACATATGTTGAAGATATGATACCTAGATCTAGGTGACACATCCAACCACCATGATTATGATTGATGAGACCTAATCTAGCTGATGTTAATCCATTGCACTCTTGTAATCTCAGGAACTCTGGGTTGACTCAATTGCTAAGATCTAGATAAGCTTTCTATATATGGTCTTCTAAATCAAGTCATTAATCTTGTGCTCTAATCAGGTACACTTTATCTTCCTATTGGCCAAACTAGTAGTATTGAACTTGCTTGTATGATTGTCTGCTTAAACTTCTTGGGTTTATATACTTGTTTGAGCTACTTGTTCCCTACGATTAATATGTTTTTTTAAATTAAAATATGTTGAAAAAACCTTGAACATAATTGAACTTGTCCATTATACGCACCTTGTGTACCTGCCTAAATTCTCGGGGTAAGGGCACAAGGCATGAATGAAATAGGGTTAGCTCATTGACTTAGGTAGTGAGGTCCCTCATATATATAAAAGGGCTAGATAATCTTGAGCACCCTTACAAACCCTTCCTTTGAGGAAGTTGGTTAATGACCATATGTCGTTGCTTAAGTATAATGGAAATGTGCCTAAGGCACGATTCCTAGTTAATAAGAAAGTCTTTAATGTTTCTTATTTCTTTCTTGTTATCATATAAAGTTTAGTCAAGCATATATGTTTCTTAAAATGTGAGTTTATGTATTTTATACCATACTCAGCACAGTTGTGATGATGTGTACCCATTTTATGATTTTCGGTAACAAGTAAGATTGTTGCTTCCACTCTATTATAATAATTTGCTGCTCTTACTCTGATGAGATCGATTGTCATGCAAATGGAATTTCATATGGGTTGATATATGGGACTAAGATCTTGTCAAGTACTAGTTTAGTTTCCTTTACATGTTATCTTGTCTCTTATCTTGTTCTTATTTGTGGTTTCATTCATGCATATGTTATGTTATCCATTCAAGGGACGGAAACTCTAGCACACTCTCCTTTATCTATGTAGTCATTAGGAGTGTGGAGTTAGGGTAACAAATGGTTCTGTGACAAAACAATTGTGGGAAGAGCAAGTTGGTGACTAGTACACCAATGTGGAGGCGTGACTCCTTCTTGTCAGTTCTTGTAGAATGAAAGGTGTTCCCAGTTGTCTGTGTAGACTACCATAGAGATAAGGAGGCCATTTCCTTCCACTAGGAGGACAACATCAAACTGCTATCCATGGTGATCAACCATGAGTTGCTAGAGATGTCATCTGAGTGTGACTTGAAGAACATTGTATACTGCAGTGAGGGAATAGTCATTGGATTTGCTCCAGGACTAGGTATGACCTTGTAAACCATCTTTGTCATTACATAGTTGTTGATGTGATCATCTATCAAATGGGAATATAGCAATTAAATATTTGTTTCTGTTACCATACCTGATGCCATATTTCCCTATAGTGGTATTAGAGCCACATCAATTTACTATATTTTAGAATTTAATCGATATGATGAATTTTTAGTTTATCCTTTATTTATTTCATATGATATGAATATTTAAAATGATTAATGTGCATATCATATTAAAGACCACATATGATCCCAAACTAATATATATGATATGATATGATATGATATATATCAATTTACACACATTTCAATAAAATTGATTTTGATGGTGGATGTGTAGAATGGTTATGGCCAATAACCATAATATGTTTGTCTGGTTGAATGCTTTATTTGTTCTTTTTATGTCTCAGTTTGCATATTGAGCCTCTACCATCTTCTTCCCAATGTAAAAGTGTTATTCTTTCCTACCTTTTCTCCCTTCAAATATAACTTGAGGTTTCTCATTACCATGTAATAAGTTTAATAGTATGACATTTTTTTCCTCATGACAATAGATTAGATGTTCATCAATAGGCAAGTCGGCCATTTCACGTAAGTAGCTGACCGACTGGAGGATCAAGGAGGATGACCAGCCTAAATCGTGCGTCCTAAAATTGGAGGCGGATTTGAGGTAGTCGAGCTTTTACATTTATAAACCCGAATCCTTTTAGGCCCCCACAGCTTTGTTTACGGGGTCGAAGTAGATATACGGGGTCGAACACAGGGACAAGGGGGTAGTGTTGAGAACCCAGAATCGACACGCTACACTCCGGCAGGTATAAAGAGATGATAAATTCTCTAGGAGGGAAGCATAAAGGTGTCAAAAACAAAACAAGAAAACTATCTCCAAGTGGAGTTACTAGAAAGATTTAAGGTTTTAAGCATTTAGCAGTTTTTAGGGGTTTTCATGCAACAGAAACAGAAGGATACACTCAGAGCTAAGGCGAGGTACGAAGGATAAAACTGCGGTAAAGCAAGCGGCAGTAGGACCAATCCTGTACCCCTCCTTTCGAAGCGGGCACCTCTAACAAGGCATTGGTTCCACTCTAGGGGTCACCAGACTCATATTAGTGTGGAAAGGTTACTAAAGCAACTCCGTTCCGGGCACTCTCGTACTCTAGAATCGGACCAAACACTAGAGCCACAACACAACTCTCAAAGTTGTTGCGACGGGAAAACACGATTCGATAGCTAAGTGAAACGCGATCCAAAACATGCAAGCTAGAGTTTAGATACCAAACATAGCAGTCATCCAACATATTGCACCAAGCATAGAGCAGCAAGTAAGTAAACATTTTTATTTCTATAAGCATTAAAGGTCTTAGTTACAATGCATGAGTAAAGAATTAAATAACAGAATTAAAGATATGTGTCGCCTTCTTGATGTAGAAGGACGACAACCTACAGTAACTATCCCTCCCGATATCGGACAAAGGGGCCTAGCCCGCCACAGTCGTGTCGGGCGGCACGCTCTCTCAAGCGGCATACCACGACGGGTGACTGTATCGCTCAAGGACCTGGCCGATACGCTCAAGTCGGGTGGCATACCCTCTCGGGCGACATGCCTGACGGGCGGAGCGTATCAGGTTCGTTATCGTGTCGGGTATGGAGTTGCGTATCCTACTGTCGGGCACTGGTGTCGGGCACTGGTGTCGGGCACTCGTGTCGCGTATCTACATCGGCCGATATCGGCTCCCAGTGTCGCCCAATACAGTCCTAGGTGAACCAATCCCCTCCCCATAGGGATGAGGAAGAGCTCACCTAGTGTCACCCGGTACGAACACTGGAGCACGATACACCTTCTCTCACAGCCGCCTCTGAAGATCACTCGACTATCCGAAACTTGAAGTGACCAAGCTTGTCCGAATTGTCTAAGCCGTCTTTTTGGCTCCCTGTAGCTGCTATTTATAGGCAGCTGCTATGGGGGAAGATATGGTGCTCGAAGCGCCACGTGTCCTCCTTTCCGCCGTTCAGTCGGAGGTCCACTGACGCGGGTATCACCCGGTATCGCCCGGCACAAGGAGGTCGGTTGTCGGGCGTCGTGGCGAGAGGTGCCTGCCGGTGGGTGGTCGATATCGCGCCACAACCGGAGTAATTGCGGCACGCTTGGCTCCCTGTCGGGTAAAGAGGCGTGTCGTCCATCGCGCAGCCCTGCCGGTCAGCGTGTGTATTGGGCGTCAGGGGGGGGGGGGGCGAGATAGTCTTTGGACTTATTCGCAGGCCGGATCGGCCTTATTGGTGCTAAATAGGCCAAAATAGGAGGAAACTCTGCAAAAGATGGAAATATTGGGCTGAGAGCATTGTTTGGCTAATTATTACGGAAATGCATATAAAAGTGAGGAAAACAACCGAAAAGGGCAATTTTGATAACAGAATAAAGGCCAAAAACATTACAAAATTGTTGTTATCAACTCCCCCGAACTTAGCATTTTGATTGTCCTCAATCAATATTTAAACTTTATTTGGCGATGCTTCTTCCTGCGTAGTATGCTTTTTAGGCCAAGATGTAAAACAAGTATCGTAATGCCTTTAGAGATAATGCTGCCTCATTACGAACAAAAGACTTCGTCTTTCTTGCCTTATTGTTTAAGTAAGATTATTCTCTATAGCTTCGGCGAGACGTTGTCGTATGATTCCGAAGTTAGCTTCCACACCAAACAGCTTTATTTTCAGGGCAGAAAGTTGTGTATCGGGTAGGCTAAGGCTTTTTGGGTTTCCTTCTTGTTTCCCATCGGTCCATCCAGGTAAGGGTCCGTTAACAGGCAAGTGGTCCCTGCAGTCCAAGCCAGTTGCCTTTAGAGCAGTGATTTCACATCCTACGTACCACTGCCCCGGATCTACCATGCCTAAAGATGGGTACTTTTTGGAAAACAAGCGTGTGTATATATATATTTTTTTCTTTTTCTTTTATTGGGAACAACTCTCATGCTTTTATTCACTCTCATAAGGTTTCTCTCTCTTTTTAGGATTTTTGTCGGGTAAGGGAAACAAAGAGATACTTTCTGTTTGGGCAGCTTTTTCCTTCTCCATACTTGTCTCTTAGCTGTTTACGAGATTATTATATTTTTGAAAATTTTTGACATAGCAAAACATATTCTTTTGTGCATTTGAAGCAGCACTATCAAAAAGATATAACAGGACTTGCGTCATATTTAACGCAAAGAAAATAAACTTGGCAGGCAGTTGCATCAGGGTTTTTACTAATATAGCGACTTTGCATATATGCATGGGGACAAAATAAGCAAAATTTTGCAAATTTTATTATTATTATTATTTTTTATGAACATGTATATGTATCCCAGGGTTTTACATGAACAAGTATATGTATATGTGATAAACAAAAGAATTAAAAGATTAAGTTTACAGAATTTTGTACCTCCCTCACTGGTACCATGGTACCCCCCCAAACTTACTCCATACTCTGTCCCAGAGTTGTGAAGTAGATTAGGTAAGGTAATGCTAATCCAGTGAGGGTTAGCCGACGAGCGCGCCTTTGTCAGATAAAATCTCCCACACATATTCTCCTCTTTTGCTGTGGTAATTGATGTGATGGAGCTGGTTAGGCGTCTCTTTATTCGCTATCCATTCCAAGACGTGGATACCGCAGTCGTTGGATAATGGGGTCTGCTGTGGGTTGCGGTGGCAGAACTGAAGCTCGTGCCATTTGTTTGCTTGTGTGTCCAGGAATGGTTGTATCATCTTTGTCACCCCGTCATGGTATTTCTGAGTTAAGCGTTCGACGGATGATAGCGGTTCTGATGTACACGGCACTGGATGGTTGTTGTTGCCATCCGAGTTGTTTTAAAAGATTCCTGCTCGTTGCCGGATGTACACCGTCAGGAGCGTCCAATGGTTATAATGAATAATTGGCAGAAAGATTTGTCTAGGGACTCTGCTTTCCAACTCTTCCAGGAAAAGCTTATGTGCTCCTGATTCGTCGGCTAGGCAAACGTCGTTAAACAACATAGGATGGGCTATATATGCGTGATCGAACTTTGGTTGTAAAATTTGGACGCAAGCGGTTAATACTGATACCGACAAACATCCTCCTTCTTTAACCACGTCCCTTAGCTCATCGATTGGGACTATGACATTGCCCACCTTGTAAATGACATCCCTCGGGGTAGCATCTGCTAACTTCAGAAGGATTACATCTACCTTCTCCTGCATGAGCGTAGCGCACGAGAAACGGTCGAAGTTTTTTATCATCCCTTATGTGGCTTTAGACGAAGCAGTTTCTTCCATCCCGTGCACTCTCTTAAGGACCATCAACTCCTTGCCTGCCCCATGTTTGACTGTCGCCACTTCTTCTTCTTTTTCTGAGGGGCTGCTGGACTGAGAAGAGTCTTCATCTAGGTCACTGTCCAGCAGCCTCTCCGGTACCCCGGCGTCCCGGAAATAGCGCTTGTCCTTGATCAGCAACATGGCGTCGGTGCCCCTGCGTTGATAAAAACAATGGCCCCAAAGGGCCCTCAAGTTGCCAAATGTACTGAGCACCTCAATGGCACTTAAAACAACCAAGGCGATGTTTCTGCTTCCCTCTTCAGCCTAGACGGGGAAGTCGCAAATAGAAAAGAAGTTCCAAATGCCGCCGAGGCGTTTGACTCTTCGCTTGATAATTCTTTGAAGACGCACCGGTAGAAGCCTCAAGTTTTTGTCTTCTGGGCGGCTGAAGGTGATCCCTGAGTGCGGCGCCTCATTGTGTCTACAATTCAGGAGCCGGACTTCGTGGTTCCTTAGGTCTGCTACGCAGAGGAACCATATGTCACGGTGCTTGTATGGTGCCAACACGAGGTTAGGGTCGTGCTCGTCAATATGTTGCAGCATGTTGGACACCGCAGAGGAGTCTAGTTCTCTACACATTAGCCTTCTCGCCAAGGTCGGGGTGGTGCAATATATTTTCTTCGGACCTGTCCTACTATCGATATTTTCTATTATAGAATTCTCGAGGACCCTGAATAGCCTTTTTCCGACGACGGCCGTCGAGCGGAACATGTTGCGGAGTGTTCCCCGTCGTACAGAGAAGTAGCCGTCACTCCAGACGATGTCTTCTTCATCTGCCTGCGATCTTAGGACCATGTCTAGCAAATTCTGGTCTTTGATCGACAGGTAGTCGATGGCCCTTCTGTCGAAGTCAGCCATTTTGAAGGACGGTATCTCTGATGGCTCGTGAAACCTGTCTACCATTGATCGTCTACCTCAGGGGAGGTGTCTTTCATTGGCTGCGTATACGTCCCCCTTTTCTCCCTCTGACTCGTCTAAAGAATCTGTCCCGATGCTGACATCTCCGTTATCATCTTCAATATCATCCAGGGGGATTGAGGGATTTCCTTCCTCAGGGCCTACGGGCCTCGCCTGTCTTGCTGGAGCTCCGTCGGTGGACTTCGGTTGCGTCCCCTCCTCGGGCGTTGAGGATCGCCCGCTGGAGGAGGAGGGTGACGCTGATGTCGAGGGAGACGATGAAGAAGATGAAGGAGAGCCACGGCTAGGAGGTGACGGCGACCGTCTCGGCTGCCTTTGGCACGGATGGTCGTTCCCTCTATCCAGCCTTTCCTCAATCTTGTCGAGGCATTGGAGAACTTGCTGCATTATAGCATTCAGAGTCTCTAGCTCGCCGGGGAGGCCGGCCAGAGTCAGAAGCTCTCGCTCTTGGCTATCCAGCCTGTCTTGGAAAGATGCAAGTTTGCGAGTTAGGGAAAATAGGTAGCAGAGTTATTGTCTGTTACCTCCCGCAAGAGGTCGAGCTCGTCACCTATCATCTTCCCGAGCGACGGAGGGGTTCCTGCGTGCCTCCCTCCCATCCTCGTGACATCCTGCCCGCGTGATGGCCCACCAGACGAGGTAGAGCGTATCTCAATTGTTCGCGTGGCAGATGTTGCTGGGTGAGATGTTGCCCCCCTTGCGGCCGCCTCTGCCTCGCCTTCATATCTTGGTGAAGACGGCCTTGGTGTGGGCAGATGCTGCTCCACTTCTGCGTCCTCGGCGATCCTTCCAGCAGCTTTGACAGGGGCCACCGTTGTCAGGGCCGGTGTCAGCCGTGCACCTTCGAGCTCCCTTCTCAGGATCTCAGCGAACACCTCATTACTGGTGTCCGACTCAGGTACTTCTTCTGCCTCTATAGGCCCTTCGGGGATGTCTGGGGCTGTGGTTGCCTCCCCCGTAGCAGCTCCCGAAGTTGATGTCTCGGTGACCTCTACGATCACTGGCTCTTTCTCACCTGCCACCGTCCTCGAAGGGGCGGTAGTTGAGGTGGATGTCCTTTCTTGGGCTCTTATGGTGGCGGCTTGGGCTGTGTTGGCCGCCACAGCTTCTATATCTACGGCGGTGAAGACTAGTTTGTCTACGTCGTAGTCGGCGCAGCGAGGGAGCGGGAGGAGTATATTCGTCCTTGTGAACTTATAGAAAAAGTTTCTCCCCTCCTTCCTAATGATGCTGGCCCTGATCAGGTACTTGGTGTCGATTACCTCATCACCCTGCGTCCTCGAAAGGCTACGTGGCTCTTTCGGGTACTCGAGCCCCTCTGCGATAAGGTTGACTATTCCGCCCATGCAGTAGTCCTTTGTAGCTTCCTTCATTGGATGTAGTCTGTTCATCAAAAATCGTCCGAGGTTGATTACTCGGCCCTCCATTATGTGTCACATGACATGGAGCTCCTCCGTGTATATGTTGTTGGATTCGTACTTGCTGAACAAGAGGCATGCCACCAGTTTGTGCACTATCCTCCAGAAGCATGAGTGCATAGCAGCTACCTTCCTTCCCGGCTTGAACGAAGATTTTCCGGTTAACTGGTTCCAGAGCTTCACGGGATCGAACCCATCTCCTTCAGTGATTCTCGCACCGTTGTCCATCAGGTTCCTCTCCTCCTCGCTTGAAGAGAAGATCTGGTTCAGGAACTTTTTGGAGATTGTGCACTCTGAGTTGTATAGTCGAGCCTGGAGTCTGTCTGGCCCTCCGAATTCCTTTCTCTCTGCCGGTGAATTTCTTACCCGGTGGAGGGAAGACATGAACTCCATTGTCAGCCTAGTGTACGAGGAAGACCTGCTGAAGCAGAATTTCTTCAGACCCGCCGCGGCGAGTACGGCCTTCAACCTCTTCTCGATTCCCAGATCAACAAATGAGGCTTCGTGGCAGAACCTGCTGGGGCAGTAGATTTTGGACACCAGCTCAGCGTACCGGCGAGTATGCTCGTCGTTCCTTGGCTCGAAACTCACCGCCAAGGCCTCCGGGATTGCTGCTGCGGTTGGGGGTGTTGGAGTTAGAATTGGAGTTGGAGTTGCTGCTTCTCCAACCCTGGCCCTCTTTTCCGTTGTAGAGGCCTCGACTGGTCTTGGATTCGGGCGCTTCCGCCCGGCGTTGGAGGTTCCAGCCGCAGTCTCTGGGTAGATCCTTCTACCCTGAGAGTCAACGGGGACAACAGTGATCTTGGTGCGGGCCATCTCTGTAGGACAACAAAAGAAATACTTTGATTAAACATGTTGGCTTTTGAAAGAGGTATACAATAAAGAATAAATGTGTGGCCCGGTGTTTTTGTACAAAGGCTGCACGGCCCCTACCCCCCCCCCCAGTATCGGGTGACACACAAGGTTCTATGGTGAAGTCATGCGGCCGATACTAGGGACGGGTATCGCCCGATACAGACTAGGCGATAGGGTGACAAACGTTCGGCCATGTCGGAAGATAAAAGATGCCCGATACGGCTCGTATATACACAAAGGAAACAACGTGTCTCCCGGCACAGAATATATGGGACGATACAAAAATGGACGACACGACTCTCGCCTGATAGGGCATATCGAGCAATAGTTACTAAAAGATACGTTGCGCGATATGCATGTCGGGGGATACGAAATCGTTAAGCTAACAAGGTCGATAGTCCATACATGTAAGTAGAGAACGTGTCGGGCAGCAAAGACTGCTGCGCGATAGATATACCGGGCGATATCTACTGGGCGATAGTTCTGTCGGGCTGTACCTCACAGAGCTCGGGATTTACGCACATTACGAAGGCAGGGGGTGTCGTGCGACACAAGAGCAAAAACCACAAAGTCCTTTGCACGATAAAGGAGCACGAGCATAGTAATTCAGGTAGCCCGACACGGTAAAACATGTTCGTATATATATAGCGAACTCAACCTTGGTTTTTTTTTTGATACGGTGAAAACACGGCAAGCCATCCTGGGCATGCATCGGCCGATAGGGCATATCATTCCCGAGACGGGCAGTCCATCCGTCGGCCTAAGGGTGATCAGTCCTTTGGCACGATCATCACAGGCTCATGCCGTCCAGGAGAGTCTTTTGTCATGGCCTTAGCGATGCTCGAAACACTTTTTGCACGATGCTGTGCATATCTTGCCGGTGGGGTTGCCTTGCGTTACGACTTTCAGAGCAAAAGCTAGAAGAAAGAAAAGGAGACTTGAAAACGAAAAGGGGTAGCTAAAGCGGTTGAGGAGTAAAACATCACTGGCCCGAAACTAAGGTCCTGGCCTCAGCTAGCATTACCCATCCCGTCCTAAAGAATACTTCGGTGACCCATAAAACGGAGTCAGCGCATGTGGCGCATGCACTGACTCGGGCCTTATTACATCCCAAAATGTTTGTAATGTTTCTTTTGCAGGAAAGTAAAAATGTCCTATTCTAGGAATTAAAAAGACAACTCGGGTTGCCTCCTGAGAAGCACTGTGTTTCTCGTCTTCAGCTGGACGCTCAAAGTTTCTTCATCCTACTTCTCATCTATGCTCCTACGGTCATTGTCCCGTTCTTTTTGCCAGTTCGGTATTTGACGGAATCCTCCCTGATGGGTTCTTCACAATTTCAGCCAATTGAGTTAGCTGCTGGTCGATCTGGCGTTGGTGCGTCTGCATGTCTGCCAATTGCACCTGCAATGAGTTCAAGACACCGGAATTTGATAACGCACTCTGCGCCAGTTGATTGTTTATCGTATCTTGCTTCTTGACAAAATCAAATAACTGGCCAACCACATCTGCCTGGCCCGTGTCTTTGCTTTGTTCTTGGTTAGGCCCTTGATACTTCCCCTGTGCTTGGAAGTTCCCCTTGTTTGATGGGAAATGAGTGTTTTTGGGGTATTGGCTTGGTCCTCCCCTTTGCTTGAAAGCTTGAGGTTGTTTGGAGGTGCCTTGCAACTGATGCGCATTTTCAGCCGCATCCTTGTTACCATAGATGAAACCAGGGTGGTCCGGCCTTTTGAAATTCACAAAGGCCACCTTCTCAGTTTCCTCATCCTCAGATTCGGAATCGCTTGATGTGTCTGGTTGGGTGTAGATGAAATTGTCTACCCCGTGTCCGCCTTCTCCACACGTTACACATTTCATTACCTTTTCAACTTGCTTCTTACCCTTTCCGCCAAATTCTTTTAGCTGCTTTACATCTGTAGCTATCCTTTGGATCTGAGAAGTGATTGTCTCCAGTGCCTTGGATTCAAAAGAAGATGCTTTACTAATTATAGATTTGAGATCATTATGTAGCATGGATGGTTACTAGGACAAGATTTGCATAACAACATATACTTAGTTATCAACATGCATGCTAGATTAAATATCAAGGCAACATTAGAGTTTTTAATCACATAAGTGTACAAGAAGGATCCACAAGGTATATAAGTACACAAAGCATGATAAGTTACTAATTTAGGATTTCACACAATCATTTCAGACATACAAGACCCGCATGTGAGTTAGGTTTGAGATTCAACATCATGTATCCATATAAGGCATGTTTCAAGGTTCAAAGTACATCATCAGGTCAAAAAGGAGTACAAGGATGAACTAATCTGAAACTTATTATAGCATGCACCAAAAACTACTGATTTTGACCAAGCATAAGGTTTTAGGTTACAAAGGATCAAGGTTAGGCATTAAAAAAGTATCCTTTAGCGTAAAATCCCATATTAGGTCGTTTAAGCTACATTAGATCATTATATGGTACAAAAATGGACCAAGTTCAAATCTTTATGCATAAAGATATACAATGTATGGATATCAGGCTATTAGCATGTCTTGGGGCATAAAAGATCAAGATCATGCATTCAATTAGTATAAACATCTTTAAAAAGACCCCAAAAGCATGCATGTTAGGATATCAGTAGAAGAGCAACCACATTTAGGCCATGAAAGTAGTCTCATTAGATATATGTCATTCACTAGATGAAGATTCATATGTAAATTGTCCAAAAAGGCCAAAAGGATCCTTAGATATCAATCTTTAGAAAAAGTACCTCAAAAGAGCATTAATCAGTGGTTGGATTGAAAACTAAGGGTTGAGATCACTATGCGAGGAGGCGTCCTTCAACTATGGTCCCTAACCGCCATTCACCAAGCATTCGCAGTAGAAAGCGACACACCACCTTCATCCATCGCATTGGGATTCCGCTTGCATCTAGCGAACTCCACGTGCTTGTGTGTCTCTCGCTCTCCAGCAGCGTGGTTGTTGGATTCCTGGGCCAAGCGAGGTCATCGGCCCTCGATTCGACTCGAGGAGAGGCTGGTCTAGTCCAACTTGCTCAACCAGATGCATTGGCAACATCACTCGGAGTGGAGGAGGGTCAGGGCAAAAAGCCCCAAATCTGCACCCATGGCGGTGCCGTCCAAAGGAGGAGAAGAAGCAAAGGAGAGGGGTGGTGCTAGGGTTTGAGAAAGGTCACGGAAAGAGTGGAAAAGAAATAAAGGAGGAGTTTTATAGGCAAGGGGAGTGTTGATTTGGGAGAAAATGGCATGAAAAGGAGGCGCCAAAACATGGAGTAGGTAGAGCTTTGGCGACCTTTGCGCTGAGGATCTATACAGAGGTAGGGGAATGGTTTGTAACCGTCAAATTAGGGGTCTGATCCTATGAGTGGGGATCCAAGGGAGGAAATACATTGCCTACCCAAAAGTGACTTCTGATTGGTCCATTGAAAGTGATTCAGATTGATGGGAAAAGAGGAAGAAGTGAGTGGGTTGTGTTCATGCGCACACCCCCAACTAGGCTGAAATGGCCGGTCCAAAGGCAAGAAAAAATTATCAAATGCTAGACATTAGGTTTGAAAAGTGTTTAATTTTCAATTAGACATAACTCCCTCATACAAGATCTGATTTGGACAAAACAAGGTGCATTGGAATCGCGAGAAATAGATCTTCAACATGAGTATAATGATAGATTGTTTACAATAATATGATCAAAAGTCAAGAGAGGAAAATTTGTATGATATGAAATTAAACTTGATCTTTATCAACATGAGTATCACCAAGGTGATACATGCATACTAGATGGACCAAAAGTGCATCAAGACACCCCCCCCCACACACACATATATATATATATATATATATATATATATATAGAGAGAGAGAGAGAGAGAGAGAGGTTAGGAAGTGTGTACTGGTGGGTACATGTAACTTACGTGTACCGGCCATCAAAATAGCACACGTGGAGTATGTTTATAAAATCCAACCATATGGATTGATTCAACACTATATAGATTACATGTGTTAAACAAATCATAACCATATCACATATAGATCATGAGATATAACAATACATCATTCAATGGTTTCTACAATTTCTACAACTTACCGTTGATTAGAAAATACACATTTTCTTTTGTTAAATGATCTATGAATGTCAGATTGTGGTGATTTTTTGTACACATCTTATCTGAGGGGTATGCATTACATCCATAAGGTTAGATTATTTAGTGGAATTTCACAATCACCATAAATGAAGGTGGGTACATGTAAGCTACATGTACTCGGGTACACAATTCTTTTAGCCATATATATATATATATATATATATATATGAAATTTAAAATGTACACAAGAGTGAGGTCAACATTAGAAGTCATATTCATGTTGTGAAATTCTAGGTTATCACATGTTCTCCCTTGCTATCCCTTCCTTTATCAGGTAGGACTTGCTCGGGTTGTCAGTTACCACAACTAGAAACAACAAACAAATTCTAGAGGAAATTGAGTTGTGTTTGAGAAACCCTCAATACCCCTCTATTTACAGGAGGGGTTTGGGTTAGGGTTTCCAGTTTGAGTGGGAGTGGAAGGGACCAAAATTTCACAAATGTTCACAACTTACAAGTGATGAAACAGTTGGTTCACATGTGAATCGATTGATTGACATGTGAGATGATTGGTTCAACCCTTGAACTGGACATGTCATCATGTTTCCCAATCAAAATTGTATTGGCAATTAATATCTGATTTAATGCACAAAATGACATCAATACAAATCCTTGAGTCAATCAAATTGATCCACCAACCACTCGATTCACAAACTGAGTCAGTCGGTTCATGGAATAGAGCCGATCAATTTATGTCCTTAACATGTCAGTTCACTGTCCAGAATTGTCAAAGTTGGTTTAATTGACCTGACACACAGAAACGATCAGCTCAACACTTGAACCGGTCGGTTCACCTATTTAGTTGGTCAATTTTCAACCAATATTGTTTAAATTGAATACATAATTCTTTAGTAATCAAGTTTAAACCATATATTCATGAATGAACTCCTATTCCAAGTGTATCCTATGTGTGTGACCCTATATTACACTATTAGTGAATGTCCATAACTCATTTATGACATCACAAGAAAAGAGCAGCGTCTAGTAACACATCATTGCTACCCAACTAATTGAAAAGTTGGAGAACAAATTCAACCTACAATCTATGATTGGTGTTATAGTTATTGTATAATTTCTTTATCTCTGATAATTGAATTGAACTCAAGGCATGGAATTTGCACCGTTTCAATGTTCAATCCATGTTCCTTGAAGATATATGTGACCTCAATATCATATATTGATTCACATGTGCATGCACATGCTTTTCTCAGTCTTGTTTATCAAGTGGCCAAGATATCAAACTCATATAGGAGGGAAAAATCCCATCTACATCACTCACAGTGATCCCCATGTGTCACAATATATTCTATCATTACCTTTATGGTAACCCTTATTCAAGGTCATGGTGGATGATGTCAAAATACACTAAACGACATGTGATGACTGTTGTGATGACCCAGATTTTAGGGTGTTGATAAAAAATATAGTATTTTAAGGCCATGCATGTATTTTGGACGATTGATACAAAATAGAGAATTTGTCTTTCAACTATTGACTCTTTCCAAAAAAAATGAACCAAATACCCAATTAATGATTAGAACATTAGTTGTGCTCAAATATGATGAATGGGTTTGGTTAAATGATTTGTGTAATTATGAGGCCAAGAGGTCCATTGAGTAGTTGCAATAAGCTTAAGGGTCAATTGATGAACCATGGGGTTATGAGGATCATACAAAATCTTTTGAGATTTATTTGATCAAGATTTGAGGATTTATTGAATTTTGTTCAAGGTTATTTGATGAATTTAGTTAGATGACTAAATGTTGGAATATGAATTCAAACTTGGCTATATGGGGCGTTGTGAGATGAGGAACCCATGGTTCGAATTTCACAAGAATCTAGATGGTTGACTTATGAAGATTGTGATGCATAACGATCAATATAATGGAAGAGAATATGTACATTAAGGTTTGATGATTAATGTGGATTTTTGGGATATGGTGTGACTTCAATTTCTGGTTTCAATAACATGCCATGCATCAACCTCCTTGAGGTTGTGTGGTCCATTCTAGCTACTGTTATGAAGATTGAAGTTTTGGCCCTAGGGTCATCATCACGTGGTTTGTGGATCATCTCTCACCTCCGAAATGAATGGAGTTGTTAGAGCCAGGTAAATGGTGCTTGGTAGTCTTAATCCTTGGGAGCTAACGTTGTTTGACATAGTCAATTGATCCGCATTGGAAGGATCTTCTCAACTGCCCGTAAATCATGGCCAACAGATGTGTAGGGAAGCTTATTGACCCCATCAATCCCTCCCCCACCATAGTTGTTCACAGTAGGCAACTAGAGTCGGCCGACTGGTCAGGTCTAGCTCTACGAACACAATAGCTGATGAGCCTTGAGGGCAATCTGTCGCTCATCCCCGTCACCAGTGTAGACCCCTTCGGGGTTCAGAAGGAGACTGAGGATCTCCTCTACTATTGGGAGCTTGAATTAAGCGCACCACTAGCAACCCCTTTCTCCAGTCTACGTTAGAAGGGTCTATAGAAGCTACTCAAGATTTCCATGGTTAATCATGGAGGTTGGTTCCAGGTGCAATCTCCAAGCTCTGACGATAAGGTCTTAGAGGTGCCGTAAGGCTTTTGGGAGAGTATGGGTGAACTTCGGAGGAGCAAGGGGGGACATTTTACCTCTTTCCCATCCATCACATTCCGGCATGGAGAAACCTCCATCCACGGAGCCGGGTAGATCCTAAGTCTTTCTCAACAAGCCAGACCTCATAACCTTTCCTCATCAGAACTCATAGATCGGGTGACACCACAGCTAGAGGCTCGCTCATGGAGTTGGCAATGGAAAGATGAAGAGCAGCCGGTCGAGCAACCCTTGACACGCCGGTCCTGTCGGTGCCCTCCAGACTAACTGCTCACAACGGCGCCGCAACAGATGTAACGTGCAGGAGTCAAGGATGACAGAGAAGATAGGGATGTCGGGTCTAGTGGAGACTCTACCAGCCACCATGCTACTGTCACCCACCTCGAAGGCGACAGAGCTCCTGAGGGGAAATAAGCATGCGATTTGTGAAGCAGGGGAGGAGCGTGGGTCGGGTCAACAAGTACAATCCACAAATCAGTCGGTTTATTGCAATTTTGAGATAGGGAGTTGCGCCCCTATTGAGAAATGTGACGGGCATCTGAGGAGATATGCCCTGGATCCAATTGCCACCGTAAAGCCCTAAAGGTAAATCTCTATCTACATCATCAGAAATCCATAGAAACATAGAAAAATACCCTTGGACACAAAAAAAATGCCTACCTTATTATAGGACCCTTAGATCAGACTTTTGAAGTAGTATTATTGTTGGGTTTCCATTTATAAGATGATGTTTCTTTTAAGATTATTTAAATAGCATAATTAGCATATAGTGGGCATTAAACCTGGAAATATTACTTGAGCCCCAATATCGTAAAGAGACTACATGTAGACTCTCATCTTAATATTAGTGATGCATATTAGACTTCTACTCATTAATGCACATTTAAATGTTTTAACATATTTTTAATTATAGAAAATAGACCAATCATCAAGAAATTTTGAAATTTGGACCAGACCTATAAAATGACCTCTTTATTAGTAGAAAAATATCAGAGACATGTTCTAGGCTGTTTGAACCTAGGTTTGGCCTAAACCCTAACTTAGACCTAAAATATCAATGACATTATGAACCATGTATTAATGATGATTAATTGTTATTAATCAGGTCATGGACAAAGTTGTAGATTATCCAAAATATAAATAGGAATCTCTGAACTCAGGTACGTGGATTTTATTAAGTATAAGACTAGTTTTCTGGTTGCCTATGATATGTAATATCTTGAATGCTCGTATTTGGATATGATTGCTTGGTTGAACTAGTATGAGTTACTTTGCCAAATCTAATAGATCATAAATGAGTATGATGAGTTGTAGCTACTAGAGCACATAGCCTGGTGTGGATGTATGTTGCCTAACATGGATGTATGATTCCTTGGCCCATGTTAGATGCATGAAGATACTATATTTCCCACACTAGATGTAAGTCAAGTGCAAGTATGTGTAGTACAACCGCATCAAAGTGAATGCAATAAAAGGAATGTTTACCTGATTATCGCTTTAAATAATGTTTTCTTTTAATCTTTCTTTCTCAAGTTATTTCAATTATGCAAACATATTAGTAAGATTCTTTCTACTCACGTGCACAACACCTTGTGTGTTGATTCGTTGTTTCACATATGTTTTAGGTTCAGAGATAGCATGGGAGTGAGCAGTTGTACAGGTTGTACCTATTGTCTAAGATCTTGTGAGAATACATGTTCATAGATTGTAGAATCTTCATTCAATATGTAATTGTAAATCATTGTGTAATAATTCATGTTGTATAAATATACATGTTGAATGTTGAGAAATGTTATGGTTGTATGTTCATGTATGTGTATTATGCTTCCGCATCGCTTTCTGATATGATTGGATGATGTTTTCGGATTTTGACATCTCATTCCCAATAGGGTTTGGAGAAATCAAAATCCAGGGACGTCACAGTTTGTATCAGAGCATGAACAATAGCTACACCTAGCAATTTCTCACCATGAAACATAAAACATAATTTCACCCTTCACTTTAAACCCTAGAAACCTAGTAAGTTGTTCTATAGGAATAATGTCTGACTTATCCTCTAGGTTAGATTCTAGATGTTTGAGAACTAGGTTTAGACAAGTGTGTGAAACCCTTTCCATATAGAGCTCAAATGTATGGGGTAGCTACACTAGTCTACACCATGTTCTCACCATTTCACTAGGTTACATGGCACCAGACTATCTATTGTGTGTTGGACACTCGAGTTTCCTGGTTTGGTTTTGTTTCCCAATCGGCTCGCACCTTGACAGTTTTCTCTGACGCCTTCTTTCTCGGAGAAAAACTATATAATATTTTATTAAATATATGTAAATATAAAAATGTGTCCCTCACACAAGAGAGTAGTGGGTGTTCATGCAATCTAAGTGAAAGGGAGTGACATTAGTCTAGAAGAGAGAATATACCTAGATTATAAGTCCAGATCCTCATAAGGTTATGTGATAGATAGATAGACAAAAGAAAGATGAAGGAAATAAGCATATAGAATCTTATCTAACTTTGATCTATGATGGTATAAGTTTCCTTATTAAGATTTGAGTTTTATATGAGTTGAATCCACTCTTAGAGGATCTATGCTAAGTCATGATGATGAAAGTAGATTCCCTTTTCCTACTTAAGATAAGCTAAGATAAGATAGAGATGGGTATGCATGAGCCTCAAGCTCATATACAAGGAGGATGTCTAGTGGTAGGATGAGATATGTGGTGAACTCTAGAGAGAGTAAGACCCACAGGGAGAAGGTCATAGGACCTAGCCTCCAATATATGAGATATGTGTTAAAAAAAAATTTGTCCTACACTAGATTACTCTTGAGTGTTGAGTTGAGTCCTTATACATGATTCAAATCTATATGTGAGAATTGGGTAAAAGAAAAGGATGGGTAGATGGCCCATATGATAAAGTCAATCCTTTGGCTGAGTTAAGTCCTAGCTGGAGTGACATATTTTGTAAATCTCATCATTAGTTGCAAGTGAGGTAATATATGAACCCTAGTTATGAGAGTATGATGCTTTGTGCAAAAGATACTCAACATACAGGTTCTCCCATCTTCTTCTCCTTCTTAATATACGATGATAGAAACCTCACTTGAGCTATATAGATGATTTATATATGAGGAGTCACTCGTATAAGCTTGACCTATTCTATATTTTCCCCCCTATATCATACATGTAGCACCCAAGATTGAAATCATGATAAGTTTGACTTTAAAATATTCTCTTCCCCTTCACATGAAACATGAAAGATATGATGCTGAGATCATGGGATAAACTTAGTATATTCTCTTTTTCCCTTCACATAATACATGCAAGACATAAAAAGTTGAACTCATGAACTTGATATAAAGATATTTTTGGATCATAGGGTATATGATCAGAAATATAGTTCGTAACTTTGATCCTTCTCAATGTATGCTTCTAAGTTGAGTATGAATATCACACCATAGGGTGAAACCCTAATGGTCAAACATGTTACATAATCCCTTCTTAAGTAGAAAAATTCTAATATCAATGATGAAGATAAATCTCCTCTAATGTTGAAATCATTGTAAGATGTTAATGATGTTAGAATTAAATGATCTGAATACCATGACATATAAACGAATCCTCTTGAACTTTAGAAGCATGAACAAAAATCATATCCTTAGGGGTGATGTAATCCTAAGATATCATAATGTCATGATATGGCTAAGACTTTAAGTGAAGCTTCCCCAAATAAGGTGGGGTGGACACACCCAAGTATCTCTAGGCCCTAAGCTAACAACTTAGAGTGCATGCAATTATGGTGGTCTTAGAACCTAAGCAATGATGATGTATATGAAGCTGAACTCCTAAATAGCCCTTTAAGGGTGAGATTAGTTTAATTTCGAGAAAGAAATTCCATATAAGGTGGGGTGAATGTGATGACCTAGATTTTAGGGTTTTGATAAAAAAAATATAGTATTTTAAGACCATGCATGTATTTTGGACGATTGATACAAAATAGAGAATTTGGCTTTCAACTATTGACTCTTTCCAAAAAAAAATGAACCAAATACCCAATTGATGATTAGAACATTAGTTGTACTCAAATATGATGAATGGGTTTGGTTAAATGATTTGTGTAATTATGAGGCCAAGAGGTCCATTGAGTAGTTGCAATAAGCTTAAGGGTCAATTGATGAACCCTGGGGTTATGAGGATCATAAAAAGTCTTTTGAGATTTATTTGATCAAGATTTGAGGATTTATTGAATTTTATTCAAGGTTATTTGAGGAATTTAGTTAGATGACTAAATGTTGGAATATGAATTCAAACTTGGCTATATGGGGCGTTGTGAGATGAGGAACCCATGGTTCGAATTTCACATGAATCTAGATGGTTGACTTATGAAGATTGTGATGCATAACGATCAATATAATGGAAGAGAATATGTTCATTAAGGTTTGATTATTAATGTGGATTTTTAGGATATGGTGTGACTTCAATTTCTGGTTTCAATAACATGCCATGTATCAACCTCCTTGAGGTTGTGTGGTCCATTCTAGCTACTGTTATGAAGATTGAAGTTTTGGCCCTAGGGTCATCATCACGTGGTTTGTGGATCATCTCTCACCTCCGAAATGAATGGAGTTGTTAGAGTCAGGTAAATGGTGCTTGGTAGTCTTAATCCTTGGGAGCTAACGTTGTTTGACAGAGTCAATTGATCCGCATTGGAAGGATCTTCTCAACTGCCCGTAAATCATGGCCAGCAGATGTGTAGGGAAGCTTATTGACCCCATCAATCCCTCCCCCTCCATAGTTGTTCACAGTAGGCAACTAGAGTCGGCCGACTGGTCAGGTCTAGCTCTACGAACACAATAGCTGATGAGCCTTGAGGGCAATCTGTTGCTCATCCCCATCACCAGTGTAGACCCCTTCGGGGTTCAGAAGGAGACTGAGGATCTCCTCTGCTATTGGGAGCTCGAATTAAGTGCACCACTGGCAACCCCTTTCTCCAGTCTGCGTTAGAAGGGTCTGTAGAAGCTGCTCGAGATTTCCATGGTTAATCATGGAGGTTGGTTCCAGGAGCAATCTCCAGGCTCTGACGATAAGGTCTTAGAGGTTCTGTAAGGCTTTTGGGAGAGTATGGGTGAACTTCAGAGGAGCAAGGGGAGACCTTTTACCTCTTTCCCATCTATCACATGCCAGCATGGAGAAACCTCCATCCATGGAGCCGGGTAGATCCTAAGTCTTGCTCAACAAGCCATACCTCATAACCTTTCCTCATCGGAACTCATAGATCGGGTGACACCACATCTGGAGGCTCGCTCGTGGAGTTGGCAATGGAAAGACGAAGAGCAGCCGGTCGAGCAACCCTTTACACGTCGGTCCTACTGGTGCCCTCCAGACTAACTGCTCACAACGACGCCGCAACAGATGTAACGTGTAGGAGTCGAGGATGATGGAGAAGATAGGGTTGTCGGGTCTAGTGGAGACTCTACCAGCCGCCGTGCTACTGTCACCCACCTCGAAGGCGAAGGAGCTCCTAAGGGGAAACAAGCATGCGATTTGTGAAGCAGGGGAGGAGCGTGGGTCGGGTCAGTAAGTAAAATCCACAAATCAACCAGTTTATTGCAATTTTGAGAAAGGGAGTTGCGCCCCTATTGAGCAATGTGACAGGCTTCTGAGGAGATATTCCCTGGATCCAACGGCCACCGTAAAGCCCTAAAGGTAAATCTCTATTTACATCATCAGAAATCCATAGAAACATAGAAAAATACTCTTGGACACAGAAAAATGCCTACCTTATTATAGGACCCTTAGATCAGACTTTTGAAGTAGTATTATTGTTGGGTTTCCATTTACAAGATGATGTTTCTTTTAAGATTATTTAAATAGCATAATTAGCATATAGTGGGCATTAAACCTGGAAATATTACTTGAGCCCCAATATCGTAAAGAGACTACATGTAGACTCTCATCTTAATATTAGTGATGCATATTAGACTTCTACTCATTAATGCACATTTAAGTGCTTTAACATCTTTTTAATTCTAGAGAATAGACCAATCATCAAGAAATTATGAAATTTGGACCAGACCTACAAAATTACCTCTTTATTAGTAGAAAAATATCAGAGACATGTTCTAGGCTGTTTGAACCTAGGTTTGTCCTAAACCCTAACTTAGACCTAAAATATCAATGTCATTATGAACCATGTATTAATGATGATTAATTGTTATTAATTAGGTCATGGACAAAGTTTTAGATGATCTAGAATATAAATAGGAATCTCTAAACTCAGGTATGTGGGTTTTATTAAGTATAAGACTAGTTTTCTGGTTATATCTTGAATGCTCGTATTTGGATATGATTTCTTGGTTGAACTAGTATGAGTTATACTTCGCCAAATCTAATAGATCATAAATGAGTATGATGGGTTGTAGCTACTAGAGCACATAGCCTGGTGTGGATGTATGTTGCCTAACATGGATGCATGATTCATTGACCCATGTTAGATGTATGATGATACTATATTGCCCACACTAGATGTAACTCAAGTGCAAGTATGTGTAGTACAACCACATCAAAGTGAATGCAATAAAAGGAATGTTTACCTGATTATTGCTTTAAATAATGTTTTCTTTTAATCTTTCTTTCTCAAGTTATTTTAATTATGCAAACATATTAGTAAGTATCTTTCTACCCACGTGCACAACACCTTGTGTGTTGATTCGTTGTTTCACGTATGTTTTAGGTTCAGAGATAGCATGGGAGGAAAAAGATGGGAGTGAGCAGTTGTACAGGTTGTACCTATTGTCTAAGATCATGTTAGCATACATGTTCATAGATTTTAGAATCTTCATTCAATATGTAATTATAAATCATTGTGTAATAATTCATGTTGTATAAATATACATGTTGAATGTTGAGAAATGTTATGGTTGTATGTTCAAGTATGCGTATTATGCTTCCGCATCACTTTCTGATATGATTGGATGATGTTTTCGGATTCTGACATCTCATTCCCAATAGGGTTTGGAGAAATCAAAATCTGGGGACGTCACAACTATAGTGATTCCAGGTCGAAGAACAACAATCACCACCTTCACTATGAGAGATTACTATAACCACCAAATATGGTTTCCATGTGTCACTCTCAAGGTGGGTCTGTCTAATACACTTTTCTCTAACAAGTATCTATGTGCTTAGTTTGTAATCACATAACATGACTGATGAGATTTCATCATCAACCAGCACACACTCTAGTTTTATGTGTAATTGCTATCTATCAACCTTCCATAATAACATTTGACTAGGGACATAATAAGAATGTACATACTCTTAACATCCATACGATCTCATTATTTAGGTCATCAATCTAAAAACATACATCATTAAGTGATGTCATTCTTTATACATTCATTATGTTTCCTCATTATCTCATAACCAAGCAAAATAGAATAAATCAGAAGATTGTCTTTATTATTAATCAAAACTAATTCCATGATATTCCATCACAATCATCATATGATTGTCTCTGTAGACATACATACCAACAATTTTCTTAGTAACATTATATCAAATAAAATTGCTATTTCTTAAAAATTCACCATAATTCATGAAAATCCTTGGAATTCAATCTTGTAGGTATTACCATCCTATATTTGTGTATATTATTTGACACGTTATTATATATCTAAAAGAAGAATCTAACAAGTAAAAAAATAATGGCAAACCTTGTACAAATCATTGTTCATCGAAACAACCACTAATGATCTAGAGAAACCTTAGAGTCTCTTTCTAACACCTTCACATGGTCTAAATTTGTTAGAAGAAAAAAAAAGAAGAGAAAAAGATAGAGTTCAAATGAATCTCTGTTTAACTTTAAAAAATAGTCAACCTTAGAGTGATTCCCATTTAAATATGGAAAAAGAGGAATCACATCATACATTTCTATCAAGATTTACTAGAACCAAGTTTAAAATTGTATCTCACAAATACAATATGTCTGTGAAGTACCTTTTTTATGAGCCATGTTTACAAAATACCTCATTCATGAGATAAATGTAAAACTAAATTTATCAAAAATATTGGGTTTTTACCTTACTAACCCTTAACTATGAATCTCAAAGTTTACTTAACAATGAATTTAGTAAGTTACACTATACAACATGCTAGAAAGTACTAAACATGGCTTAAAAAAATAATTAGTTAGGTAAAGAAGGGATATTGATCTAGTTAGGGAACATGACTATAGTAATCAAGTAACACTATGTTCATACATATAACATGCTTGAATTGTATATGGGATATACGGTGTCGATGTGTTCTATTTCACATTGATAAAGTGGTGATATCATTACTATTTTCACGTATGGATTTTTTCTAATATCTGATACAAATTGAGAGAGGTTTTTTTTTTAAATTTACAAATATAAACAATCCGATATTCATGAGAAGGTCTTTGGATGGGCTTATGTACGGATACATGATATTGGGGAATGGCGATGACCGAATACGTATCCTATTAAACTAATTGAAATCTTTGGAGTGGCTGACAATTCCAAGTTGGTTAATAATGTGCAAATGATATACTCACAGGGTCGGTTAGGAAACCTCTAGGGCCGTCAGAACTGTCACGATCGACTTCAATAAGTGCATTTATTACATTATTGCAGTTTCTGATCAAGCGGAGGATTAGATAACACGTTATGTCTATAATGAAATCGGTGATTTACTAGATAGACGCCTTTCACAATTGTTGCGTACTTGCAAAATTAGAAATGACCATGAATTGGCTGGAAGCATGCTCTTGATAAATCTCACTTTCTTTATTATACAGACACGCACGATTTCGTTCAATCATACCCAATGAGGGTATGGATATTGAGTTATGATGTAACGTTGTTGCAGAAGTTAATTACTACCTTTTGTGCATATAAAAGCAAAAAAAACACGACGACAGAGTTAGTAGTGTAGGGTAGGTAGCTCAGCATGAGTAGTAGTACTGTTTTGAGTCTATCCGAACTCCATGCACCGCAGGTATCTTAGCGTGGCATGATGCTTATCCTGTAGTGCCGCGGGAGGTTGGTGTGGTGGCGGCTGCACACGTTGAGCTGCTGAGTGATGCACGACCCCGTCCTTACTCATTATTATTTTCTGTTCAGCAGTCGGCCGTGCTGGTCAATATATGCAGACCTCAACCAATGGCGAAAGGCGTGCTTGCGGACTTGGAAGTATGCGATGCATCTCTGGGTTACGACGACGGAGTTAGTAGTGTTACGAGATTATATGCACCTCTATCATCAATAAAGAGAGTTAGTAGTGTTCCTGTACTGCCGGGAACATACTCGGCCACAATAAAGAGACAAAACTTGGAGGGGGGTACGTGTCGCCCATGGGTCATTGAACTGGCTCGGATTTTGGAAGTATGTGATACATGAACCAAGAGGTGGGGTCGCCAATTTTTGGAGTGTCCAACCAAGAGTTGGTTGATTTGGGCGTGAAGGACGAACCAAAGTATGCCATGGCGTGTCAAACAATGACACTGGCCACGTACGTGGTACTTCTGATCTCGTGACTGCCATTCTTAGCTCCGGTACTTTTGGGAAGACAACGAAAAGGCAAAGCCTCGGTTAAAACTTATTTGTATATTGATTAAACTAGTAGGTTGATAATCACGTAAATCCCGGTACCTAGCAGGAAGGTATGTCTAATGCCTGCAACAAACGTGCCTGCATATCAAGTACGAGACAGATCTATCTATTCTTCGGTCCGTAGATTACAAGTTTCAGTTTTACTATTGCAATCATTACTAGGCACCTATAAAAAGATGGCAATGTTGGTAGCTATGGAATCACGTATTTAGGGCTAGTTTGGTTGGGTGTAGTAGGGTGCAGTTGTGTGAGTTCGTAATGTAAAAATATACATTAAACACACACTTTGTCATCCGGCTACACCCTACCAAAAGAAGGCAAGAAGATAAAGGTAAACAGGAAAACGAAGCCACTACAAGACTACAACAAACCGGCTACGTCAACACTAAGGGGGTGCCTATAACTTTAATATTGCTACTGCCGTCACTCTGCCCCACCATCCGCACAACTCGATAGTGAAGGTGTTTATCTAAAATCCATGATGAGCTGGAAGCCTTCATTTGATCTATGTTCTAATGATTCCACGTTGTCCGATTCGACTCGTTTCAACGAGACCAACTTGTCCTTCCCATCTGGCGGTAAACCGAACCCTGCTCATGACACAAAAGACTATTTCTTTATAGTTGATCTGTTGTTGGCTAGTTATTTAATTATCAATGTAGCCTTTTGGTTTTAGTGGAGGTTTATTTCAGCTTCTACGTACAACTTGGATGATTGTTGTTCGCTGCTTTCTACTTTAAGCTAATAGAACCCCACTTGCAACAATGGTGACTCTTCTCTTTAAGTGCATAATAATGCACATTATTCTTTTCATTTTAAGTCTGTGTTGCATTCGGAACTCTACAAACCTACATACAAAGCGCCACTGCTGGAACTTGGGAAGCTTCTAACAACAACCTTGCATGTTTATAGCAGTTTCATCTTCTTCTATTTTTAGGAGATAATACTCCTCATTAAAATATTTACACACTCGTTTTATGTTTTCTACTCCTACTTTCCAGTGTATATGCTTTTCTTGTATAACGAGAATCAACTGAAATTATATCACTTCTAATTTTATACAAAAATGGTCCGTGGAACATTGGTTGTTAAAGTAAAGATGTGATGGGGTGGACACTTTCATAACGGGGTGGGTGATGTCAAAACAGTACTCAAGTTAATTCTACAGATCCAAGTTATATTTTATTACACAATAATTAATGTTTAAAGATTTTCCATTCACTTTTAGTTTCAACTAGACTGTACTTTTTCATGTTAGATACATGAGCATGGAAGAGATCAACTTTTGTCAAACCATTATTATTGGGTCTCACCCACTAGAGAATCCTGGTTCCGCCACCGGTAGGAAACCATATTTGGTACTTGGACCAATGCGATCAACTACATTAGGATAAGCCCTTCACATTCCCACCGATTTAGGTATAGTTCTCTTTCCATTCGGGTCATAATAACAAGCAGTGATTGATAAACAGGGCATATGACGGTGACATGGGCGAACTGGGTAAAACAGGTACACGTACCTGATTGTCGTTATTATTCTGGTGATTGATGTTATTGGGAAACTGATCATCATTACGCGTACTGGAAACGTACAGTTTAATCTCCACGCAACGAGCTTTAGTGTGAATGACGACAACAACACCAATAGCTTAATGCGGACGGTGACAGCAACACCCACCAAGAAAATAACGTCAATCAGTTGATTGATCCCTTCCTGATTTTTCTTCCATTTTGGCCGTGTGAAAACATTATAGAACCTAAATAGAATACAAATCACTCTCCTCCATAAAATAAAGAATATCTAAATAAAATAACATATTGTTTTTTGTTATATCTTTTATTTTGTGGTGGAAAATGACTTAAGTTTCGTGTTGTGTTTAAGATGATGTCCACGTAGTATTATTCTTTTTCTAAGTTTTGGTATGTTGTAGAGTGGTCAAATGGGTAAATGGTTTTGGTTTGAATTTGGTCATTACGGAAACAGATCTTGCCCTGCTGTTAATAATGTGCGACATAGACCGAAAGGACACCTACACACAACCTTGCCTTTTGCCGGTCGACCGCAAGTGCCCTTTTAAAAGGTTTTCATTCAAAAAGACGTTGGTAGCTTGTACTACGATGTTAAAGAAAAGTAGAATGGTGGTTATTATTCTTTGTAACGTCAAGTTAAGCATGTTACCTACATGTGTTTAATTTTAGTTGGTTTTTAGTAGTAGTGACATGTTTTTTTATCATAAAAATCTATCTTAAATATGTGTACCTCAAAAGGATGAAATTAATAAACCCTAGTCTTCCAAAGAACAAGTCAATTGAACAAAAATTCTAGGACTAAAGAATAGATAGTTTCTATTATTAGAATTGTGTTATAAACCATCCATATTGGTTGTATGACTTGTAAGTAATATTAACATATATTTAGAGTCATTGAAAATGAATTAATATACACTTTTGAGGTTTTTGTCATAATCCAAAATAGGGAGGCTTGTTGACAGAGTCTGCCCTTGGGATAACTTAGTCGACATCCAATTTTAGGCTTTGGAAAAACCCAATATCGGTCGAGATTGCCCCTAGGATAACTCGACCGACATCCATTAGTGGATAGATAGGACCATCTTTCAACTATGTTTCTTAACTGTTAAAACCTTGACTGATAGGTGATATTGGCTTGATAGTTAGTGTTGTCGGTCGAGTTTCTAAAAAGGTAGCTTGACCAACATCACTGTACTATAAAGTGCTAAAAATTGTATTTACCCATTTGAAGGGGTGAAAAAATTAAAATAGAAGTTTTTGGAACCCGCAAAAAAGGGCTAGAATTCAATCTAAGTGTCCCCATTGGCTAGTAGGGAACCTCAACTATAAATAAGAACCCTTAAACTTTATTATTCCATATTTGCCTTATATGTTCCTATGCTATAATTGAATATTTATTCCTACAGGAGCTCCTAATCTCCCTCAAACTTTACTTCTCTACAACCATTCAAGTGAGTTAGGTTTCCTGTAAGAGGTTTGGAATCATTGTAATCACTTATGTATTCTCCTAATCTCCGTTCATAATGCTTCATTGAGGGTTCTCTCCTTGGCTAAGGAGGTAAAGATCAAGGTGGGATATCCTCTTCAAGAGTGGGTAAGACATTGGATAAAGGCTAAAGACTTCTAGTAATTGGACAGGTAATCCCTTGTATGGTTGTTACCTCTCATATCCTAAAGAAAATCTAATTTACACCTTGATCTAGAGAAGGGTGGTCATATGGTGTATCTATTATAAGTGAGTATGAGGTGGTGCTAGTTGTTACAAATCTTATAGGTTATGCTATCTAGGTAGTTGATGTACATCTCTTAGTTTATAGATTAGAACCACAATAAATGATTGTATTAATTATTCTTTCTCAATCACTCTCATCCATTCTATACTTATTTTTGTTGCATTCAAATTTTGATATAACTTGAAGGTCTAGTAAGTTTTGTGCCAGTGTTTTTAGCTCTATTCACCTGCTCTCCAGAACCCATTGATCCAACAAGTAGTATTAAAGTAATGTATTCTCCAATATACTACTCCTACGAGTAAGAGAAGATGGGTGAAATCTACTTGGTTTTTTCGACACTGAGGGTAGCTTCTTCATGCATCCTCCTATGGTACTAATTTCCTCTATTACAAAATAATGATGTGATTCTACATTCAAGGTACGAGTCTTGACATGTGGAAGGTAATTGGTCTACCCTACACACCACCTGTAAGGCCCCTGAACTTGCTTAATGAGTTGAATGAGCTTAATTACCATTAATTTGTAGTCTTACCTTTGCCATCATATAGTTGTATTTGATAAATCGCTATAATAAGTGGATGTGTAACTCCCATGTGATCTAGCTTGTTATACCTAACCTTAATGTAATTATATGATGTTGATTGGTTATAATCAGACCTCTTGAATGATTAATGTGATAATGAATTACACTCTTTTTGTGTTGAAACCACATTGTAGTACTATTTGAATATCATAGTGCCTTGCCATGTTAATATCTATGAACACATATGTATTAATGATCTTTTGAGCCTTGTTTAAGGCATGCAATGATGATGATAACCTTACTATGAATAATGTGATGGTCTTAACGACCTTTGGGCGTGTTTGAAGCCATGATTGAGGTGAAATCCTCTTCATGTTCCAATAAGGGTTAAAATCTTGGAACTTGTGATAAGATATTGGTATCTTGTAAAAGTATGATGATAAGTGTAGTTCATTAATTTGCAATGAATGATAGCATGTGGTAATGTGATTAAGATTTATATCTCAAATGTTTTATATCTTTTGAAGTTGTTATACATATACTCTTATTAGAAAAGATTTAGGGTTTGAATGTCCATTTGTATGATTTAGCCTTAATTCATCTAATTAGCATAACTAATTAAGTGAAACTCTAATCATGTAGTTCCCTGTGCCATAGATCTATTTGAGTGTCAGAAATTGCCAGAAACTGAAATGAGTATTCTCAAGGGATACTCAAAGCGCATACTAATGAGTATGTGGGGTGCTTGTCATCCTGAATTCAAGTGTTAGGGAGGATGACAGTGGTCATACCTAGCCCTCAGTTTGAGAACGGCTGCGGTCGTATCTTGGTGTATATATATATATATATATACTTGGGTACACAATTATTTTATCCATATATATATATATATATGATGAGATTGGAGGACAACTGTGGTTGTACCTCATATGGTAGGGTATGCGTACCCACCTCCTTTCACTAGTGTCATGACTTGTACCAAAGATGGACTAGGTTGTTAGCAGCTTGACCTTATGTGTCACTGTGGCGGACCCGTACTGAACGGGGGCAGAGAAGATCTTAGGAGTCTGGCTCTTCCTAGATCTTAT
The DNA here is from genome assembly GCA_963693085.1 of Alisma plantago-aquatica. Lineage (NCBI taxonomy): Eukaryota > Viridiplantae > Streptophyta > Magnoliopsida > Alismatales > Alismataceae > Alisma > Alisma plantago-aquatica. Next base: position 391,461,391 of record OY856410.1, on the reverse strand, counting down.
ATGGCACTGGTTTCGACTTAGTAGTGGTTAGTTGGGACTTGAGTGGTATTTCTCAAATCCCTCAGGGAAATGTAATAAAAGAAGTGATACTAGCCGTGTAGTATAATTGCTAGGATTTAATACATATCACATTGGTTGATTAACCCTTGTCTTGTCTTTACACTGCATAGTTCTTACATGATGCAGATTTATGAAAATTGTACTTCTACGTGATGTTACAACTTATTTTCTTAACTACTTAGTGTGCTTAAACTATTCAATCTATTCATATTGTTTATTCAATACCCTAACTGCTCAATGTATTTACTATTAATTAATATGTTATAATCAATATATGTTGGAGAGAGTTATATCTCTCACTGGGACTGGGTCTCACACATGGGTCACCACATTTTTTTAGGTGGTCACGGGCAACAAGGTCGAGGTCGTGTTGTGGAAGAAAACCAACCTGGTGATCAATAGATTCAGAAGGTTGGTTAGTTGTAGATGTTAGTAGTAGAGTCCTAGTGTCATCCATGTACTCTGAGGTCCGGGTATGGGATGTGTTTTCTAGATGATATACTTGTATCGACACGAGATTTTGTAGTATGCCAACGTTTGTAAATATATAACATGTACATGTGAAATATCTTTTGTATGTAGGATGTGACTGAGTCTTTGGACCCATATGTAAATACTTGTTACAGACTTACAGTATATGAGAATGGAATAATGGACATTTTGTAAAGGCTCTAGAGTTTATTTACATTGTTAGAATCAGTTTTAATTATTCCACATTTTTGACTATGTGATAAATTAGTAGTTGATCGTGTTTTGTGTTTTGAGTAATCTCATTATGCGTGATGAGGTGTCAACGTTAAGTTGTTATCATAGCTCTAGGTTTACTAAGTCTACAGGGACATATGACTTAGGTTTGAGTATGTTCTTATGTATCCAACATATCTGATCATAGTTTATGCTTATGCAGATATGTCTGGAGGGCATGTAGAACATGTTGAGAGTAGCTATGTTGTACCAGGAGGAGGTGCATGGAGGTAGGCACATGATGAGAGAGTGCCAGAAGAAGGGCCAAAGAAGCCCACGATGCCTCTCTAGACCCGACAATGATGGCCAATTTTGAGTTTCAGTCTATGTTTAGACAGATGATGGCCACAATTACACATATTACTAACAGAGCGCCAATACCTAAAGCTAGGGCAACCACCTCTAATGTGGAGTCACAAGGTGTTGGGAAGACATTTGAACGACGTCTTAGACATGTTGGGGCGATTGAATATGCAGGTAGTTCTGATCCAGCATACACTGACATGTGGTTGACTAAGCTGGAAAAGGCGTTCAAAATCCTAAACATCGCTGAAGAAGACAAAGTTAAGCATGCAGTATACTTGTTGAAGGATAGTGTTGCCCACTGGTGGGCCATAGAAGAGGAGAAAAGGCCAGGAGTTGTGATAGGATAAAAGGAATTTTGAAGGGAATTTGTTAGTCGATATATTCCAGAGACCTACCTATATGAGAAAACCTCTCAGTTCGAGAAGATTCATCAGGGAGCTATGACTATTAATGAGAATGAATCAAAGTTTATGGAACTTCTGAGGTTCTACCCGCACATGGCATCAACAGACAAGGAAAGGATCTGGAGATTTGCGAAGGGTCTGAGTACAGAGTTGAATACTACATCATCATCCTTGGATAACATGGAAAGGTTTTCCACCTTTGTAGAATCTGTCAGGAGGATTGAGAGGTCTGCCATAGAGAAGCATGAAGCTAATGCTAAGAAGTGACCTATGCAGTTTCAAGGGCAATCATCTGGAGGCTTTAAGAAGCCAAGGTTTTTCCCACCTCCGTCGCAACTAAGGTCAACCTTCACTGAACCAAGATCACAAGCATCGTCACAGTGGACCCTGAGTAGGGGTAGAGGTCACAATTTTACACCAATAGGAGCTCACAGTTCATCATCAGTCTTAGTTACATGGCCGTTTAGACCACATAGTGATAACTGAGTGTGTCATCAATGTGGACAAATAGGGCATATTAGATGGACTTGCCCTATGAAGGTTGAGGAGGTGACTCAACAACCAAGGTAGAATCAACAGGGATCACAACAACACAATTTTGATATTGGTAGTGGCAGAGGACATGGCCAGGCGTCCCATTCAGGAACCTCAAGACAAGTGAGCAGGGGATGTGGATGGCATTAGGCGACAACTAGGTTCTATGCCATGACCCAACCGGAAGTAGTGGTCACTCCACAAGTCGTGATAGGTCAGATGGAGTTATTTCATTCTGATATGTCTGCTTCTTGTTTCATATTTGTGTTAGTAGACTCGGGTGCGACACACTCTTTTATCACTAGAGAGGTGATAGATAGTTGTTATCTACCTGTTATATTAGATCTGATAGCCTACATCTAGAGACTCCTTTGGTTGATTCTACTGAGTTGAGGGAAGTGTGTCCTTCTTGTGTTCTTTCTTTCTCTGGACACAACATTCAAGTGGATCTTTTGCCACTTGACATGTATGGTTTTGATATAATACTAGGAATGGATACCTTACAAAAATATAAGATAGTCTTGGACTGTAATACTAAGGTGGCGACATTCCATGATGGAAATGTACAATGGATTTTCCAGTGTGATATGAAGATTCTTCCTACATGGTTGATGTCAGCTATGAGAGCTGAGCAGTTGATGAGACAAGGATGTGAGGCTTTCTTAGCTCATGTTGTGGATACCAAGGTGGGAGGTCCTAGTATCCAGGAGGTACCAGTGGTGCAAGAATTTGAGGATGTCTTTCTTGAGGAATTTCCTAGCATTCCCCCTCCTAGAGAGATTGAGTTTGAGATCAATCTTGTTCCTGGAACACAACCCATATCACAGTAAGCATATAGAATGGCACCAGCAGAGATGTAAGAGTTATAGAAACAATTACAAGATCTGTTAGAGAAGGGTTTTATCAAGACGAGCACTTACCCTTGGGGTGCACCTATGTTGTTTGTTAAAAAGAAGGATGGTTCAATGAGGTTGTGTATAGACCACAGACAGTTGAACAAGGTGACAATAAAGAATAAGTATCCTTTGTCGCAGATTGGTGATCTTTTTGATCAGTTGAGAGGTGACATTATGTTTTCAAGGATAGACCTAAGGTCAAGTTACCATCAGTTCAGAATTAAGGCTAATGACATACCCAAGTCAGCTTTTAGGACTAGGTATGGTCATTATGAGTTTGTGGTTATGCCATTTGGGCTAACCAATGCACCTGTAGCTTTTATGGATCTAATGAATAGGGTGTTTAGACCTTATCTTGATCAATGTGTGGTCATGTTCATAGATGATATCCTAATATACTCCAAGGATAGTCAACAACATGAGCAACACATTCACCAGGCATTGAGTTTGTTGAGGCAATATCAACTATATGCTAAGTTCAGCAAGTGTGAATTCTGGTTATCTGAAGTGTCTTTTCTGGGCAATGTTATATCTGCAAAAGGTGTTTGTGTTGATCCCAAGAAAGTGGAATCTGTACTAGAATGGGAACAACCAAAAACACTGATAGAGATTCATAGTTTCCTAGGTTTGGCAGGTTACTACAGGAGGTTCATCAAAGACTTTAGTTCTATAGCATTACCCCTAACTAGGTTAACCAGGAAGGATATTCCTTTTTCTTGGAATGACAAGTGTCAACGTTCTTTCTAGCTTTTGAAAGAAAAGTTGACTAGTGCACCAGTGTTAGTACTGCTAGAGAAAGGAAAATGCTATATTGTCTTTTGTGATGCTTCAAAGAATGGGTTGGGATGCGTGTTGATGCAGGATAAAAATGTGATTTCTTTTGCTTTGTGACAGCTTAAGAAACCTGACACATGATCTGGAGCTTGCAGTGGTGGTCCATGCCTTAAAGATCTGAAGACATTATCTTTATGGAGAAAAGTGTAGTGACACATCCCACTATCACACAGACAACGAAATGCCATGTGAAAATGTGCGGAAACACCAAAAACCACATATTACTAAAAATAGGAGTTAATTAAAACTGATTATGAAAAGCAAATAACAAAGAAACCATTACATTCAAATCCTCATCCTGCAAGGAAACACGTTATATAAATATTCACAAGCCTTGATATATGTCCACATCTTATATGAACCAGATGTCATGTTAGCACCAGAGTTCATCACCTATTTATACATGCATAACGGGCCACATCAGGCTAGCAGCAGGATATACAAAGCTACATTAGCTATACATCGTAAAACATTATCAAAACACCTCTGAGGACCTAAGAGTATAGGGATGACTCTAGGACTCTGCTACAAAACAACCAAAACAACATCATGTCCAGCTCTTGCCTCCTACTACTCTTCTTGCTACTCGGCTGCAACCTCACAATCACCATCACGTCTAGAGCGATCTCCTAAAAAGGTTGTAAACCAAAGGGGTGAGACACACAGTCCCAACGAGAAACATAACTCGTCGCCTAAACTATAAAACTTCAGAAGAAGTAGGTAAAGCAGATAACTGATATCAGGAGATCATAAGAGAAGCATCCTAAGCAAAACTTATTTATTAACAAACTTACCAAGATATCCAGGAGGCATATAACCAAGTATTTTTTATGGAACATGATTGACAAGATAAGCTGTATAGGAACTTATCACAAAACATAAGGAACGTACAAATAACTGCAAGGTATAATTAGATCAACTACACAAGCAAGGCCTCAACCAATGTTCTGTGTTTTGCCCTAAGAAGTATATACTATTCAACTGGATTATGTATTATAATGCCCTGAGGAAGTGATCTGTACCGCTCAAATCCAACCATCGGCTGCGAAGCCCAAACCGATGCCATACAAGGTCAATGGAAGAGCCGGACTCCACGACCTCACCACCTCATGGTCAGTGCACGAGTGCTCAACAAGCAGGACCGTAGTCTCATGCTTAGGTGGCCGAAGCCACAATGTCATGCTATCCTCTGCCTAGCCCACCTTGGTATAGGTATCGACGCTAGTGATCCGATCCACATGCCTATTCACTGTGCTCCATAACCATTAAGCCATGGGCCTGTTCACCATGCTCTTACCACACATCCTGAGCCATGGGCCTATTCACCATGCTCTTTCACATTGAGCCACAGGCCTGAAACCGTGCTCGGGAGTCTACATCCAAAGTTGCACTCTAATCCTCCTATTTTTGGCAAGGAGCAACCACACATATTCAACAATATGAGCTTCTGGGTTAACCCACAGTAGAACCCGTTTCACCATCACTTGCTACTGACGATGACGGATCTATGGCCATGGCAAACTACATGATGAGTTTCATTGTAATTACTTAGTATATTTTAGGTGGATTGTTGAGGCAACTAAGTTGTAAAACATAAACAACATTGAGTTATATTATTACTTTCATTATCACAATATCATGGGATCTCAATCCCTAACCACAAAATGCCACTGCCTCTCAAGGCATCATCACAATGGGATAACAATCCCTTATCTCAACATCAGAGGATAACACCTCAACTAGGCACTCAGCCTTTATCAGGTCCATATACCTTTCTCATCATACTGGTGATACATGTTATCTTATCAACAAGGATTATCATCATTGAGTGTTATATAGAACACATACACCTCATAGCTCTTACATGGCTATGAATTCACTTGATTCACATGCATGGTTAGTATTCATATCAAGAGAGATAATGGAATCACCAAACATAGCTGTTTATGATTATCATTCTATTAGGGTTGAAGGTACATGATGGGAACAACATCCATGATCATAATTACAAGAGGCATAAAGATGTATTAATTACATTATTGTTATCAAACCATGAGCATCCATTATTCCCTTATCTTATAAACATAACTTTGTGTCTTATCATCTTATGTAGCATCATCTTTAAGTATCAAACATATCACGGTTCACAACCTATCATCCATATTGCATCATCAACATAGGTGCAGTTTCAAGACAACAAATCATCAACTTAGGTTTTCTGGGTTAACCATAACCCTCACCGAAGGTACCATCTACCCTTACTATAGGTGTGGCGGTAGCGCCATCCCTCACCCAAAGGGATATCAAGAAAGGTAACATCCCTCACTAAAGCCAATTGGCTAGGGAACTTAGCCACACATATCAATCAATGATGGGGTGCATCCATACACAAGGGATATCAGGCAAACATAGATGATGTGTATCATGCAACTAGTCCATAAAATGTGTATCGTGCAACCAAGGAACCATGGGTGATATCGTGCAACTCATACTATGCAACCAAGAAGCAAGGGTGTGCCACACATCTAGCCCTAATGGCCAAGACCCTATCGCTCGTTAGGGTTAGGGTTCATATCGGGCATCCTTCTTCACCATATCGGCGAAATCCATAATGACCAAGGTCATGGCACCCAAGCTCAACACTGTGTCGCCCAACAAGCTTACTACAACAAATGACACCAAGGCACCACAAGGTGACATGTTGTCTAACTAGGTTAGGCACTACATCTCAGTCACAACTAAGGAACCTATTAGGGTTTCACTACCCAAGCATCATATCGGGAAACAACAAAACTAGCCTATGTCACCCAAGGTACAAAGCAGAGGTATCTACTAAGCACCATGTCGGCCAAAGGCACAACACCAACTAAGGCAAAGGCACATCTCGGTCAAGGCATATCACCCAAGGACACTAGCAAGGTTAAGGGGTCATATCAGGCAACAAAGCCAACATAACTCAACTTATCATATCATCCAAACCAAAACCCTAGAAGAGGGGTATTGTGTAAAGCACAAGGTCCATATCAGTTTGGTCATCTCCAACCTCAAGATCACCATCATTAACCCTAAAAGATCAAGAGAGTTGGCTCACCTCTCAACAACTAATATAGAGGGGTTTTGCACAACCTCCATCACATTCGGGTAACATGGTGAATCATCCCCACATCGGTCAAGATCCCAACCTCCACTAGGTCAACGTCCAACCAAGGCTCACATCTCAAATCCATGGTGAGAGAAGGGTATTGACCAAGCAACTAGAGTATAAACTCACCTCTCAACAACCAAGTGAGAGGGGTTTTGCCTACACCACTAGAGCTCCAACTCACTTCTCAAAACCAAATGGGAGAGAAAGGGGTTTTGCCCAAGAAATCCTAAACTCATGGTTCGGCTACCAAGGTCAAGAACACATAAACAACATATCCATCATATATTCAACAAGATTAAAGGTACAAACTAGGGCAAGAAACATATCTAACAAGATGCATGGCCGATCAAGATGAAACATAAGCATGCAACAAGTAAAGGAAGTAGTATAGCTAGGGTTAGGAGTTATGTAACCCACCTTAAGCAAGCTCCAAGCTCCTAGCACCAAGCTCCCAAGCTCCAAGCACCACCACAAGAAGAGAAGTAAGACACACTCTAGGGTTTGGCCACCACTAGAGGAAGAAAAAGACTCCAAGAAGATCGGCCACCAAGCTTTCTCTACCAAGTGTATCGACCACCAAGCTCACCAAGGAGATGTATTGTCCACCAAGGAAGAAGGGTAGCAGCTTAGGAACTAAAGGGATCCTAAGCAAGAGAAAGGAGAGGCATATATAGATGAGTGTTAAGAGGAAACTAAGGCAAGGTGTCACCCAACCTAGGGACACTTGTCCATGGGGCAAATCCACCTACTAAACTCGCCACTTCCACATGTCCAAAGCATTTTCCACATGCAAGCAAAAAGCACCAAGTGTCCACAAGGGGGTGACACAAACGAAGCTAGAAGGGAGATGTGTGTTGCCCAAGAGGCAACCCTTTCACCCTTGGCCGATACAACCTCCTTGGACGGCACACCCACCAAGCCTTGGCCGATACACCTAGGGTGTGGGCTCTGATCTCCAAACCAAGATATAAATACGATTCAAACTTAACAGAAGCGATTCGATTAACAGCGGAAGACAAAAATCACGGGAAATTAAAACTTTTCGAGACAAGATCTTGAATCCTTAAAATCTTCTTTCATAACAAGATATAAATTGTTTACATCTCATGATAATTACCTCTTGAGTAATTATATACAACAAGACACAAAATATCAAGAACTCATAACAAAAGACTCCAAGACCTGAGAGTACAGAGGACACATAGGACTGACTCTAACTACACCACATGGCAGGCTAAATCTCCACCTGAGATTTACTGCTGCTCCTGGGACTGGTCACCTGTAGACCGGTTCCTCCGTCTCCGACGTCCACCTAAAAAGTTGAAGTCTACGGGGTGAGACAATTTTACATAATTGTCCCAGCGAGAGTTATAACTCTCCGCCAGAAGCTTTATTATAACATCAAAGAATATCTTAAGCAGTAAAACTTTCAAAGTATTCAATAGCAGTTGCAGCTATAAACAAGCGCTCAACATTTATGAGACATGAGGAATATAAGAACTATTACAGTGTATCATCAATCAACTAACTCGTAGTTATCTCTAACAGGTATACTACGTGGTTGATTATGTTTTACAAACAATATTATGCCCTGTGGAGATGAGGCATACCACTCATACTCCAACTGATCACTAAGAAGTCACATCAGTATCATACATAGGTCATTAAGAGAGCCGGATTCTCATGACCTTCACCTTCCTCAGTCAGTAAGAGGATCACTTGTAGGACATCTTATGTCTCTACTATTATAGCTCACCAGGGTAAACTGGTACTTCACTATTTTAGAGTTACAGTGGCGTTCTGTACTCTCTTCGTCATCAGGAGATTTCATGTTTATCTCCACTGATACGGATATCTATGTTTCCTTCGTCATCAGGAGGTTTCATGTTTACCTACTACTGATACGATATGGGATTGTAGTGAAGGATTGACGGATTACATATCTACATCAAATTCCTACACTAGGATGTAAGGTTCTACACATCCATATACCCCACATACTCAATAGTATGTGATCCAGGAGTTCCCTTAGGAAAACCTATTTCACCATCATTTGATCTCTGACAATGATGGATCTATGATCAGGGCTCTACATTATACTTGATTAGTTAGGTACATTCAGTATTCATTTAACATCACACATTGTTCTTCAAACAATAACATTAGCATAACAGCTATAAAAGGAGAATACTAAATGTAACAAGCCTAACTAACATCAATCATCATTTCTCATTATACTCATCACAAGTCATCTCTAAATCATGACCTTGATGGTATTCATGGCTCTCACAGCCCATTATTATCATAGAATGCCACTGAGAAGGCATCAAGATACTTTACTTATTCATAAAGCTATCAATATGCCTTTAATGAATATAGTATCGTCATCCATACCTGGATATGATCACCATTGATGCTCTCAGATTAGCTTAAGATTCATCATATATCATAATTAGGGTTTCCATGATCTCACATAGGTGGATCATACCCTAATCATGCACATTCATGTGTATTGAAGGTTCTTTACTTGAGTTTCCACCCTAAAAGGGTACTTTCTCTCTCTTAAGGTACTTTCTCTTTCTTAAGATACTTTCTCTCTCCTCGCACTAGTAGATGGTGATAACACCACTCTAGATCAGGTTGGGTTAAGTCCTCATGGGCTAACATAAGCCAAAACATCACTATCATGTGATTAGGGTTTGATTTGAACAAGGTTTTACTCAATAGAACCCCTCAAGGGTATTTTGGTAATTCACCCCATTGATCACCATCATGGGTTAATTCATTAGTCACTTAGTCCCCTAATGTACTAGGTTATCATTAGGGTTAAGATTAGAGCATCATTGAACCATTTACAACTCAATTGATTAAGTGAAATCAACCTTTGAAAACCTCAAACGGTTTCAACCTTCAACCTCCAAACGGTTTGAGACCGTTTGGATGAGTTGACCGTTTGCTAGGGTTGACTCCAAGACCGTGTGCCCTTCAAGATCGTTTGCCCAAACTGTGTGAGGGTGTAGACCATTTAACAAGTTTGACTTCAAGACCGAGAGGGCTTACACGGTTTGAGACTGTTTGGTGTCTCTCGATCTTGAGATCATTTGAGTCCAAATGGTCTTGAGACCGTGAGGCCTCACACGGTCTTGAGACCGTGTGGCCTCACACGGTCTTGATACCGTGTGACCTCAAACGGTCTTGAGACCGTGAGGTCTCAAACGGTCTTGAGACCGTGAGACCTCAAACGATCTTGAGACCGTTTGGTCCACTTGGTCTCAAACCGTTTGGACCTCCAACATGGTTCAATGATTTCAATCGTTTATGATTATCAATGTTGAAGCCTCCAAATGGTCAAAGCCATAGTAACCACTTATAGATTGAGTTAATTAGGGTTATGCTTAACCAATTGGTCACTCAATTGACCCTCAATTGTTATCCAATTAGGGTTGAAGTTGGTTCAATTGAGGTCCATCAACGTTCAACCATCAACACTCAACAATGTGAATCAACACAAGGTTGAACCCTTCAATTGAGCTCCAATTGGGCCCAAACTTGGCCCAAACGGTCTTGACATCGTGTGGATGAACTCCACACGGTCTTGAGACCGTTTTCCCAAGATTTCATCAAAATCTAATGTGATTTGATAGGAGTTGAACCTTGATTGAGTCTCAAATTAGTATTTTGATTAATTCAATAACCTATTGCAATTGGGCCCTCAATTGATCAAATTTACTTAACCTTGACCTCCAAACGGTCTTGGGTTGTCACCACACGGTCTTGAGACCGTTTGGATGAGTTCCAAATGGTCTTGAGACCGTTTACCCATCCAACTTTTGTATTCTAGTGTAAATTCTTCAAGGTTGGATCTATTGAGTTGATTATCATATCAATACTTAATTGCAATGTAATTTGGTATCTTTGTACTTTCAATTGATCAACTCTACTTGACCCCAGACCTCCAAACGGTCTTGGGTTATTCCCCACACGGCCTTGAGACCGTTTGATTGATCCCCAAATGGTCTTGAGACCGTTTGGGTCAATCAACCCAAAAACACTAAGTTATTCATTGAGATTTCAATACTGCTTTCAGATAGGGTTTACCCTAGTAATCATCCTTCAACTCTTAGCTCGTTTGGAATTAGTCCATAAAATTTGATGAGTTGTTAATCAACATTATTTTGAACAGTAATGTCATATGGTCAACGCTTGGTCAACGTTCTTACACGGTCTTGAGACCGTTTCCCAAAAAGGGCGATTTCAGCAGATTGGAAATCAGGAGTAAATTCAATTAAAGTTGTTGATTAAAAAGGCCATATCTCACGATTCCTTTGGAGTTATCATCTCATATTTTGTGGGTGATTAGCCTACATAATTATGAACAGAAATCTTATACAGTCCATGCTCGGTCGACACGGATAAACGGTCTTGAAGACCGTTTGCCCTTACATGGTCTTGAGACCGTTTGCTCACCAAACGGTTTTGCAAACCGTGTGAGCACTTGGTGGAGACCGTTTAGTAAAGTGAAAAGTAGTGGATTAACTTTGGAAATAACTTCTTCATCTCCTAGCTCAATAACAGAAAGGATTTCTCACGGATTTGCTTGCAAGGTAGCAAAGGAAGGTAGAGAAGAAGAAGAACTATCATCTAAAAGCATAAACAAGATGTATATAACAAAGCATGGGTTTAGAGTTATAAAACCCGCCTAAAGCTTGCTCCTTGAGCTCCAAGCTTTCTAGCTCCAACCTTTTAATGGCGTCCTTGAGTTTCCACAGGTCGGCCAAGGTGATCCTTCCAAGGAAAGTCAAGAAGAGATGGCTAGAAAGGTAGAGCTATGTGAGCTAGCCATTAATTTGACCTTGAATTCGAGTTCTAACCATGAACTTTAAGCAAAAGGGAGGATTCAAACCTACCTTGCACTCCTTGGTCGTCCTCCTGAGCTCCAAGCTCCTCTTTAGTCGGTTTGGGTGAATAGAACAGTGAAAGGAACAAAGGGAGGGTTTCCTTGTTAAGTGAAGTGGAGAGTATATATACTTGGGGTGAGATTTTCAACATAAGCTCATAAGTTCTCCATATTTTCAACTTAGTCCCTCCATCCTTCTATGCTCGTCCCTTCATATTATTTCTAAGGACAAACCTTCTTCTAAGGTCAAGAAATGAGGGCAAAGAAGATCAACCTATTACTAAAGCACACACATAAAAGGGCTATAGTACATACACCCTGATTATTCAATCACAAAGGTGTTTTTCATAACTTGATTAATCAATTGATGTGACCTTTCATAATTTCTTCTCTAAATGATGACAAGAGTCTTAAAAGATATTTTAGATGATGTATTTTACAAGTTGCACCCCTCAAATTGGGTAATTTGCACACTTCTCCAATTTAGGGTTTTCAAGCACCGAGATTGCTTCCACAGCTGCACCTTGGTGCCCAAGCTCGGGAAATCCCTCAAACCTTACCATTATCATTCTCATGATGTCCCAACATCAGAGGAACATATCAACATGTGCAATTTGCAAGTTAACCCTTCTAACTGGGTAATTTGCACATAGGTCACTATATTACAAAACAATGCTACAACTTTATATAAAAAGGAGCAAAAACTGAAATATATGTTTCTGAGAAACTTAATTACATGCCCAAAGTTAATCACAAGGATTTAATTACATATTTAGGAAAAACACCTAGGGTTAACTCATAACCCAGGTCAGGGATGTTACAAATTATCCACCCCTTACAAGAATTTCGTCCCCGAAATCGATAAAACATACTAAGAGAAAAGGGCACGATACTTCCTTCTCATCTCATACTCTAATTCCCAAGTGGCTTCTTCAACACCACGGTGGTTCCAGAGGACTTTCACAAGACTTATATCTTTCTTCTTTAACCTTTTAATTCTATTATCAAGGATTGACACTGGTCCCTCCTCATAGGATATATCATCATTCAATTCTACCTCCATAGGTTGTAGAACTGACTCGGTGTCTGGGTGACATTTCTTCAGCATAGAAATGTGAAACACAGGGTGTAACCTCTGTAACTCTGGTGGCAGCTCTAGTCTATATGCTACCTTTCCAATCCGTTCAATGATTGGATAAGGTCCCATATATCTAGGAGCTAACTTCCCTTTCCTCCCAAAATGAAGGACCCCTTTTCAAGGCGAGACTTTGAGATATACTCTGTCTCCAACCTGGATCTCTAAGGGTCTACGACACTTGTCAGCATAAGATTTCTGCCTATCCTGTGCAGTCTTAATCTTTTGTTGTATTACTTGAATCTTCTCCGTGGTCTGCTGCACAAGATTAGGACCTAACAACTGACGTTCACCAGTCTCAAACCAACACAAAGGTGATCTACAACGTCTACCATACAAGGCTTCATAAGGTGCCATATCAATGCTATGCTGATAGCTATTGTTATAGGCAAACTCTATCAAGCTTAGGTGTAGATCCCAACTTCCGGTAAACTGGAGAACACATGCTCTCAAAAGGTCTTCTAAAGTCTGTATGGTCCTTTCTGACTGTCCATCAGTCTGTGGATGAAAGGCCGTACTAAACCTTAGCTTGGTGCCTAAGGCTCTGTGTAATTGTTCCCAAAAACGACTTGTAAACTGAGGACCTCGGTCAGAAACTATTGTGACAGGAACTCCGTGCAAACGCACTATCTCTTGAACATATAATTCTGATAACCTTTCAGCGGAATAGGTTGTTTTGACAGGTAAGAAATGTGCTGTCTTTGTCAACCTATCAACGACTACCCAAATGGAATCATGTCCTTTGCTTGTCCTGGGTAGGCCAACAACAAAGTCCATGGTCATATGGTCCCACTTCCACTGTGGTATGGGTAAAGGTTGCATTGTTCCTGCAAGCTTCTGGTGTTCAACTTTAACTTGCTGACACACAGGACACCTCAGAACAAACTTTGCAACATCCTTCTTCATTACAGGCCACCAATACAGATCTTTCAAATTCCGATACATCTTGGTGCTCCCTGGATGCATAGCATACATGGAAGAATGAGCTTCTTCCAGGACTAACTTCCTCAAGTTATCCCCATCCGACACTATCATCCTTCCATTATAACAGGTTACTTGGTCATCTGAGTCATGGAAACCATCTCGCTTCTCATTTCCATACTCAGATCTAATCTGCTGAACTACATCATCACCTTGCTGTGCTTCCTTAATCTGCTCTCTTAGGGTAGGTTTAATATGCATCTCAGCTAACAACCCGGCTAACAATGACACCTTCAACTGTACATTGTCTTGCCTTAAAGAGATAAGCATGTCTCTCCTAGAGCATACTAAAGAGTTTAGTTGTGCTCTATTCATGGTTGATGTTGCTGATTTCCTACTCAAGGCATCTGCAACAATATTGGCCTTGCATGTATGATAATCAATTGTACAGTCGTAGTCCTTGATTAACTCCATCTAGTGACGTTGCCTCATGTTAAGCTCATGCTGAGAGAAGATATACTTAAGGTTCTTGTGGTCTGTGAAAATCTGGAATGTTTCTCCGTAGAGATAATGTCTCCAGATCTTCAAGGCATGAACCACGACAGCTAACTCCAGATCGTGTGTCGGATAATTCTCCTCATGTTTCTTAAGCTGTCGGGAAGCAAAAGAAATCACTTGTTTATCCTGCATCAACACACATCCTAGTCCATTCTTGGAAGCATCACAGAAAACTACATATCCTTTTCCTTGTTCAGGTAATACAAGCACAGGTGCACTTGTCAACCTCTCCTTCAACAACTGGAAAGACTGTTGACACTTATCACTCCAAGAAAAAGGAACATCTTTCCGGGTCAACTTGGTCAAAGGTAAGGCTATAGAACTAAAGTTATTAATGAACCTTCGATAATAGCCAGCTAACCCCAAGAAACTTTGAATCTCCGTCGGTGTCTTCAGTTGTTCCCACTGTAGAACAGATTCTACCTTTGTAGGGTCAACATGAATTCCCGAGGCAGATATCACATGTCCAAGAAAAGATACCTCCGGCAGCCAGAACTCACACTTGCTAAACTTAGCATACAGCTTATGTTCTCTTAGCAAGGTCAAAGCTTGGCAAAGATGCTGCTCATGCTGCTGAGCATCCTTACTATAGATCAGAATGTCATCTATGAAGATGATAACACACTGATCCAGGAAAGGTCGAAAGACTCTATTCATGAGTTCCATAAATGCAACTGGTGCATTGGTTAGTCCAAACGACATAACTATGAACTCATAGTGACCATACCTTGTCCTAAAGGCAGACTTGGATATGTCACTATCCTTAATACGGAGTTGATGATATCCAGACCTCAAGTCTATCTTTGAAAAGACGGTTGCACCACGCAACTGGTCAAAGAGATCATCAATCCTCGGCAGAGGGTACTTATTCTTTATTGTTACTTTATTGAGTTGTCTGTAGTCGATGCACAACCGCATTGACCCATCTTTCTTTTTAACAAACAAGACCGGAGCACCCCAAGGTGAAGTGCTTGGTCGGATAAAGCCCTTCTCAAGTAACTCTTGAAGCTGTTTCTTGAGTTCTGCCATCTCGACAGGCGCCATCCTATACGGAGTCTGGGCTATGGGTTTCGTATCCGGGATCAGATTGATTTCAAAATCAATCTCCCGAGGTGGTGGTATACCAGGAAGTTCTTCAGGAAACACATCCTCGAATTCCCTAACTATGGGAACTTCATCAGGATTGGACCTTTCCTTGGTAACATCTACCACATGGGCTAAGAATGCATAACATCCTTGCCTCAACAACTTATCAGCAACCATAGCTGACACAAGACAGGTGGGCAGAATCTTTCTTTCTCCTTGAAAGATCCATGTGTTGCTTTCATCAGAAAACACAACCAACTTGGATTCACAATCCAAGACAACTCTATACCTTTCTAAGGTATCCATCCTGAGGATTATATCAAATCCTTGCATATCAAGCGGTATAAGATCCACTTGAATGCGATGGTCAGAAAAGAAGAGGATGCAAGGAGAGCATACCTCCTGCAAAACGGCAGACCCACTCAACGGAGTCTCCAACAACAAACTATCTGCCCTATGACTAACACTCACATTGCAGTTACGAATCACTCTTCGAGTGATGAAAGAGTGCGTAGCACCCGGATCAATCAGAACAGATACTACACAGGATGTAGACATATCAAGATATAAAAGTTTCATCTGACCTGCCACTACCCGTGGATTGACCACTACATCTGGTGGGTTCATAGCATAGAACCTCGCTGTCGCCTGGTGTTGAGGTGGTGCTGATGATCCAGCTTGAGACGCTTGTCCACGTCCTTGAGCTGCTCCTTGATGTTGTCTATTCTGAGATCCTTGTTGATTCTGTCTCGGAGGCTGTGTCACACTGACAGGCCTAGAATGGCAATCCTTCATCAAGTGTCCCACCTTACCACAGTTGTAACATCTCCTCTCCTGTTGTTGTGGTCGGGGTGGTCCAGTAATTGACATCGATGCAGAACTGTGAGTCCCTTGAAGCGGTTGACTCCGTCCTCTACCTCTGCTTGGTGACCATTGAGTTTGAGAACTCGATCTGGGTGGTGGAGGGTTAGGTGCAGAGAATCTAGGTTTCTTGGAATCCCTAGATGAAGAACCCTGGAACTGTGGATATCTTTTCTGAGTTTGCCTCTTCTCAACCACAGATCTCTCTATCCTTCGGATTGACTCAACGAAGGTAGAGAATCTCTCTCGGTTTTCTAAGGCAGACACAGGGGTTGACATATCAGCATTCAAACCCTTCTCAAATCTCCTGATTCTTTCCTCATTTGTGGCAGCCATGTGCGGACAGAACCGCAGCAACTCCATGAACTTAGCTTCATACTCGCTAATGTTCATCATACCCTGCCTTAGTCTCTCAAACTGAGAGATCTTCTCATCTAGGAAGGTCTTTGGAAAATATATATTGATAAATTCCCGACGAAACACTTCCCATGAGAACTCTATTCCAGGTCTGTTCTGCTCTTCCATGTTCCACCAGTGACCAGCACTGCCTTTGAGAAGATAGACAGCATGTCTAACCTTCTCAGCTTTCGGGATAATAAGAATCCTGAAAGCCTTCTCCAACTCTATCAACCATAGGTCATCATCTGCGGGGTCGGCAGTCCCAAAGTACTCGGTAGCTCCGACACGACGAAGTCGTTCAAACGTCTTACCGATACCTTGTGCTTCAGGCTGGACAGGTGCCCTAGGTGCAGGCATGGGCATCATGTCGGTTATGTGTGTCATGGCAGTCATGAACTGCCCGAACATTGTCTGTACAGCTGGGTTACCCATGTCGGCTGGGTCAAACTGGGGTGGCTCTCTTGGTGACTCTGGTGCAGGCTGTTCTATTCTTGGAACCCCTGCACCGCCTTGAGGTGCACTAGCACTACTCTCTGCCACGTACTCATCATGAGGCTCAGCCATCCTTATGTATCTTCTTCTCCTGAGGAGTAGAAGATTCTATTAGATAAGGAAGGAGTACTAAAGATAGAATCGACATCCTAAGTCCTATACCTCTGTAGACTCAACTGACCTAGAGCTCTGATACCACTAATTGTGGGCTCTGATCTCCAAACCACGATATAAATACGATTCAAACTTAGCGGAAGCGATTCGATTAACAACGGAAGACAAAAATCATGGGAAATTAAAACTTTTCGAGACAAGAGCTTGAATCCTTAAAAGCTTCTTTCATAACAAGAGATAAACTGTTTACATCTCATGATAATTACCTCTTGAGTAATTATATACAACAAGACACAAAATATCAAGAACTCATAACAAAAGACTCCAAGACCTGAGAGTACAGAGGACACATAGGACTGACTCTAACTACACCACATGGCAGGCTAAATCTCCACCTGAGATTTACTGCTGCTCCTGGTGCTGCTGCTGCTGCTGCTGGGACTGGTCACCTGTAGACCGGTTCCTCCGTCTCCGACGTCCACCTAAAAAGTTGAAGTCTACGGGGTGAGACAATTTTACATAATTGTCCCAGCGAGAGTTATAACTCTCCGCCAGAAGCTTTATTATAACATCAAAGAATATCTTAAGCAGTAAAGTTTTCAAAGTATTCAATAGCAGTTGCAGCTATAAACAAGCGCTCAACATTTATGAGACATGAGGAATATAAGCACTATTATAGTGTATCATCAATCAACTAACTCGTAGTTATCTCTAACAGGTATACTACGTGGTTGATTATGTTTTACAAACAATATTATGCCCTGTGGAGATGAGGCATACCACTCATACTCCAACTGATCACTAAGAAGTCACATCAGTATCATACATAGGTCATTAAGAGAGCCGGATTCTCATGACCTTCACCTTCCTCAGTCAGTAAGAGGATCACTTGTAGAACATCTTATGTCTCTACTATTATAGCTCACTAGGGTAAACTGGTCCTTCGCTATTTTAGAGTTACAGTGGCATTCTGTACTCTCTTCGTCATCAGGATATTTCATGTTTATCTCCACTGATACGGATATCTATGTTTCCTTCGTCATAAGGAGGTTTCATGTTTACCTACTACTGATACGGTATGGGATTGTAGTGAAGGATTGACGGATTACATATCTACATCAAATTCCTACACTAGGATGTAAGGTTCTACACATCCATATACCCCACATACTCAATAGTATGTGATCCAGGAGTTCCCTTAGGAAAACCTGTTTCACCATCATTTGATCTCTGACAATGATGGATCTATGATCAGGGCTCTACATTATACTTGATTAGTTAGGTACATTCAGTATTCATTTAACATCACACATTGTTCTTCAAACAATAACATTAGCATAACAACTATAAAAGGAGAATACTAAATGTAACAAGCCTAACTCACATCAATCATCATTTCTCATTATACTCATCACAAGTCATCTCTAAAGCATGACCTTGATGGTATTCATGGCTCTCACAGCCCATTATTATCATAGAATGCCACTGAGAAGGCATCAAGATACTTTACTTATTCATAAAGCTATCAATATGCCTTTAATGAATATAGTATCATCATCCATACCTGGATATGATCACCTCCATATCAGAACCTGCATGTTTAATTCAACTAATAAAGGTAATTCAAAACAATGATTATACTTACCACTCTTTTCATAAGAGTTAAGTTCTTTGATTCTTATCAAATAGAGTTTAATACTCATATAACATGTCATCACCTTTGAATTAGGGTTTACTATTCACATCACATGTCATTACCCTTGAATTAGGGTTTACTATTCACATCACATAGTGACTTGAACTCATAACATCATCATGAATGAGGAACATCATCATTGATGCTCTCAGATTAGCTTAAGATTCATCATATATCATAATTAGGGTTTCCATGATCTCACATAGGTGGATCATACCCTAATCATGCACATTCATGTGTATTGAAGGTTCTTTACTTGAGTTTCCACCCTTAAAGGGTACTTTCTCTCTCTTAAGGTACTTTCTCTTTCTTAAGATACTTTCTCTCTCCTCGCACTAGTAGATGGTGATAACACCACTCTAGATCAGGTTGGGTTAAGTCCTCATGGGCTAACATAAGCCAAAACATCACTATCATGTGATTATGGTTTGATTTGAACAAGGTTTTACTCAATAGAACCCCTCAAGGGTATTTTGGTAATTCACCCCATTGATCACCATCATGGGTTAATTCATTAGTCACTTAGTCCCCTAATGTACTAGGTTATCATTAGGGTTAAGATTAGAGCATCATTGAACCATTTACACCTCAATTGATTAAGTGAAATCAACCTTTGAAAACCTCAAACGGTTTCAACCTTCAACCTCCAAACGGTTTGAGACCGTTTGGATGAGTTGACCATTTGCTAGGGTTGACTCCAAGACCGTGTGACCTTCAACCTTGTTTTCCCAAACCGTGTGAGGGTGTAGACCATTTAACAAGTTTGACTTCAAGACTGAGAGGGCTTACATGGTTTGAGACCGTTTGGTGTCTCTCGATCTTGAGATCGTTTGAGTCCAAACGGTCTTGAGACCGTGAGGCCTCACACGGTCTTGAGACCGTGTGGCTTCACACGGTCTTGAGACCGTGTGACCTCAAATGGTCTTGAGACCGTGAGGTCTCAAACGGTCTTGAGACCGTTTGGTCCACTTGGTCTCAAACCGTTTGGACGTCCAACATGGTTCAATGATTTCAATCGTTTATGATTATCAATGTTGAAGCCTCCAAATGATCAAAGCCATAGTAACCACTTATAGATTGAGTTAATTAGGGTTATGCTTAACCAATTGGTCACTCAATTGACCCTCAATTGTTATCCAATTAGGGTTTAAGTTGGTTCAATTGAGGTCCATCAACGTTCAACCATCAACACTCAACAATGTGAATCAACACAAGGTTGAACCCTTCAATTGAGCTCCAATTGGGCCCAAACTTGGCCCAAACGGTCTTGAGATCGTGTGGATGAACTCCACACGGTCTTGAGACCGTTTGCCCAAGATTTAATCAAAATCTAATGTGATTTGATAGGAGTTGAACCTTGATTGAGTCTCAAATCAGTATTTTGATTAATTCAATAACCTATTGCAATTGGGCCCTCAATTGATCAAATTTCCTTAACCCTAGACCTCCAAACGGTCTTGGGTTGTCACCACACGGTCTTGAGACCGTTAGGATGAGTTCCAAATGGTCTTGAGACCGTTTGCCCATCCAACTTTTGTATTCTAGTGTAAGTTCTTCAAGGTTGGATCTATTGAGTTGATTATCATATCAATACTTAATTCCAATGTAATTTGGTATCTTTGTACTTTCAATTGATCAAATATACTTGACCCCAGACCTCCACACGGTCTTGGGTGATTCCCCACACGGTCTTGAGACCGTTTGATTGATCCCCAAACGGTCTTGAGACCGTTTGGGTCAATCAACCCAAAAACACTAAGTTATTCATTGAGATTTCAGTACTGCTTTCAATTAGGGTTTACCCTAGTAATCATCCTTCAACTCTTAGCTCGTTTGGAATTAGTCCATAAAATTTGGTGAGTTATTAATCAACATTATTTTGAACAGTAATTTCATACGGTCAACTCTTGGTCAACGTTCTTACACGGTCTTGAGACCGTTTGCCCAAAAAGGGCGATTACAGCAGATTGGAAATCAGGAGTAAATTCAATTAAAGTTGTTGATTAAAAAGGCAATATCTCACGCTTCCTTTGGAGTTGTCATCTCAAATGTTGTGGATGATTAGCCTACATATTTATGAACAGAAATATTATACGGTCCACGCTCGGTCAATGCGGCTAAATGGTCTTGAAGACCGTTTTCCCTTACACGGTCTTGAGACCGTTTGCTCACCAAACGGTTTTGCAAACCGTGTGAGCACTTGGTGGAGACCGTTTAGTAAAGTGAAAAGTAGTGGATTAACTTTGGAAATAACGTCTTCATCTCCTAGCTCAAGAACAGCAAGGATTTCTCACGGATTTGCTTGCAAGGTAGCAAAGGAAGGTAGAGAAGAAGAAGAACTATCATCTAAAAGCATAAACAAGATGTATATAACAAAGCATGGGTTTAGAGTTATAAAACCCGCCTAAAGCTTGCTCCTTGAGCTCCAAGCTTTCTAGATCCAAGATTTTAATGGCGTCCTTGAGTTTCCACAGGTCGTCCAAGGTGATCCTTCCAAGGAAAGTCGAGAAGAGATGGCTAGAAAGGTAGAGCTATGTGAGCTAGCCATTAATTTGACCTTGAATTCGAGTTCTAACCATGAACTTTAAGCAAAAGGGAGGATTCAAACCTACCTTGCACTCCTTGGTCGTACTCCTGAGCTCCAAGCTCCTCTTTAGTCAGTTTGGGTGAATAGAACAATGAAAGGAACGAAGGGAGGGTTTCCTTGTTAAGTGAAGTGGAGAGTATATATACTTGGGGTGAGATTTTCAACATAAGCTCATAAGTTCTCCATATTTTCAACTTAGTCCCTCCATACTTCTATGCTCGTCCCTTCATATTATTTCTAAGGACAAACCTTCTTCTAAGGTCAAGAAATGAGGGCAAAGAAGATCAACCTATTACTAAAGCACACACATAAAAGGGCTATAGCACATACACCCTGATTATTCAATCACAAAGGTGTTTTTCATAACTTGATTAATCAATTGAAGTGACCTTTCATCATTTATTATATAAATGATGACAAGAGTCTTAAAAGATATTTTAGATGATGTATTTTACAAGTTGCACCCCTCAAATTGGGTAATTTGCACTTTTCTCCAATTTAGGGTTTTCAAGCACCGGGATTGCTTCCACAGCTGCACCTTGGTGCCCAAGCTTGGGAAATCCCTCAAACCTTACCATTATCATTCTCATGATGTCCCAACATCAAAGGAACATCTCAACATGTGCAATTTGCAAGTTAACCCTTCTAACTGGGTAATTTGCACATAGGTCCCTGTATTACAAAACAATGCTACAACTTTATATAAAAAGGAGCAAAAACTGAAATATATGTTTCTGAGAAACTTAATTACATGCCCAAAGTTAGTCACAAGGATTTAATTACATATTTAGGCAAAACACCTAGGGTTAACTCATAACCCAGGTCAGGGATGTTACATAGGGCTTCCCCGATATAATGCCTAACAAAGCAAGGAAAAGCCCAAACAAGGCTAAAAAAGGCAAAACAAAGTCCAAAGCTAATCAAACCACAAGACCAACCCATCCTTTCAACCCTAGAGGATGCAAGGAGAGAGAGAAACATCTCTCAAGGTGACAAACTTGCATATCAATCCTAAAATGTGGGTCATTTACAAGTTGCACCTCCAACTCTCAACAAAACACAAACAAACCATAATCACTATTAGAGGTGATTAGCAAGAAACTAAACACAAGGTTTAGGCAAAGCAAATAGGATAAAACCAAAATGAAGGTCAAGGCCCTTACAAGCCATAAACCTCTACAAAGGGATTTCACCCTCGAAATCCGAAGATAAAAGCGAGGGTTACTTCCTCCTCATCTCTTCCTTAAGCTCCCACATGGCTTCCTCAACTCCACGATGATGCCAAAGAACCTTCACAAGAACCAGGTCCTTACTTTTCAACTTCTTCACTCTTCTATCAAGAATCATCACTGGACCTTCCTCGTAGGTCATGTCTTCATCAATCTCAACCTCAACTGGCTGTATCACTGTCCCTGTGTCTGGATGACTTTTCTTCAGCATAATGACATGGAACACTGGATGTAACCTATGAAACTCTGGTGGTAGTTCTTATTTGTAAGCTACCTTGCCAACACATGCTATTACTGAGTATGGCCCCATATACCTGGGTGCCAACTTGCCTTTCCGGCCAAACGTTAGCACACCTTTCTATGGTGAGACCTTGAGATACACCTTGTCTCCCACCTGGAACTCTAGGGGTCATCGGCGATTATCTGCATATGACTTCTGCCTATTCTGTGCCCCTTTCAACTATTGTTGTATCACTTTGATCTTCTCTGTTGTCTGCTGCACTAACTCAGGACCCAAAAGCTGATACTCGCCTGACTAATACCAACACAAAGGAGATCTGCACTTCCTGCCATATAAAGCCTCATAAGGAGCCATGTCGATGCTCCGCTGGTAACTATTGTTGTAGGCGAACTCTATTAAATTGAGATCCATGTCCCAACTACCTAGGAATTACAAAACACAAGCTTGGAGAAGATCCTCCAAAGTCCGAATAGTCCTTTCAGACTGTCCATCTGTCTGTGGGTGGAAAGCGGTACTGAACCTCAATTGTGTTCCCAACTCTTTGTGCAATTGTTCCCAAAAACGACTCATGAACTGGGGTGCTCTGTCAGAGACTATTATTGCGGGCACACCATGCAAATGCACTATCTCATCCACATACACTTGAGCAAGCTTCTCAGCTATTCATGCTCTTGACTGTCTTGACTATAGATCAAGATGTTATCTATAAATACTACCACAAACTGATCTAGAAACAGACGAAACACCCTGTTCATCAGATCCATGAAAGCAGCAGGTGCATTGGTTAGCCCAAACGGCAAAACCATGAACTCAAAGTGACCATACCTCGTCCTAAAAGCTGACTTCAGTATGTCCTCATCCTTAATCCTTAACTAATGATATCCAGATCGTAGATCGATCTTTGGGAACACTGTGGAACCTCATAACTGATCAAACATATCGTCTATCATCAGTAACGGGTACTTGTTCTTGATCGTAACTTTGTTCAACTACCGGTAATCTATGCACAAATGCATCAATCCATCCTTCTTCTTTATCAATAGGACTGAAGCACCCCACGACAATGTGCTTGATCTGATGAAACCTTTATCCAACAACTCTTGTAACTACTTCTTCAGCTCTACCATCTCAGATGGAGCCATCCTGTATGGTGTCTGAGCAACTGGCTGTATTCCTGGCACCAGATTGACCTCAAAGTCAATCTCTCGAGGTGGGGGAACACCGGGGAACTCATCAGGAAACACATCTACAAACTCTCAGAGAACATGCACCTCCTCAAGGCTAGGACCTTTTTCCTTGGTATCCACACCATGGGATAAGAACGCCTTACATCCTTTCTGTAGCAACTTCTCTACCACCATAGCTGATACTAAACATGTCGGAAGAATCTTTCTATCTCCCTGGAAGATCCACTTCTCACTATCATCATCAAACACTGCTTGCTTGGAACCACAGTCCAACACAACCTTATACTTCTCTAGGGTATCCATCCCAAGGATCACATCGAATCCATGCATATCAAGTGGTATAAGATCCACTTGTATACTGTGTCCCTAAAAAGATAGAACACAAGATGGACACTCCTCTCAAAGAATCGAGGAACCATTATGAGGTGTTTCTAACAACAAGCTATCCTTCTGACAACTAATAGGTAAAAGACAGATATCAAGCATAGTACGTGCGATAAAAGAGTGTGTAGCACCCAGGTCAACCAGAACAGATATAAAGTAAGAAGAAGACAAATCATAATGAAATAACTCCATCTGACCTGCCACCACTTGTGGATTGACTATCGCCTCCGGCTGACTCATAGCATAGAATCGAGCCTTTACTTTCTATCCATGTTCTCTACTTCCTTGCGCAGACGATCCCACTTGCGATGCTTGAACACATCCTCACCCTCTGTTACCACTATACTGCTATCTATCTGACCCTTACTGATTCTGCCTCGGCTGCTGTGTGACTTCAACATCTCTCTTTGGGAAATTTGTCCTAAAATGCCCAACATGACCACAAAGATGACATGATTGGTCTCTCTATTGTTGCCTAGACCGCCATGTCACTACCACTGAAGATGTACTATGGGATTTAGATGGTGAAAATCCATGCCCTCTTCCCTTACTCGTGGACCACTATGACGGCACACTAGATCCTTGCATCATAGAGGGTGCTGAAAACCTTGGCTTCTTGAAGCCATCAAACCTCTATCTCAGGAACTGAGCAGGCGTCTTCTTGGTCATGGACTCTCTCTTCTCCTTGACATACCATTCTATCCTTCAGACAAATTCCACAAATGTGGCAAACCACTCCCAGTTCTCTAAAGCAGCAACATGTTTTGTCAACTCAATGCTTAAACCTTTCTCAAACTGTCTGATTCTCTCGTCATCTATCGTCTCCATGTGAGGACAAAACCTCAGCAGGTCCATAAACTTGACTTCATACTTGGTGATTCTCATCGATCCTTGGTGAAGATGCTCAAACTAGTTGGTCTTCTCAACCAGATACATCTTCAGGAAGTATCGACTGATGAACTCCTGTCGGAAAAGATCCCAACAAATCACCTCACTGGGTCGCTTCTCCTCCTTGATGGCCCACCAGTGGCCAACACTACCCTTAAGAAGGTAGAAAACATGCTTAACTTTATCTGCTTCAGGAATGTCAAGGATCCAGAAGGCCTTCTCTAGACCTGTCAGCCACAGATCTGCATCCATTGGATCTGCCGTTCTAGCATAATCCGAAGCTCAGACTCAGCGAAGCCGCTCAAAGGTCTTCCCAATACCCAATGTTTCACCATGGGGAGCATGTGCTCTTGGCGGAGGCACTAGCAACCTTTCCACCATGAGATTCATCATAGCTATTAATTGCCCCACAAGCTGCTGATAGGCACGATTTTCAAGAATGGCTGGCTCAAGTTGGGGGACCTCAGGCACCCGATCTTCATGTGCCTACACTCTTGCTCCATCAACAGATGCAACATCACTTCTCTCGGCAGCATGTTCTTCATGGTTTACAGACATCTTTAAGCTTTATCTTCCACTGAGGGCAGAAGGTTATTGTAAGAAAATCTGGAAAAATCACAAGAACAGACACAAACCTAGTCCTAGATCCCTATAGACTCAAAGAACCTAGAGCTCTGATACCAAAACTTGTAGTGACACATACCTCTATCACACAGACAATGAAATGCCACATGAAAATGTGCGGAAACACCATAAACCACATATTACTGAAAACACGGGTTAATAAAACTGATTGTAGAAAGAAGATAACAAAGAAACCATTCCATTCAGATCCTCATCCTATAAGGAACCATGTTATATAAATATTCACAAGCCTTGATATATGTCCACAGCCTATAGGAACCAGTTGTCCTGTCAGCACCAGAGTTCATCACCTATTTATACATACATAATGAGCCACATCAGGCCAGCAGTAGGATATACAAATCTACATCAGCTATACATCATAAAACATCGTCAAAACACCTCTGAGGACCTGAGAGTACATGGATTACTCTAGGAATCTACTATAAAACAACCAAAATAGTAGCATGTCCATCTCTTGCCTCCTACTACTCTTCTTGCTTCTCATCCGCAACCTCATGACCACCACCACATCTAGCGTGATCACCTAAAAAGGTTGTAAACCAACGGGGTGAGACACACAGTCCCAACGAGAAACATAACTCCCCACTGAAACTATAAAACTACAGAAGAATGAGGTAAAGTAGATAACTGATATCAGCAAGTCATAAGAGCAGTATCCTGAGTAGAACTTATTTATTAACAAACTTACCAAGATATCCAGGAGAAATATAACCAAGTATTCTTTATGGAACATGATTGAAAAGATAAGCTATATAGGAACTTATCACAAAACATAAGGAACGTACAAATAACTGCAAGGTATAATTAGATCACCTACACAAGAAAGGCCTCAATCAATGTTCCGTGTTTTGCCCTAAGCAGTATATACTATTCAGCTGGATTATCTATTATCATGCCTTGAGGAAGTGAGCCGTACCACTCAAATCCAACCATCGGCTACGAAGCCCAAACCGGTGCCATACAAGGTCAATGGAAGAGTCAGACTCCACAACCTCACCACCTCATGGTCAGTGGACGAGTTCTCAACAAGCATGACTGCAGTCTCATGCTTGGTTAGGTTACCCTTTGCCTATCCCATCTTGGCACATGTATCACTGCTAGTGATCCAAGCCACAAGCTTATTCACCGTACTCCATAACCATTGAGCCATTGACCTATTCACCATGTTCTTACCACACATCCTGAGCCATGGTCCTGTTCACCATGCTCTTTCACATTCAGCCACATGCTTGAAACCGTGCTCGGGAGTCTACAACTGAAGTTGCACTCTAATCCTCCTATTTTTGGCTAGGAGCAACCACACATATTCAAAAATATGTGCTTCTGAGTTAACCCGCAGGAGAACCCGTTTCACCATCACCAACTACTGACGATGATGGATCTATGGCCAGGGAAAACTACATGATGAGTTTCAGTATAATTAATTAGTATATTTTAGGTGGATTGTTGAGGCAACCAAGTTGTAAAACATAAACAACATTGAGTTATATTGTTACTGTCATTATCACAATATCATGGGATCTCAATCCCTCACCATAGAATGCCACTGTCTCTCAAGGCATCATCACCAGGGGATAACAATCCCTTATCTCAACATCATAGGATAACACGTCAACTAGGCACTCAGCCTTTATCAGGTCCACAAACCTTTCTCATCATACTAGTGATACATGTTATCTTATCAACAAGGATTATCATCATTGAGTGTTATATAGAACACATACACCTCATAGCTCTTACCTAGCTATGAATTCACTTGATTCACCTACATGGTTAGTATGCATATCAAGAGAGATAACTGAATCACCAAACATATCTCTTTATGATTATCATGCTATTATGGTTGAAGATACATGATTGGAACAACATCCATGATCATAATTACAAGAGGCATAAAGCTGTATTAATTACATTATTGTTATCAAACCATGAGCATCCACTATTCCCTTATCTTATAAACATAACTGTGTGTCTTATCATCTTATGTAGCATCATCTTTAAGTATTAAACATATCACGATTCACAACCTATCATCAATATTGCATCATCAACATAGGTGTGGTTTTAAGATAGCAGATCATCAACTTAGGTTTTTCGGATTAAGCATAACCCTCACCGAAGGTACCATCTACCCTTACTATAGGTGTGGCGGGTAGTGCCATCCCTCACCCAAAGAGATATCGGGCAAGGTAACATCCCTCACTAAAGCCTATCGGCTAGGGCACTTAGCCACACATAATGGGGTGCATCCATGCACAAGGGATATCAGGCAAACAAAGATGATGTGTATCGTGCAACTGGTCTAGAAGTTGTGTATCATGCAACCAAGAAACCATGGGTGATATCGTGCAGCTCATACGGTGTAGCCAAGGAGCAAGGGTGTGCCACACATCTATCCCTAACGGCCAAGACCCTAATTCCCATTAGGGTTAGGGTTCATATCGGGCAACCTTCTTCACCATATCGGCCAAAGTCATAACGACCAAGGTCATGCCACCCAAGCTCAACACTGTGTCGCCCAACAAGCTTACTACAACAAATGACACCAAGGCACCACAAGGTGGCCTGTCATCCAACTGGGTTAGGAACTACATCTCAATCACCACTAAGGCACCTATTAGGGTTTCACTACCCAAGCATCATATCGGGCAACAACAAAACTAGCCTATGTCACCCAAGGTACAAAAAAGAGGTGTCTACTAAGCACCATGTCGGCCAAAGGCACAACACCAACTAAGGCAAAGGGACATCTCAGTCAAGGCATATCGCCCAAGGACACTAGCAAGGTTAATGGGTCATATCAGGCAACAAATCCAACAGAACTCAACTTATCATATCGTCCAAGCCAAAACCCTAGAAGAGGGGTATCGTGCAAAGCACAAGGTCCATATCAGTTTGGTCATCTTCAACCTCAAGATCACCATCATTAACCCTAAAAGATCAATAGAGTTGGTGTAACGTCCCCGGATTTTCACCTTCTCAAAACCCCATGGAGATGAGAAGACAAATCTGAAAACGTGAGCAATTATATCAGAGAGCGATGTGGAAGCATAATACACATACATGAACATACAACCATAACATTTCTCAACATTCAACATGTATATTTATACAACATGAGTTATTACACAATGATTTACAATTACATATTGAATGAAGATTCTACAGTCTAAGAACATGTATGCTAAACTAGGATCTACACAATAGGTACAACCTGGACAACTGCTCACTTCCTTTCTTTTATCCCACGCTAGCTCTGAACCTAAAACATACGTGAAACAACGAATCAACACACAAGGTGTTGTGTACGTGGGTAGAAGGATACATACTAATATGCTTGCATAATTGAAATAATCTTGAGAAAGAAAGAGTAAAAGAAAACATTATTTAAAGTGATAATCAAGTAAACACATTTTTAGATGCCTTTTGATGCGTTTGTACTACTAAGTGGTGTCACACTTCATTTTTCCCCACCCCTTGGGCTATGGGGACCGAGTGTCGACCTTATATTCAGAGGGGAGAGAGAGAGATGTCACACTTTATTTTTCCCCGCCCCTTGGGCTATGGGGACCGAGTGCTGACCTTATATTTAGAGGAAGAGTGAGAGAGAGCATATATCCACTCAGTAGCTACAAACCATCTATATTCTTTTATGTTCTACAATGTTTTGCGGAGCATATACTACTAATACACATCCAAGAATTTATATGCAAACACAAGCATCCAAAGTACATCATATCATTATGCATTCATGAAAACTAGTCTTATACTTAATAAATCCCACATACCTGAGTTTAGAGAATTCTAATCATCTTGGATCATCTAGAACTTTGTCCATGACCTGATTAAATATAATTGAGCATCATTAATACAAGGTCCATTATGTCATTGATATTTTAGGTCTAAGTTAGGGTTTAGGCCAAACCTAGGTTTAAGCTGACCTAAGCTTGCCTCTAATATTTTTATACTGGTCTAAAGATCATAACTATGGTCTGGTTCAAAATTCATAATTTTCTGATGCTTAATCTATTTTCTAGCATTAATATGAGATTGAAAGCATTTAATTATGCATTAATGGGATAAGACCTAATATTAGAAAATACGATTGAATTCAGGCCCCACAAATGGATTAAAATCATAGTTAGGGATCTATAAGAATTTTCTAAAAATTTATGTCAGCTGTATACAATTTATTTCATTTAATGAAACCTAAAAAGGAGCATCATCTACTAGTTCAAAAACCATGAACATTACTGCTTCAAAGGGATGATCTAAGGGTCCTATAATAAAGTAGGCATTATTCTAAGTCCATAGATATTTTTGGGTAATTATTTGGACACAGGAGCTATTTTTAATGTCATTATTAAGATTTGGTCTATACATAGAAATTGACTGAGATTTACCTTCTCAGATTTATAGAGGTCGTCGGATCTTGTGGCTTGGGGTGCAGATTTCAGACACGTGGACTCTTCAGGTTGTGGCTTGTACTTGTTGTCCAGGTGGTCCGGCTAATTTGCTTCCGTTGGACCGGATTGACAACCTGGACGAGGCTTCATGCGAGGCGTGATTGTGTCTTCTGCTCGCCGCTTGATTCTTGAGACTTCGGTCTTCGAAGGTGAGAGTGTCGCCGCTGTAGAAGACGCCGATGAGGGCAAGTTGAGATGTGGTCTCCATTCCTTGTAAATGATGGCATGCGTGAGCACCTTCCGCTGATTTGGTCCTCATGGATAGCAAGCAGGTAGAACCCCTCCTCCTCCTCGTCCGTTCTGACTCCAGTGTGAACGTCACCACAGACTGGAGCTTCCACGGTGGATCACGAAGAGATAGGGCTCCATGTCATGGGATGACGACTGAATCCACGCCGCCTCTCATTTGGTCGGTGATGGCTGTCCTAGCCACGAGATCAATGGGAGCTTCAGAGCTCCATGGCGGCACCTCATATCCTTAAAGGGGAGGTGAGGACACAGGTCTGGCGGCTGGCTGCTTCCTATACTGCCACAGGGAAAAAGAAGAGGGAAGAAGGATCTCCATCTATGGAGCATGGGTGGAGGCCGACTTCTGATCTGGGCAATGTTGTAGAAATTAGAAGACTCCGAGGCCCCTCCCACACGCCGGTGGCCCTCCAATCTGGGTCGCGGAGGCGATGCCATGTGATTCTATTCTTCCAAGAAAGGAGTCATTGTGGGAACATGAAAGAAGGGGAAGGTGTTCCATTTTCCATACCTCATGACCAGGCTCCCAAAGTCCTGCTCATGATGTGCTCGACGGAAGGAATACACCTCCATCTTGACATTTGAGTCTAACCCGATTTCTGTAAGGTCCTTGCCTCCTCGACTTCCACTCATCTAGCCTCTGTCTGCCACTGCGGTTGGAGAAGGCAGGGTCGGTGAGGATTCAGTCTCCCTTGTTTCAGAACAAAAGTTTTGTGTGAGGTGTCTTCGGATCTAGGGAGTGTTGTGAAGTAACAGCCTGTCCGATTTATCTGGCAATCATCACCTTGATTCGATTCTTGTGTGGGCGAGGTTGAGCTGGGTCAAGGCTGCCTCCTCCGTAGAAATAGGAGGTGGGTGATAGAGTCTCCCTTATTAGATCATTAACAGTCACGATAGGGCACATTTCAGGCGTTGGGCCGCACTCAGGAAAAGAATAATAAGCCAACGTGACACCAAATTTATCACAACTTAGGTACTTAATTATTAAAGAAAAAAAAAGTTCGACAATGTAGATATCATCAAAAGTATTCAATTTAATATAAGTACATATCTTTATGGAAACCACCGATCATCCTAGAATTTAGGGCACCACCCTTACAATATATATATTTTCTCATCCATAAAAGATTGAGACTAAAACTCTATTATGTGATCATGTAAATGAAATCTTTGAATAGCCTTAGGAATATGTGCAAAAGCCTCAATCAAAATCTATAATCATCAAATCTTGGTTAACTAGTCCATGAATACCTTTGTGGTCCTAAAACACCTTAGAGTTCATCCATTGACCACATGATACATCATTGTCAATCAATAAATCATATTACTCTGGGTTATTATTCAAATACTATATCCAGTATCAAACTCCTAAAATCAAGATCATCACATTCACCCCACCTTAAATGGAATTTCGTCCTCGAAATTCAGCCAATATCATACTCAAAGCGACGATAAGGAGTTTCTACTACATATAGCCCACCTCTTCTTAGTGCCAAGGATATCATAGGTATAGATGTGCCTAAGTTGGCATCTTAGGATATTTAAACATGTAGGGCGTACCTACCCTACCTTATATAGGTTGAAGCACCATTTTTTTTATAGGAAAAGAAACATCGCTTAATGTCTTCGTCATAGCATGACACTTGTATATCTTAGGATTTTCATCCTCATAATCCCTTAAGCATACGGGTTTTACTCATACATATGAAGTTAAGAAGGTACTACTCAAGGCTTCATGAATCACCCTATTAATCAAATGGTGATGTCAAGTTATATGCCATCATTTATTAGAATTATCAGGCTTAACATCATTAGTGTATATGATCAACATCATACTAGTATTTCAGCATTAGAGGGGATTATTTTTCATCCTTGATATTAGAATTTTTCTACTTAAGAAGGTATTATGTAACATGTTTGACCATTAGGGTTTCACCCTATGGTGTGATATTCATACACGACTTAGAAGCATACATTGAGAAGGATCAAAGTTACAAACTATATTTCTGATCGTATATCCTATGATCCAAAAATATCTTTATATCAAGTTCATTAGTTCAACCTTTTATGTCTTGCATGTATTATGTGAAGGGAAAAAGAGAATATACTAAGTTTATCCCATGATCTCAGCATCATATCTTTCATGTTTCATATGAAGGGAAAGAGAATATTTTATTGTCAAACTTATAATGATTTAAATCTTGGGTGCTACATGTATGATATAGGGGGGGGGAATATAGAATAGGTCAAGCTTATACGAGTGACTCCTCATATATAAATCATCTATATAGCTCAAGTGAGGTTTCTATCATCATATATTAAGAAAGAGAAGAAGAAGGGAGAATTGTATTTTTGAGTATCTTTTGCACAAAGCATCATACTCTCATAACTAGAGTTCATATATATCCTCACTTGCAACTAATGATGAGATTCACAAAATATGTCACTCTAGCTAGGACCTAACTCATCCAAAGGATTGGCGTTATCGTATGGGTCATCTACCCATCCTTTTCTTTTACCCAATTCTCACATATAGATTTGAATCATGCATAAGAACTCAACTCAACACTCAAGAGTAATCTAGTGTAGGACATTTTTTTTAAACACATATCTCATATATTGGAGGCTAGGTCCTATGACCTTCTCCCTGTGGGTCTTACTCTCTCTAGAGTTCACCACATATATCATCCTACCACTAGATATCCTCCTTGTATAAGAGCTTGAGGCTCATGCAAACTCATCTCTATCTTAACTTAGCTTATCTTAAGTTAGAAAAAGGAATGTACTTTCATCATTAAGATTTTGCATAAATTCTACAAAATTGGATTCAACAAGTATGCAACTTAAACCTTTATAAGGAAACGTATACCTTCAGAGATCAAACTTAGATAAGATTCCACATGCTTATTTCAACTATCGTTCTATCATCTACTCTATGTATCACACATCTTGATAAGGCTCTAGACATCTAATCTAGACTACTCTCTCTTCTAGACTGATGTCACTCCTTTTCACTTAGATTGCATGAACACTAACTACTCTCCCGTGTGAGGGACACATTTTTATATTTACATATAGGTAATAAAATATTATATAGTTTTTCTCCGAGAAGGCAGACGTTAGAGAAAACACTCGAGACTCGAGCCGATTGGAAAACAAAACCAAATCAGCAAAACTGAGTGTCCCACACACAGTAGATACTCTAGTGCCATGTCACCTAGTGAAATGGTGAGAACAAGGTGTAGACCAGTGTAGCTACCCAATACATATGAGCTCTATATGGAAAGGGTCTCAGACACTTGTCTAAACCTAATTCTCGAACATGTAGGTTCTAACCTAGAGGCTAAGTCAAACCTTATTCCTATAGAACAACTTACTAAGTTTCTAAGGTTTAAGGTGAAAGGTGAGGATTTAGGTTTAATGTTTCATGGTGAGCAATTGTTAGGTGTAGCTATTGTTCATGCTCTGATACCAACTGTGACGTCCCCAGATTTTGATTTCTCCAAACCCTATTGGGAATGAGAGGTCAGAATCCAAGAACATCATCCAATCATATCAGATAGCGATGCGGAAGCATAATACGCATACATGAACATACAACCATAACATTTCTCAACATTCAACATGTATATTTATACAACATGAGTTATTACACAATGATTTACAATTACATATTGAATGAATATTCTACAGTCTAAGAACATGTATGTTAAACTAGGATCTACACAATAGGTACAACCTGGACAACTGCTCACTTCCTTTTTTTATCCCACGCTAGCTCTGAA
Organism: Alisma plantago-aquatica; assembly: GCA_963693085.1. Taxonomy (NCBI): domain Eukaryota; kingdom Viridiplantae; phylum Streptophyta; class Magnoliopsida; order Alismatales; family Alismataceae; genus Alisma; species Alisma plantago-aquatica. Next base: position 391,426,648 of record OY856410.1, on the reverse strand, counting down.
CCTAAAACATACGTGAAACAACGAATCAACACACAAGGTGTTTTGTACATGGGTAGAAAGATACATACTAATATGCTTGCATAATTGAAATAATCTTGAGAAAGAAAGAGTAAAAGAAAACATTATTTAAAGCGATAATCAGGTAAACACATTTTTAGATGCCTTTTGATGCGTTTGTACTACTAAGTGGTGTCACACTTCATTTTTCCCCGCCCCTTGGGCTATGGGGACCGAGTGTCGACCTTATATTCAGAGGGGAGAGAGAGAGATGTCACACTTCATTTTTCCCCGCCCCTTGGGCTATGGGGACAGAGTGCCGACCTTATATTTAGAGGAAGAGAGAGAGAGAGCATATATCCACTCAGTAGCTACAAACCATCTATATTCTTTTATGTTCTGCAATGTTTTGCGGAGCATATACTACTAATACACATCCAAGAATTTATATGCAAACACAAGCATCCAAAGTACATCATATCATTATGCATTCATGAAAACTAGTCTTATACTTGATAAATCCCACGTACCTGAGTTCAGAGAATTCTAATCATCTTGGATCATCTAGAACTTTGTCCATGACCTGATTAAATATAATTGAGCATCATTAATACAAGGTCCATTATGTCATTGATATTTTAGGTCTAAGTTAGGGTTTAGGCCAAACCTAGGTTTAAGTTGACCTAAGCTTGCCTCTAATATTTTTATACTGGTCTAAAGATCATAACTATGGTCTGGTTCAAAATTCATAATTTTCTGATGCTTAATCTATTTTCTAGCATTAATATGAGATTGAAAGCATTTAATTATGCATTAATGGGATAAGACCTAATATTAGAAAATACGATTGAATTCAGGCCCCACAAATGGATTAAAATCATAGTTAGGGGTCTATAAGAATTTTCTAAGAATTTATGTTAGCTGTATACAATTTATTTCATTTAATGAAACCTAAAAAGGAGCATCATCTACTAGTTCAAAAACCATGAACATTACTGCTTCAAAGGGCTGATCTAAGGGTCCTATAATAAAGTAGGCATTATTTTGAGTCCATAGATATTTTTGGGTAATTATTTGGACATAGGAGCTATTTTTAATGTCATTCTTATGATTTGGTCTATACATAGAAATTGACTGAGATTTACCTTCTCAGATTTACGGAGGTCGTCGGATCTTGTGGCTTGGGGTGCAGATTTCAGACACGTGGACTCTTCAGGTTGTGGCTTGTACTTTTTGCCCAGGTGGGCCGGCTAATTTTCTTCCGTTGGACCGGATTGACAACCTGGACGAGGCTTCGTGCGAGGCGTGATTGTGTCTTCTGCTCGCCGCCTGATTCTTGAGACTTTGGTCTTCGAAGGTGATAGTGTCGCCGCTGTAGAAGACGCCGATGAGGGCAAGTTGAGATATGGTCTCCGTTCCTTGTAAATGATGGCATGCGTGAGCACCTTCCGCTGATTTGGTCCTCATGGATAGCAAGTAGGTAGAACCCCTCCTCCTCCTCGCCCGTTCTGACTCCAGTGTGAACGTCACCACAGACTGGAGCTTCCACGGTGGATCACGAGAGAGATAGGGCTCCATGTCATGGGATGACGACCCAATCCACGCCGCCTCTCATTTGGTCGGTGATGGCTGTCCTAGCCACGAGATCAATGGGAGCTTCAGAGCTCCATGGCGGCACCTCATATCCTTGAAGGGGAGGTGAGGACACAGGTCTGGCGGCTGGCTGCTTCCTATACTGCCACAGGGAAAAAGAAGAGGGAAGAAGGATCTCCATCTATGGAGCATGGGTGGAGGCCAGCTTCTGATCTGGGCGATGTTGTAGAAATCAGAAGACTCCAGGCCCCTCCCACACACCGGTGGCCCTCCAATCTGGGTCGCGGAGGCGATGCCATGTGATTCTATTCTTCCAAGCAAGGAGTCATTGCGGGAACAGGAAAGAAGGGGAAGGTGTTCCATTTTCCATACCTCATGACCAGGCTCCCAAAGTCCTGCTCATGATGTACTCGACGGAAAGGAAGACACCTCCATCTTGACATTTGAGTCTAACCCGATTTCTGTCAGGTCCTTGCCTCCCTGGCTTCCACTCATCCAGCCTCTGCCTGCCACTGCGGTTGGAGAAGGCAGGGTCAGTGAGGATTCAGTCTCCCTTGTTTCAGAACAAAAGTTTTGTGTGAGGTGTCTTCGGATCTAGGGAGTGTTGTGAAGTAACATCCAGTCCGAATTATCTGGAAATCATCACCTTGATTCTATTCTTGTGTGGGTGAGGTTGAGCTGGGTCAAGGCTACCTCATCCGCAGAAATAGGAGGTGGGTGACAAAGTCTCCGTTATTAGATCATTAACAGTCACGATAGGGCACATTTCAGGCGTTGGGCCGCACTCAGGAAAAGAATAATAAGCCAACGTGACACCAAATTTATCACAACTTAGGTACTTATTTATTAAAGAAAAAAAAAGTTCGACAATGTAGATATCATCAAATGTATTCAATTTAATATAAGTACATATCTTTATGGAAACCATCGATCATCCTAGAATTTAGGGCACCACCCTTACAATATATATATTTTCTCATCCATTAAAGATTGAGAATAAAACTCTATTATGTGATCATGTAAATGAAATCTTTGAATAGCCTTAGGAATATGTGCAAAAGCCTCAATCAAAATCTATAATCATCGAATCTTGGTTAACTAGTCCATGAATACCTTTGTGGTCCTAAAACACCTTAGAGTTCATCCATTGACCACATGATACATCATTGTCAATCAATAAATCATATTACTCAGGGTTATTATTCAAATACTATATCCAATACCAAACTCCTAAAATCAAGATCATCACAGTTGGCCTCAACAACCAAGAGAGAGGGGTTTTGCAGAACCTCCATCACATATCGGGCAACATGGTGGATCATCCCCACATCGGTTAAGATTCTAACCTCCACTAGGTCAACATCCAACCAAGGCTCACCTCTCAAATCCATGGTGAGAGAAGGGTATTGACCAAGCAACTAGAGTATAGACTCACCTCTCAACAACCAAGTGATAGGGGTTTTGCCTACACCACTAGAGCTCGAACTCACTTCTCAAAACCAAATGGGAGAGAAAGGGGTTTTTCCCAAGAAACCCTAAACTCATGGTTCGACTACAAAGGTCAAGAACACATCAAAAACATATCCATCATATATTCAACAAGATTAAAGGTACATACTAGGGCAAGAAACATTTCTAACAAGATGCATGGCTGATCAAGATGAAACATAAACAAGCAAATAGAAAAGGAAGTAGTATAGCTAGGGTTAGGAGTTATGTAACCCTCCTTAAGGAAGCTCCAAGCTCCTAGCACCAAGCTCCCAAGCTCCAAGAACCACCACAAGAAGAGAAGCAAGACACACTCTAGGGTTCGGCTACCACTAGAGGAAGAATAAGACTTCAAGAAGATCGGCCACCAAGCTTTCTCTACCAAGTGTATCGGCTACCAAGATCACCAAGGAGATGTATCGTCCACAAGGAAGAAGGGAAGCAGCTAAAGAACTAAAGGGATCCTAAGAAAGAGAAAGGAGAGGCATATATAGAAAATGGTGAAGAGGAAACTAAGGCAAGGTGTCACCCAACCTAGGGACACTTGTCCATGGGGCAAAGCCACCTACTAAACTCGCTACTTCCACATGTCCAAAGCATTTTCCACATGCAAGCAACAAGCACCAAGTGTCCACAAGGGGGTGACACAAACGAAGCTATAAGGGAGATGTGTGTCGCTCAAGAGGCAACCCATTCACACTTGGCCGATAGAACATCCTTGGCCGGCACACCCACCAAGCCTTGGTCGATACACCTAGGGCTTGCCCGATATAAGGCCCAACAAAGCAAGGCAAAGCCCAAACAAGGCTCAACAAGGAAAAACAAAGCCCAAAGCTACTCAAACCAAAAGCCCAACGCATCCTCTCAATCCTAGATGATGCAAGGAGAGAGAGAAACATCTCTCAATGTGACAAACTTGCATATCAACCCTAAAACTTGGGTCATTTTGCAAGTAGCACATCCAACTCTCAACAAAGAACAAACAAACCCTAATCACCATTAGAGGTGATTAGCAAGAAACTAAACATAAGGTTTAGGTAAAGAAAATATGATAAGCCCAAAAAAAAGGTCAGGGTCCTTACTAAAAGTATCATATCTTCACTGACCATAAGAATCTACAATATATCTTCTCAAAATAGGAGCTGAATATGAGGCAGAGGAGATGGATGGAGCTGATTAAGGATTATGATTGCACAATAGACTACCATCTAGGAAAAGCAAATGTGGTAGTTTATGCATTGAGTAGAAAGTCATCTTCATTATAAATAGTAGATAATGCACAATTAAATTCCTTGATGTTCCATAAGAGAGATATGCTAGTGTCTCTTCGCCAGATGAATGTACAACTAGAAGTTTCCTTACTGGCAGGATTGTTGGCTTAGTTACAAGTGAAACCTACCTTGAGATATCAAATTCATGATGCACAACAAAATGATACTGTGATATAGAATATGCGATCAGGGATTGGTAGTGAAAAGTATGATGGCTTTCATGAGGCAGATGATGGTACAGTTTGTTACCACAATAGGACACTAGTTCCTGATGTTGATGGGTTGAGGAAGATGGTACTTGAGGAGGCTCACTCCTCCATGTTTGCAATGCATCCTAGAAGTACCAAGATGTACTAAAACTTAAAAGACATGTATTGGTGGCTAGGTCTAAAGCGTGATGTGGCAGAGTTCATTGCCAAATGTTCAATTTGCCAGCAGGTGAAGGCTGAGCACCACAATCCTGCAGGGACGTTACAACCATTGCCAATACCAAATTGGAAATGGGATCATATTACTATGGACTTTGTGGTTGGTCTTCCTAGGACAACCAAGGGTCATGATTCCATATGGGTGATACTAGACAGATTTACTAAGTCAGCTCATTTTCTGCCAGTTAAGATGACGTTTATAGACGTCCATCTGCATGGCATTCCAGTGACCATAGTTTCTGATAGAGGTCCACATTTTACAAGTAATTTTTGGGAGCGTCTGTAGTTTGCAATGGGAACACAACTAAGATTCATCACAACTTTTCATCCGCATACCGATGGCCAGTCTGAAAGGACTATTCAGACTTTAGAGGATCTCTTGAGGGCATGTGTGCTGCAATTTCTTGGTAGTTGGGATATACATCTGACTCTGATAGAGTTTGCATACAAAAATAGCTATCAAAGAAGCATAGATTTGGCTCCTTATGAGGCTTTGTATGGGAGACGATATTGGTCTCCTCTTTGCTAGTATGAAATAGGTGAATATCAACTTTTGGGTCCTTAGCTAGTACATCAGACTACAAAAAAGATTAAAGTGATACAACAATAGTTGAAAGCAACCCCAGATAGGCAGAAATCTTATGCAGATAACCGACACAGACCACTTGAGTTCCAAGTGGGAGATAGAGTATAGCTTAAGGTTTCTCCTTGGAAAGGTGTGCTGAGGTTTGGAAAGAAGGGTAAGTTGGATCCCAGATTTATGGGACCATACCCTATCCTAGCTTGTATTGTAAAGGTAGCATATAAGTTGGAGCTACCACCAGAGCTACATAGATTGCATAATGTATTTCACATCTCTATGTTGAGGAAATGCCATCCATATACTGACCAGATAATCCAACCAGCAGAGGTTGAGTTAGATGAGGATATCTCCTATGTTGAGGGTCATGTATTGATCATGGATAGAAGGGTGAAAAATCTGAAGAGAAAAGATATAATACTAGTGAAAGTTTTGTGGAATCATAGTGGAATAGAGGAATCCACATGGGAACTAGAGAATGAGATGCGTAGAAAATACCCATCTCTTTTTGTGTAGGATTTCAGGGTGAAATCCTTCTTATGGGTTTATAGTTGTAATGCCCCTAAACATACTTAATGAATTGGATGAGCTTAATTACCATTAATTTGTAGTCTTACCTTTTCCATCATATAGTTATATTTAATAAATCGCTATAATAAGTGGATGTGTAAATCCCATGTGATCTAGCTTGTCATACCTAACCTTAATGTAATTATACGATGTTGATTGGTTATAATCAGACCTCTTGAATGATTAATGTGATAATGAATTACACTCTTTTTGTGTTGAAACCACATTGTAGTACTATTTGAATATCATAGTGCCTTGCCTTGTTAATATCTATGGACACATATGTATTAATGATATTTTGATCCTTGTTTAAGGCATGGAATGATGATGATAATCTTACTATGAATAATGTGATGGTCTTAACAACCTTTGGGCAGCCATGATTGAGGTGAAATCCTCTTCATGTTCCAATAAGGGTTACAATCCTGGAACTTGTGATAAAATATTGGTATCTTGTAAAAGTATGTTGATAAGTGTGGTCCATTAATTTGCAATGAATGATAGCATGTGGTAATGTGATTAAGATTTATATCTCAAGTTTTTTATATCTTTTGAAGTGGTTATACATATACTCTTGTTAGAAAAGAATTAGGGTTTGAATGTCCATTTGTATATTTTAGCCTTAATTCACCCAATTAGCATAACTAATTAAGTGAAACTCTAATCATGTAGTGCCCTGTGCCATAGATCTATCTGAGTGTCAGAAATTGCCAGATAGTGAAATGAGTATTCCTAAGGGATACGCGAAGCGCCAACTGATGAGTATGCAGGGTGCTTGTCATCCTGAATTCAAGTGTTAGGGAGGATGAGAGTGGTCATACCTATCCCTCAGTTGGAGAACGGTTGCAGTCATGTCTCGGTGATTATATATATATATGATGATGAGATTGGAGGACAAATGTGGTTGTACCTTAGATTGTAGGGTATGCATACCCACCTCCTTTCACAAGTGTCGTGACCTGTACTAAGGACGGACTAGGCTATTAGCAGCTTGACCTTATGTGTCGTTGTGGAAGACATGTACTGACTGGGGGCAGAGAAGGTCTTAGGAGTTTGGCTCTTCCTAGATATTGTATGGCACTAATTTCATCTTAGTAGTGGTCAGTTGGGACATGAGTGGTATTTCTCAAATCCCTCAGGGAAATGTAATAAAAAAAGTGATACCATATGTGTAGTATAATTTATAGGGTTTAATACGTATCACATTAGTTGATTAACCTTTGTCTTGTCTTTCCACTACATAGTTCTTACATGATGCAAACTTATGAAAATTTTACTTCTACTTGATGTTACAACTTATTTTCTTAACTGCTTAGTATGCTTAAACTATTCAATCTATTCATATTGTTTATTCAATACCCAAACTGCTCAATATATTTACTATTAATTAATACATTATAATCAATATATGTAGGAGAGAGTTATATCTCTCGCTGGGATTGGGTCTTACCCATGGGTCACCACATTTTTAGGTGGTCGCGGGCAACGAGGTCGAGGTCGTGCTGTGGAAGAAAACCAACCGGGTGATCAATAGATTCAGAAGGCTGATTAGTTTTAGATGTTAGTAGTAGAGTCCTAGTGTCATCCCTGTACTCTCAGGTCTAGGTATGGGATGTGTTTTCTAGATGATATACTTGTATGGACATGAGATTTTGTAGTATGCCAATGTTTGTAAATATATGGCATGTACATGTGAAATATCTTATGTATGCAGGATGTGACTAAGTCTTTGGACCCATATGTAAATACTTGTTACAGACTTACAGTATATGAGAATGTAATGATGGAACTTTTGTAAATGTTATAGAGTTTATTTACATTGTTGGAATCAGTTTTAATTATTTAGTATTTTTGACTATGTGATAAATTAGTAGTGGATCGTGTTTTGTGTTTTGCATAATCTCGTTAAGTGTGATGAGGTGTCCCAGTTAAGTTGGTATCAGAGCTCTAGGTTTATTGAGTCTACAGGGACATAGGACTTAGGTTTGAGTCTGTTCTTATGTATCCAACATATCTTCATAGTTTATTCTTATGCAGTAGAGGATATGAAGAACATATCGAGAGTAACTATGTTGCACCAGGAGGAGGTGCAGGGAGGTAGGCACGTGATGAGAGAGTGCCAGAAAAAGGGCCAAAGCAGCCCACAATTCCTCATCTACACCCGACAATGATGGCCAATCCTGAGTTTCAGTCTATGTTTAGACAGATGATGGCTACAATTACACATATTGCTGACAGAGTGCCAACACCTCAAGTTAGGGTAGCCACCTCTATTGTGGAGTCCCATGGTGTCGGGAAGACATTTGAACATATTAGACATGTTGGGGAAATTGAATATGCAGGTAGTTCTGATCCAGCAGACGCTGACATGTGGTTGACTGAGCTGGAAATGGTATTAAAAATCCTAAACATCACTGAAGAAGACAAAGTTAAGCATGCAGTATATTTGTTGTAGTGCTTCCCACTGGTGGGCCATAGAAAAGGAGAAAAGGCTAGGAGTTGTGATAGGGTGGGAGGAGTTTTGAAGGGAATTTGTTAGCCGATATTTTGCAGATACCTACCTATATGAGAAAACCTCTCAGTTCAAAAAGATTCGTCAGGGAGTTATGATTATTAATGAGTATGAATCAAAGTTTTTGGAACTTTTGAGGTTCTGGCCGCACATGGAAGCAACAAACAAGGAAAGGATCTGGATATTTGAGAAGGGTCTGAGTACATAGTTGACTACTATAGCATCAACCTTGGAGAACAAGGAAAGGTTTTCCACTTTTGTGGAATCTGTCAGGAGGATTGAGAGGTCTTCCATAGAGAGGTGTGATGCTAATGTTAAGAAGCGACCTATGTAGTTTCAAGGGCAATCATCTGGAGGCTTTAAGAGGCCAAGGTTTTTCCCACCGCCGTCACAACTAAGATCAACCTTCACTGAACCAAGATCACAGGCACCATCACAGTGGACCCTGAGTAGGGGTAGAGGTCACAATTTTCCACCAACAGGAACTCACAGTTCATCATCAGTCTTAGTTATCGGGCTATTTAGACCACATAGTGATAACTGAGTGTGTCATCAATGTGGATATACATGGCATATTAGATGGAATTTCCCTATGAAGGTTGAGGTGATTACTCAATAGCCAAGTAAGAATCAACAGGGATCACAAAAATGACAGTTTGATACTGGTAGTGGTAGAGGATGTGTTCAGGCATCCCATGTAGGATCCTCAGGACAAGCGAGCAGAGGATGTGGATGGCAGAAGGCGATAGCTTGGTTCTATGCCATGACCCAACCGGAAGCAGTGGTTAATCCACGAGTCATGACAGGTCAGATGGAGTTATTTCATTCTGATATGTCTGCTTCTTATTTCATATCTGTGTTAGAAGACCCGGGTGCAACACACTCTTTTATCACCAGGGAGGTGATATATAGTTATTATCTACCTATTAGTATTAGATCTGATAGTCTGTGACTAGAGACTCCTTTGGTTGATTTTACTGAGTTGCGGGAAGTGTTCCCTTCTTATGTTCTTTCTTTCTCTGGACACAACATTCAAGTGGATCTTTTGCCACTTGACATGCATGGTATTGATGTAATCCTAGGAATGGATACCTTAGAAAAATACAAGGTAGTCTTGGACTGTAGTACTAAGGTGGTGACGTTCCATGATGGAAATGTACAGTGGATTTTCCAGGGTGATAGGAAGATTCTACCTACATGTTTGATTTTAGCTATGACAGCTGAGCGATTGATGAGACAAGGATGTGAGGCTTTCTTAGCTCATGTTGTGGATACCAAGGCAGGAGGTCCTAGTATCCAGGAGGTACCAATGGTGCAAGAATTTGAGGATGTCTTTCCTGAGGAATTTCCTAGCATTCCCCTTCCTAGAGAGATTGAGTTTGAGATCAATCTTGTTCCTGGAACACAACCCATAGCACAGTCAGCAGACAGAATGGCACCAGCAGAGATGTACGAGTTAAAGAAATAGTTACAAGAACTATTAGAGAAGGGTTTTATCAGACCGAGCACTTCTCCTTGGGCTTCTCCCGTGTTGTTTGTTAAAAAGAAGGATGGTTCAATGAGGTTGTGTATAGACTACATACATTTGAACAAGGTAACAATAAAGAATAAGTATCCTTTGTCAAGGATTGATGATCTTTTTGATTAGTTGAGAGGTGCCACTATGTTTTCAAAGATAGACCTAAGGTCAGGTGACCACCAATTGAGAATTATGGCTGATGACATACCGAAGTCACCTTTTAGGACTAGGTATGGTCATTATGAGTTTGTGGTTATTACATTTGGACTAACCAACGCACCTGCAATTTTTATGGATCTAATGAATAGGGTGTTTAGACCTTATCTTGATCAGTGTGTGGTCGTGTTTATAGATGATATCCTAATATACTCCAAGGATAGTCAACAACATGAGCAACAACTTTGCCAGACATTGACTTTATTGAGGAAACATCAACTATATGCTAAGTTCAGCAAGTGTGAATTTTGGTTATCTGAAGTGTCTTTTATGGGCCATGTTATATCTCCAAAAGGTATTTGTGTTGATCCCAAGAAAGTGGAATCTATACTAGAATGGGAACAACCAAAGACACTGACAGAGATTCATAGTTTCCTAGGTCTGGCAGGTTACTATAGGAGGTTCATGAAAGACTTCAGTTCTATAGTGTTACCCCTAACTTGGTTAACCAGGAAGGATGTTACTGTTTCTTGGAATGACAAGTATCAACATTTTTTCCAGCTTTTGAAAGAAAAGTTTACTAGTGCACTGGTGTTAGTAATGCCATAGAAAGGAAAATGCTATATTGTCTTTTGTGATGCTTCAAAGAATGGGTTGGGATGTGTGTTGATGCATGATAAAAATGTGATTTATTTTGCTTTGTGACAGCTTAAGTAACATGACGAGAATTACCCAACACATGATCTAGAGCTTGCAGCGGTGGCCCATGCCTTAAAGATCTGGAGATATTATCTTTATGGAGAAAAGTGTCAGATATTCACAGACCACAAGAATCTATAGTATATCTTCCCAAATCAGGAGCTGAATATGAGGTAGAGGAGATGGATGGAGCTGATTAAGGATTATGATTGCACAATAGACTACCATCCAGGAAAAGAAAATGTGGTAGAAGATGTATTGAGTAGAAAGTCATATTCATTATCAATAGTAGATAATGCACAATTAAATTCCTTGATGTGCCATAAGAGAGATATGTTAGTGTCTCTTTGCCAAATGAATGTACATCCAAAAGTTTCCTTGCTGGTAGGATTGTTGGCACAATAACAAGTGAAACCTACCCTTTTTTCTAATCAAAGACAGGGAATTTTCTATTCACCCCACCTCCCTCGTGTGGGTAAAATCAAGCCAAAAAACTGAGTACAGCTCCTGCTTATAAATGCACAGGTGTAACCTCAGAACAAGCAAGGAAAGAATCACACTCATCTCGCTATACGAGACCCAAATGATAAAACGACAGTCAAAAGCATTAGATGATCATTTTCCCATCCCAAAGATATTAGGACGAACATCAATGTGACCTTCAAAGCTTGGTTACTATGTACGGGGTTCCTCTTTTCTCCAGATTGATGATACCTCTAACCCTCATAGGTAACAAGTTGAACTCAGTGCAAACTAACAATCATGACATAGATAAGCCCCAAATCTCGAGCTCCCTGGAAGCCGAATTGGTAAGCTTTGAGACGTGATGTCCAAGAATCCCCTACTGATGAAGCTCCATACGAAGGTCTCTAGTGAAATATGTAGCCATCCAAGGTTTAGGTGAGTTCTTCCACAAAATGTCATATGTGTGCCTATCGTCTACCTCAATCACAGAGATGTTAAGGTTGTGCTCGTCTGCAATCTTAAGCGCCACGACACATGCCGTAAGATATGCAACTGTAAAGTTCTTGTCTCTCAACCAAGCTCTGAAGGCCAGCCTAGTTCTGCATCTTGAATCTCTAACCAAACCAGCAGTCCATCTCCTTGAACGACCGGAAGGATCTTTATCGTGACCAATGGTGATATTCTGTTTAAGATTCGTAATGTCAGGAGCGGACCATTTTTCCACCGATATCTATTTGATGTTCATCTGCGGATCGTTGAAGCCATTATCTTCCAAGGATTTGTAGAATTCAACACTGTCTAGCTTGGTAAAAGTAGAATTCTTCAGGAAATGATTCGCTATAAAAATGATGTTGTGCCATCTAGATTGGAGGTTGGTCTTCTTTCCTTCGAACCTATGGATATATCTGCATCACCATACGGTCCAGACAATCAAAGCACACAACAGTCCATGAATCCATACTTTGGCCGATGAGTGTTGTCATAGATGCCCGCATGTACTAATAAGATCTTTAAAGTCACGAGGAGGCATATGACCTGTGATGAGAAGTATTTTCTACCAGAAGAAGCCCGCGATCTGGCTCTGGATGAATAGATGTTGAGTAGTTTCCATGGACAGATTGGCACAATAGGAGCATTTAAAAGACAACATGATCATGCTTCTGGTAATATTGTCGTCAGTCGGGATAGCCTTATAGGTGAGTGTAACATCCCAGGATTTGAGGCCTCGAATAACATGATCTTAAAAGGAATGATTGGACTACCCATATCACCAAGGTGCATCTCCTTTTCCGGGAGCCCATCACTAGGAACTCTATAGTTAAACATGCTCAGCTTGGAGTAGTACTGGGATGGGTGACCTATCGGGAAGTTGATCCTGGCATGCGCGCGAGGGAGGAAAAAGAGCACAATTAAGGCTAGTGGTGGTCTGTGGGGATAGTGGTCATTCCTGAAACTCTACTAGATCCTTGGGCAGTGGAGGATTTGAGGCCTCAGATAACATGATCTTAAAAGGAATGATTGGACTACCCATATCACCAAGATGCACCTCCTTTTCAGGGAGCCCATCTCTAAAGAACTCCACAGTTAAGCGTGCTTGACTTGGAGTAGTACTAGGATGGGTGACCAGTCAGGAAGTTGATCCTGGCTTGCGCGTCAGTGTGGACAAAGTGTGCAATTAAGGCTAGTGGTGGTCTGTGGGGACAGTCGTCATTCCTAAAACTCTACTAGAGCCTTGGGCAGTGGGCCCGAGTGTTACATAGATGGTGGTGGAGGTGAGGGCATGTTTAATGAGAAGACGACGGCCCACAAAGGATAGAAGATGAGCTTTCTAGGTAGCGATCTTCTTGGAAATCTTGTCTATGCAGCCTAACCCGTCCATAAAGAATAGGAGCCCCTAAGTATCTCATAGGTCCATCCGCAAGGGCAATGTCAAAAGATTGAGCAACACAACCGGCGGCTGATGGATCACTATCTCGTACTAGGAAACATTATTTAGCTCTGTTAATCAGTTGACCAGTAGCATTCTCATAGTTTTTTATGATGTCGTTTATCTTCTGAATGGATGTATCAGTGGCTTTGGTAAAAATGATCATGTCATCAACATATAGCAGAATGGGAGGAGTGTCACCAACACCCTGGGTTTTGAACCTACATATCTCTGCTCTTAGAGCAGCATGTTCCACGGATTAAGCGAGAATCTCCTAAAAATGACGAAAAAATACAAAGACATGGGGTTACCTTGTTTGAGACCTTGATGTATTTGGAAAAAACCTACAATGTGATCACTAAGAATGACAGAGGCCCATGATCCTTCAAAGAAACGAAGACAAAGAGAGATAGTTTCATTGAAGAATCCAAATTTCTCCATAACACGTCTCAAAATAGACCAGTCGATGTGATCGTATGCTTTGGTCATATCGTATTTAATAATGGAATTGGGCGCGTCTCTGCCCTGCTTGAGGTCATGGAATATCTCTTTGGCGAGCTTGATATGGTTGATAATGTCACGATCGGGAACATAAGCACCTTGTGTGGGTGAGATCATTTTGTGCATCTTGTTCCTAAGGCGATTACTTAGAACTGAGGCAAAAAATCTAAGCACAATGTTCTCAATGGTGATCGGCAGGAAATTCGAGACTAGATCAGATGGGTGATCACACTTGGGAATGAGAACAATGCGACAAGCTTTGAAGCTACTATGACAAAGTTGATTGGTGAAGTAGCAGTGAGCAAAATTCAATATATCGTGCTTAATGATGTCCCACACCGCTGTGAGAAATGATATGGTACAACCATCAGGACCAGGTGACACATGGATTTTCATGTTATTCATGGTGCAAATAAGCTCTTGTTCCAAAGGAATAGCAAGTAGATCAACATTATCGTCAGATGTGATTATGGGTGTGATATGCTGAAGAAAGTTCCCAATCAGATTCACATCAATCGGGTCAGAGGCAGAGAAAGTGTTTTGGTAATGTGCAGTAGCGGCATCAGTCGCCGTGCGATAGCAATCAGTGGTAGATCTGTCTGGCAGTAGAAGAGTGGAAATGCTTCATCTCCTCCTCTTTGCTTGCACAACGATGTGATAAAAAGATGTGTTTTGTTCACCATCATTGAGCCATGATACTCTGGACTTCTCCTTCCAAAGCTTTTCCTCCTGATCAAGGATGTTGTTGAGTTCTTCTTCAACTTCTCTAAGATTTTACTCATTTGCCATGTCAGGAAACTCATCATATTTGATTTGTAAAATGTGAACCATATCTTCAAGGTCCGCCTTCTTCTGATGGATGTTACCAAAAGATTCTTTATTCCAGTTCTTCAGCGCTCTACGGACGGCTTTCAGATTTGAGAAAAGAATGTATGAAGGGTGTCTAATCACTTCCTCGCTCCAAGTCACTTTGATCACGTCAATGCATTCAGGGTGTGAGAGCCAGACAGATAGAAAAGAGAAAGGAGGGTGTGTACGCTCCCTTTGCCAATCGTCGTGAATCTCAAGAAAAGGGCAATGATCTGATGCACGAGATCTAATCAGATGAATAACTTTGGCTCCTGCCCTCCATTGATTCCAGCAAGAATTAACCAGAACGCGATCAAGCCTTTTCCACTTGGTGGGGGTGAGGCGTTGTTTATCAACCCAAGTAAATTGGTTGCCTTCGAAAGGAATTTCCTTAAGATCTGCATCTGTGATGAAGTTGTTGAAATCAAGAACAGGCTGAAATTCGGTGTCTGCAGTACCACGCTGCTCACGCGCATGTCACATAATGTTGAAGTCATCGACTACTTCCCAAGGTCTGTCGCCGACGATCTGAGCTATGCGCATCAGAGACTCCCATAACTCTCTTCTCTCAGTGTACGGCCAACTGGTGTAAATTGCCATGATGAAAAACTCATCGCCAGAAGGTATGGAACAACACACAGTGATGTGTTGTTTATGCTTGAGGATGACAATAGGTGCTAAAGATGAATCAACGTATAACCAAATCTTACCATCTTCATCATGATTGTCAATACACCAGTCAAGTCGGACGATGTCAAGGAGCTCCTCGGCTCTAATGGAGTGCAAGAAAGGCTCTAGAAGGCAAACGATGTTGGGTCTGTGTTTACGATAGAGCCTACCTATCACTCTTCTGGTTTCGTTGTTAGCGGCTCCTCTAATGTTCCAGAAAATATGAGTTAGGAGATTCATTAAAAGTAAAATCAAACTCGTCCAGTAGGTGCTATCTCCCGTAGCCTTACCGGCTACCTCTTCTGTTGTCGTCTTCATATCTGTCATCCCAAAACTCAACATCAGAGACGTCGTCTCCATCAGACAGTCGATACTCTCTATCTCTATGTCTATAGGATCTTCTTCTATGTCGACAATCTTCTCTAGAAGGTGAAGCCATCTGCAATCTTTCTCTTTCCCTCATGATGCTTCTGCCTCTTCTTTAAGTCTTTCTACGAGGGTGATCATCCGTAGAAGCAAATTCATGTTGCACAACAGAATAATATTGTGATACAGAATATCCGATTAGGGATTGGCAATGAAAAGTATGATGGCTTTCATGAGGCAGATGATGGTACAATTTGTTACCACAATAGGACAGTAGTTCCCGATGTTGATGGGTTGACGAAGATGGTACTTGAGGACGCTCACTCCTCCATGTATGCAATGCATCGTGGAAGTACCAAGATGTACCAAAACTTGAAAGACATGTATTGGTGGCCAGGTCTAAAGTGTGATGTGGTAGAATTCATTGCCAAATGTCTAGTTTGTCAGTAGGTGAAGGCTGAGTACCAGAATCCGGTAGGGACATTACAACCCTTGCCAATACCATAGTGAAAATGGGATCTTCTTACTATGGACTTTGTGGTTGGTCTTCCTAGGATAGCCAAGGGTCATGATTCCATATGGGTGATAGTAGATAGATTGACTAAGTTAGTTCATTTTCTTCCAGTTATGATGACGTTTACAACAGAGAAATTGGCACAAATATATGTTGATGAGATAGTCCGTCTGCATGGCATTCCAGTGACTATAGTTTCTGATAGAGGTCCACAATTTAAAAGTCATTTTTGGAAGCGTCTACATTCTGCAATGGGAACACAACTGAGATTCAACACAACTTTTCAACCGCATACCGATGGCCAGTATGAAAGGACTATTTAGACTTTAGAGGATCTCTTGAGGGCATGTGTGGTGCAATTTCTTGGTAGTTTGGATGTACATCTGACTCTGATAGAGTTTGCGTACAACAATAGATATCAAAGAAGCATAAATATGGCTCCTTATGAAGCTTTGTATGGGAGACGATGTCGGTCTCCTCTTTGCTGGTATGAGACAAGTGAATATCAACTTTTGGGTCCTAAGCTAGTACATCAAACTACGAAAAAGATTAAAGTGATACAACAATAGTTGAAAGTAGCCCAGGACAGGTAGAAATCTTATGCAGATAACCGACATACACCACTTGAATTCCAAGTGGGAGATAGATTGTATCTTAAGGTTTCTCCTTGGAAAGGTGTGCTGAGGTTTGGAAAGAAGGTTAAGTTGGTTCCCAGATTTATGGGACCATACCCTATCCTAGCTTGTGTTGGAAAGGTAGCATATAAGTCGGAGCTACCACCAGAGCTACATAGATTGCATAATGTCTTTCACATCTCTATGTTGAGGAAATGCCATCCAGATACTGACCAGACAATCCAACCAGTAGAGGTTGAGTTAGATAAGGATATCTCCTATGTTGAGGGTCTTGTATTGATCCTGGATAGAAGGGTGAAAAAGTTGAAGAGAAAAGATATAATACTAGTGAAAGTTTTGTGGAATCATCGTGGAATAGAGGAATCCATATGGGAACTAGATAATGAGATGCGTATAAAATACCCATCTCTTTTTGCATAGGATTTCGGGGTGAAATCCTTGTTAGGGGTTTATAGTTGTAAGGCCCCTGAACTTGCTGAATGAGTTGAATGAGCTTAATTACCATTAATTTGTAGTCTTACCTTTTCCATCATATAGTCATATTTGATAAATCGCTATAATAAGTGGATGTGTAACTCCCATGTGATCTAGCTTGTTATACCTAAAGTAATTATATGATGTTGATTGGTTACAATCAGACCTCTTGAATGATTAATGTGATAATGAATTACACTCTTTTTGTGTTGAAAGCACATTATAGTACTATTTGAATATCATAGTGCCTTGCCATGTTAATATTTATGGACACATATGCGTTAATGGTTTTTTGAGCCTTGTTTAAGGCATGGAATGATGATGATAACCTTCCTATGAATAATGTGATGGTCTTAATGACCTTTGGGCATGTTTGAAGCCATGATTGAGATGAAATCCTCTTCATGTTCTAATAAGGGTTAAAATCCATGAACTTGTGATAAGATATTGGTATCTTGTAAAAGTATGATGATATGTGTAGTCCATTAATTTTCAATGAATGATAGCATGTGGTAATGTGATTAAGATTTATATCTTAAATGTTTTATATCTTTTGAAGTTGTTATACATATACTCTTGTTAGAAAAGAATTAGGGTTTGAATGTCCATTTGTATGATTTAGCATTAATTCACCCAATTGGCATAACTAATAAATTGAAACTCTAATCATGTAGTGCCATGTTCCATAGATCTATCTGAGTGTTAGAAATTGCCAGATACTGAAACGAGTATTCCTAAGGGATACTCGGAGAGCATATTAATGAGTATGCGGGGTGCTTGTCATCCTGAATTCAAGTGTTAGGGATGATGACAGTGGTCATACCTAGCCCTCAGTTTGAGAATGTCTATGGTCGTGTCTCAGTGATTATATATATATATATATATATATATATATATATATATATATATATATATATATATATATATATATATATATATATATATGATGAGATTGGGGGACAACTGTAGTTGTACCTCAGATGGTACGGTATGCATACCCACCTCCTTTCACTAGTGTCATGACCTGTACCAAGGATGGACTTGGTTGTTAGCAGCTTGACCTTATGTGTCGTTGTGGTGGACCCTTACTGACCGGGGGTGGAGAAGATCTTAGGAGTCCGTCTCTTCCTAGATCTTATATGGCATTGATTTCGACTTAGTTGTGGTCAGTTGGGACTTGAGTGATATTTCTCAAATCCCTCAGGGCAATGTAATAAAAGAAGTGATACCAACTGTGTAATATAATTGCTAGGGTTTAATACGTATCACATTGGTTGATTAATCCTTGTCTTGCCTTTACACTGCATAGTTCATACATGATGCAGACTTATGAAAGTTGTACAATTCTACTTCATGTTACAACTTATTTGCTTAACTGCTTAGTATGCTCAAACTATTCAATCTATTCATATTGTTTATTCAATACCTTAACTTCTCAATGTATTTACTATTAATTAATATGTTATAACAAATATATGTTGGAGAGAGTTATATCTCTCGTTGGGACTGGGTCTCACCCGTGGGTCACAACATTTTTTTAGGTGGTCACGAGCAACGAGGTTGAGGTCATGTTGTAGAAGAAAACTAACATGGTGATCAATAGATTCATAAGGTTGGTTAGTTGTAGATGTTAGTAGTAGAGTCCTAGTGTCGTCCCTGTACTCTCAGATCCGGGTATGGGATGTGTTTTCAAGATGATATACTCATATTGACATGAGATTTTGTAGTATGCCAATGTTTGTAAATATATGGCATGTACATGTGAAACATCTTTTGTATGCAGGATATGACTGAGGTCTTTTGACCCATATGTAAATACTTGTTATAGTATATGATAATGGAATGATGGACATTTTGTAAATGTTCTAGAGTTTATTTACATTGTTGGAATCAATTTTAATTATTCCGCATTTTTGACTATGTGATAAATTAGTAGTTGATCATGTTTTGTGTTTTGAGTAATCTCGTGAAGCGTGATGAGGTGTCACACCACCAAAAGGAGTGATAAAAACTTGGGATGATGCAAACATGGAGAAGGCACAACACAATGCTGGAGAAATTATCACCCTATAATCCAAACTTACTCCAATTGAGTTCAATCAGATTCTTATTGGGATGAAACTCATGCAATTAGGGAGAATATATGTCTTACCTATGAAGGAACATAGCAAGTCAAAGAAAGTAAGGTGTACATACACACCCAACTCTTTGAAGGCTTCAACATGGGAAAGAAAGAAAGTGTGGCTGGAATGTGCTCTAGACTTAGCACTCTAGTGAATGGTCTTGCTTCTTTGGATCACACCTGTAGGGAGATAAGGATACAAATAAGGTAGTAGAAATAAAAAAATTGTCCTTATTTCTAACTAGAATAGCATGTCAACAACATTGTATCTAGGAAGTAAGGTTGTGAGGCATATACTTGGTCCTGGAGAAAGTCCAGTGACAATTATTGTAGAGTTATGCTTATTCTTCAAGCAACACAAGAATGGTTGGCAGCGGCGGCCACCTGGTGTAGCACCACAAATAGAGGATAATGACATTCTTCTAGCGTGTTGACCACATCCTCCACACCTCTATGTAGTCCACACATACTACTGAGAATTATTGTCATTGTACTAGAACTGATAAGAGGGAGTTGTCCCTCGTGTTGTCAGTGTGCTAGAGTTGACTTTCTCCCCTTTGTCTATCTCTCCCTTTTACATGTAAGATGCCTTTGGCTCTCAAGTTACTGCAACATTGAGATTAGGAAACTTATCTTGAGAGCCTTGGCCACCCCCCTTTTACATGAGTGGATGGGTCAGAGTTTCCACAAACCTGGGGATACAAGGAGACAAATTTCATAAATTTTTGGCTGTTGTGAATAATGAGTCAATCAACTAGACTCCTAGTCGATCGACTGACAACCCAATCAATCAACTAGAACATCCAGTCAATTGATTGAAATATTTTCCTATTCGCAAACATATTAGATTTCAATGCGGTGGTTAATCCACAACATGACGTCATCATTAATCCTGAAAAAAGTCTTACTTATTTTCCATTCGGTTGACTAGAGTTCTCATTTGGTTAATTGGACACTGTAGTTAGTCGGCTTGCATGCCCAGTCACTCAACTCATCACTCTAGTCAGCCAACTGTCAGTCAATGTTGTTTAAGTTGATTATCTAAACACTAAGTAACCAAGTTAAACCTTATTCATGAGTAAACTCCTATTCCTGGTGAATCCTATGTGTGTGAACCTATATGTCCCAAATTACATTGGTAGTGAATGTCCAAAACTAGATTCTGACATCACAAACCTGAGTGATATCTAGCAACATTTCATTGTATCTAAGTACTTAGAAAGTTGGAGAATCAACAACTTCAACCTACAATCTGTCATTAGTGTTATAGTGATTGTATAGTTCCCTTGTCATTGATATCTACATTGAATACAAGGCATGGAATCATCATTCTCTTAATACTCAATCCATTTTTCTTGAACCAGATCAGACTGGTGAGATACACATGAGCTCAATATCAGATATTGACTCGCATGAGCATGACCATGCTTTTCTTAGTCATTCTTATCAAGTGATCAAGATATCATCTCCAGTGGGAGGGACAAATATCATCTACATTACTCACAATCAATCCCCATGTGTCACAATATACTCATGCACTGCCTTTATGGCAACCCCTATTCAAGGTCATGTTGGATGCTATCAAATTTCATCGAACGACATGTGAAGAGTGTAGTGACTTCATGTCTAAGTACCATAATTACAACTATCACTTTGAGAGTTGATTCTTACTACCATTTAATGGTTACATGTATCACTCTCAAGGTGGGTCAGTCTGGTACAATGTTCTCTAACAAGTATATATGTGTTTGGCTTGATATCATATATCTTGACTAATGAGATTATGTCATCATCTAACACCCATTCTCGTCTTATGTATTACTATCATCTATGCTTCCACAATAATATCTGACCAGGGACATACTAAGAATGTTTGTACTCTTATCATACATATGACCTCACTGTTTAGGTTCTCAACCTGAAGACATATGTCATTGAGTAACATCGTTCTTTAGATATTTATTATGCTATATCATTCTCTCATAACTAAACAATATAGAGTAAAAGGAAGTGCCTTCATTTTTATCAAATCAATTACATTATGCCTCATTATAATTGTGACGACCCGATAACAAATCAAGCCATCACCAACAATAATTGTGGAATAACCATAAATAGTGGATTAACAAAAATCACTAAGAATTAAAACCATTTTGTAAGGAGACCCAATACTAGGAAACTATCATTGAGAGATACATAACTTATACATATCATGATTCACATTGTACATACACTATTTCATCTCATCTCGAGGACAACATATAACAGTTGCTCTGTCAAAACATATACTGAAGCAACATAAAACCTCGAGGCACACAAGCCAGAATCTCAGATTGTTCATGAAACCATTATGTACTGACTCTAAGGACCTGAGAGTACAGAGATGACACATAGGACTTCTATCTATAAGAGACGACATGCAATACACTCGACCTGAGATGTTACTACTGCCCCAGCTGTTGTTCTCCTTCTACAGAAAGGCCTCTATCGCCTCGTGCACGTCCACCTAAAAATTGTGGATCCCACGGGGTGAGACAATTGTCCCAGTGAGAGATATAACTCTCCACCAACAATATTATTATCACTCGTAAACTGTATAAAACTGAGTAGATGTTCTTTTATAATAACAAGCATGATTAAACACTTGTTATGAGAAGAATAGAGTAATCACTATTCTTAAATTAATGCATCTAACTATGGTAGAGAAATAAATTATCTATTTAATTTACAAGGAATACAAAGAAACATGAATAACATCTATCCAACTAAGATGTATAAAAGGAGTGTACATCAACCAATGTCTTCCATATTCGACCCTTAAGCAAATACACTACATGATTGATTACATATTACAATCAAACTTATGCCCTTAGGAGATGATGTATACCGTTCATGCTCCAACTAACAATGAATACATTAAGCATCGGTACCATACAAGGTTAATGGAAGAGCCGGCTTTCAAGACCTCACCTGTCTCGGTCAATATGAGACAACTTACAGGACATCTCATGTCATCTACTGGCAGGACATCTTATGTCATCTGAAAATAGAATGTTGGGGTATAGCGAAATCTTCGTTATAGAGTTACTATCGTAGCATGTACTCTCTTCAGGAGAAGACCACTGAGATTTCCAGATTATATGGATAAGGAAGATTAAACATCAATTCCTCACCTGGTCGGGATATTTTATACTTCAATCCTGATATCACTTAGAATGAAGAAGGATTTACACATCAATATCTCATTTGGTCAGGAGATTCACATCATCCTGTAATAAATAAGGAAGGTATGACACTGATTCTTCATTGGGAGGTATGGATATACTTCTTCCTTCACCCCCACATTTTCAAAAATATGCTTTCTGAGTTAAACTCATTTCATCATCAACAATTTCTGACACTGAATGGATCTATGGTCAGGGCAACTACAAGATGAGATTTCACTTAATTTATTAGGTACATTACAATATCTTTTAGCATCAATCAAGTTTCAAACATGAATTATAATAGATTCTATAAAGAAAGGCGTAGTACTTTTAAGATCTCTGGGACACTTTAAACGTATAACACACGGGATCTCAGTCCCTTATTACAATACTGGGAATTCACATCCTTTCACATCATCATCATCATGATTACTAGATCTTGGTATTCAACCCTTAGATCATCAATGAGCATTGTTACCTCTGTGATAGGTAACTATTACTTCTTCGTCCTCAGACCAAGGTATTCATAACACTTGTTATACAAGTATTTCACATAGCTCACATGGTGCATTAAACATCTTGTCACCTCTTACCCGCAACAACTATCTTTTAAGATATCAGGCTGTATAATCATTATACTTTATTGTACAAATATTTAACATTTCTCACAAGGTTAATTTAAATATGTATAATATAAAACATCATAGATCATCCCTAACTATGCTCATCATCTCATGATTCTTGAATAGTTTGCACTTCATGGTAAAAACTCTAGCAGTAAATGACATCATTATGCAATTCAAAAGAAATACATCCTTCCCGTTATTAGTGTTAGGATTGCCTATTTTAACCAAATAGGGTTTCAAATTCACATCATCACTATGTGATATATGAGCAATGCATCCTTCCTATGATTAGGGTTAGGATTTCTCAATCTAACCGATTAGGGTTGTAAGTGCATACCATCTCCCTTCATTAGGGTTAGGTTATCCTCTTATTAATCAAATTAAGCATCCAAGATCATGTTATCAAGAATTAAACCCTAATTCATACTCCACTCATTTTAGGAGTATCAACATATATTCATTACACGATTGTTATACAAATATAAGTTTCTATTTCATCATCAATAAGATGTTGATTGCATTATACTTTTATTAAGTTAGCTCTATTCTCCACTTTATGGTACATTAGATCACCATTATCAATTTGTACTAAACTCGTTACCTTTTAATGTTCCATTTAACATGCAACATATATCACTTAGTCAAATCTATTAGATTGAAGCATACTTACTATATCGGACATCATGGTATATATATGCTATCATATTGTTTTTAGAATACAAAATTTACATCATGTCATGTATCCATATTAGTCATGTGGTGAAACAACCTCATCATATCGTGCTTAGGGTGTATTCCATAACACCATATTGTGTAACCATCTTGGGTTAGCTATCACTTAGTTCAAGTTATTCTTGTATCATATATGAACTAGATGCTTGACTTCATATCGGGTATAATGGTATACTTGATACCATATTGTGCACAAGATGTGCACAATATCGAGCATAGTGTATGACTCATCATGTATCGTTTAAGTGGTAATACCATGTCAGTTTTCCATGTTACATTGTCATATCATGTTACTATATTGATTATCATATCGGGTTACCAAGTTGGTTAACATATTAGGTTACCAAATTGGGTAGTCCATTAAGCTCATAACCCTTTATGCCTTCAAAGGAATCAGTCCCTTCATATATTTGAATGACAAGCTAGATATCAGGTTGGATACTTTCATAACAATCCTTTACACAAAATATAGGATGTATCGAGTTTCATGCGATCACTTAGAGTTTCATCTCTATATCAGTTAGGGTTTCGACTCTGTATCATTTAGAGTGTTCAACTACCACTATATTGTACATGAGGTATGATCTTAACCTTGTATCCTATATAATGTGTACGTAGGTGCTAATCCTATCGTCCATGAGATATCACTCATATTATTCATGTGGTATCACTCACCACTTTATTGGGTTACCCATTATCTTGGGTTTCATATCACTATCTAGGGTTTCAACCCATATCAGGTCAGGATATAAACCTAACACCATATCGTGAATAAGGTGAATATATGACTCCATATCGTGCTCAAGGGGTGTATATATCCTAATCATATTGCCCATGATATATACACTTCTCACTATAACATTTTTGTGGTAGGTTCACATCAACATATCAGATTACATATCCTCTAGGGTTTACTATATCGGGTTGGACCATATGTTTGACTCCATGTTGTATATAGGATATATATACTTGACCTTTATATCGTGCACATAGTGTATGCTTAACAACATATCGTGCACAAGGGTGCACTTCATGATCATAATATGCAAGAGGTACCTACTCAACACCATATCGTATTAATGATGTATTCACTCCATCATATTGGGTTAGAGGGGTTTCAACCCAATATCGGGTTGGACCATGATGATGTCATCATCATCAACTTCTAGATTCTTATTCTCACTATTCTAGTTGATGGACAATAATCCTAATATACTTTTGGAACTCAAAGGATCATTAGTTTATCAAAGAAATTTGAAATTGAAAGTAGATCAACAAGTTCAACAATATTAAAGGTGAATAATAACATAGTTGGGTTCAAGTTATATAACCTGCCTTATGAACAACTTCAAAGCTCCAAGCTACAAAGCTTCACATTACTAAGGTTGAATATGAGCTTATGCAAGGTCCAAGGCTCATTCACAAATCCTCCATATACAAGAAATCACCATAGTTAAGAACTTGGTGAAGAAGAAAAGAGAGGAATATTTATAACCCGAAATCATGCTTCAACCAAGGTTGAAGATGACCAAAGCCTTACCTTAAGCTTGGTGCTAGAGCTCCCCTTGATCCGTGAGCTACTATGCACGATATCTAAGAGGGTATGCATGATATCTATAAGAAAGAGAGTTGTGGGGTTCATAAACTTCCATTAGTAGGTGGAAGGAGAAGTATATATACTTGGGGTTCATGAAAGAGAATGTATAAGAGGTGTCATCACCATATGCTACAAGGTGACACGTGGCCATGCATGGTTGACACATGTCCATGCATTGTCTTACATTTATCTTCAAAATTAAAAAGTCTATAGGATAATCTAGAGATGATATTTCATCCATCCTTTATCTTGTTAGATAAGATATCTCATTTTTATCTCATAAATAATGCAAACCGATACACTTTTTGCAAGGAGCATCTTACTCATCACATATTACCTCCCTGAGGTTCTTAGGTCATCATGGCCTTTTCCAAGAGTCCAAAAACCGATATGGGATCCCCTTTATGTCTCCTTAGACGATAGGCATTCCCATTTTAAGTCTACAACTCGATACAACTCAAGTAAGGGCTTCAAACTCAATCCTTTCTTAGTCTTTTCATCACCAAGAGTACCATTACTCAAAGATGGTTCAAACATGGCATATCCTTCTTTATATATCCTCCAAATGATACATAGAACGAGTAGGGACACTCTAGAGGTGGTAATTTGCATATCAACCCTACATTGTGGGTAAATTACAATTTGTACCAAAATTGGTACACATGGTACGAACATTATTCAAACAAGTTCAAACTTGGAATTTAGTCTTTCCACAAGACACCACTTAGCATCATTTTCTCTCTTACAATATAAACACACTTAGGACATATCCAACATGTGACATATTGTAATGTAACCCCTCATATTGGGTAAATTGCACTTTACACTCAGACTATCATATAATGCACAAATAGCTTGCAATTAAGCTCACACTTGAAAATAAACTTCACAAAGAGTCTTAATTACTTTTCAAAAGATTAGAACAAGTTTGTAAATAACTTTCTTAAGAAAAACTTCTAGGGTTAAGCCATAACCCAAGTTAGGGATGTTACAATTATAAACCCCTAACAAGGATTTCGTCCCTGAAATCCCAGATGAAGGAAGACAATTGTTATTCATGAATAATATCATAAAGTATCCACATAACATCTCATTGTCATGATGATGCCATAGAACATTGACTAGTACAAAGTCCTTTCACACATAGGGTCATCATATAATTTGTCATACATGATACACACTCAACAATCCTTTTCATTAATGACTATATTGTCAATTCTATGTCAGGTAACACTTTCTAAGTCAGAGCAGTACTATTCATACTTTGAATAATTTAGGTGTCAAACCTCATCAATTTGTCATCTTCTCAACTTACATCTTTTATGTAATAATATTCTTGACTCTGGGGAGTTTATCATACTGTCACGGAACCGTTCTTACCCCACTCCCAATCCTACTGCCGAAACAGTAGAAAAAGGATTGAAGCGCCCGTCCCTGAGTGGCCCCATAGGATCTAACACACTGGCATATACAATAAGAAATAAATAACTCAAAAACTGGATAATTAAAGAACAACTAACCCAATATGGAGATTTCACCAATATATCTTTGTCATCAGAGTGTATGAGTGCGGAAGCGATCATATTCAGTATTCCATGTATATTGCCTAAAATCAAAAAAATCGAGACACAATCATGCAAATGCATGATACACTATCAAAATCAAGTAAAATGATTTATAACAAAATAGTATACTTGGCAGGACTTATATTCAAAAGAATAATAAGCAATTTGCAAAACCAACATTTATTCGACAAGTTTTTTTTCAAGCAATTCAACTTTTATTACGAGTTCCCATTATGCTGTAATTTAAGAAGCATGCTTATATAT
Organism: Alisma plantago-aquatica; assembly: GCA_963693085.1. Lineage (NCBI taxonomy): Eukaryota > Viridiplantae > Streptophyta > Magnoliopsida > Alismatales > Alismataceae > Alisma > Alisma plantago-aquatica. The sequence continues at coordinate 391,399,323 of OY856410.1, read as the reverse complement.
TTTGTATGACTCTATTACCCCAACGCGATGGGGAAGGTCACTGGGCTCCTTCTCACCACAGGAACATAGGAGGCCAAATGTACAAGTCCCACTTCCAAAAGAGGGATAATTGTACTTAATATCAACATTATCAACATTATCAATATCATCATCATTATCAGTATACGGGCAGTCATAATGGGCATGAAATTTATGTTTTCATGTTTTTCAAAGTATAATATAGAAAAACAGAAGACTAATCATAGGGAACAATAGCTCATCCAAACAAATAGCCAAGTATACGATCAAGAGATACATAAAAGTATCTTCAATACAATCAAGGAGGATTTATATAAATAGCGTACCTTTCACCGAGGATTTCGAGTATTAAACAACTAGAGTAGAAGATCAGGGTCTCAAGTGGTTCCTAGATCAATCAAGATATGGATCAAGGATCAAGATCATATTATAGACCAAAATCAAGTACACCAAATTAGGGTTTTCCAATCCTATTCATCCCTAAGGTAGATCATTCATATATAGTCAACATTATATCAAGATTTCAATATTTACTCAAGTGTCAAGCATATTCGAGGATGGATGATCTACCTAGGTATTTTAGGAATATATGTCAACCCTAAATATTATCATCATTATTCAAGTCATCAAGTCTTTAGGTCATCATCACGTTCTACATCATTTGTATTCAATATCATATTGATGGGTCAAAACTATATCAATTATTTTGTAAGATCAAGATTGCTCATCATCAAGATTATTATCAAGATTGAATCAAGTAAATAGATCTAGATTCACTAATGATTCACTTTCAAGAGTAGATGATTCAAAAAGATCAGATCTAGGTTACAAAATATCATCAGAGTCCAAAAATAGGGTTTTCAATATTTAGTCAAGATTAACAACAATTAGAGTCATTTAGACCAATTACATAAGCAATATATCAAATATATGAAAATCCGTGAGAAAGATTTGGAATCAAGTCTCAAGAGTATTTTTAACAGATTCAATGGATTTTTCTGATCAAAATGGACTACTTTTTCATCATTTTTGGAGTTCGAATGCAATTTCTATGATTTAAACAAGATCTAGGCATTTAATCTAAATTTCAGAATAGAGAGGGAATATTTACCTTATTTGCGAAAAAAGGATGGCCGCACGATGCATGATGGATGGCCAAGATTGAGCCGCATAGACGAGGTGGTTTGCTTGGTTCAGGGTCCGGTTCAGAACTTTAATTGGCCGGTTCACACTTGATTTCTCATTTCAGACCTTGGTTCAACTAGCAATTGGACCGGTGCTCTCCTTCCTGGACCAGCCGGTCTGGGATCCTCTCTTCCTCACGTAGGTCCTCGCGAGCCCAGAAATGAGGCCGAGAAGCCTCACCGGCGTGGAGGGGCTTTGGGAGCAGAAGGGGCCAATGGCGACAGTAAGAATACCGCCTGATAGCGGCTTGGCCCCGCAGACTCAATGGGAGCCGAGGGCATGGGCGAGGAGGCGAGGAGTGGGAACTCCCATAGGGCCATGTGAGGCGGCGCTGGAACTGGAAGAAGAGAATGCCGATGAGAAAACAAGGGTGAAGCAGGCCATGGGAGAGAAAGGCAAGGCGCCGTTCAGGTTCGTCAGAGAGAAACAAAGCCAGGGGTGGTACTTTTATAAGCGATCAAGGCTGGGTTTAGGGTTTTCCTAGGGCCACAACATCCATGGTGGCGGCCGTGAGAGCAAGCTCTCATTTTCTTTGAAATAGGCTGATTTGAGGGGGAAAAAGGGCATAGCTGAATCCAGATTGGCGGGACGAGCATCGTCGTTCTATTTGATTTTCAAAATGGGGTCCGGATGAGAGAATTGCTGTTTCGATTCCAAAGCTACTCCCCCGCAATCAACAGGAGGTAGAAGACAGACATGTAGCCACTGGATCGGGACGAGATCCACAAGAGGCAGATCCAAGGGCCAACAGTCACCCCGGATCCCTTGTATGGATCGTTGACATGGCAAAGCTAAGAAAAAGGCACAAATAAAAGGGGAAAAAAGGGGTTTTCAATACATAAACTTCAAGAAGTCATAGTAAATTGTAGGAATGTCCAATTGTTCTCAAATTTGGACCACTGCTTTAGAAAAAATGTGGAGAACCTTTATAAAAAGTTTGAGAATAGAAAGACAAAGTTTGATTGACCAATTTGATTCTTTGGACAAAGTGACGAATGAATCAAATTTGAAGTGTTATAATGTGTATAAAATCCACATTGGTCGCCATATCTTGGATTTGAGTCTCAATATTGATTATGAAGCCAAGAAAAATTATTTGAGACCATGAGAGAATATAATGAGGTCAAAAGAGTAATTATCTCAATATTTTGCTAAAAACCACTTTGTCACACATACCCCCTTACTTAGTTTAGCATTTCTTCTCCAAAGGAAGACTAGAATTTGATTCTTTCACTCATTTGAGACTATAGGTCTGATCATACTTCAGTTGTGCCATTCTAATATGCTAACACAATACTAAAATTTCTTATGAATTAATTTATCTATATTATTTCTTGTCATAAGGAAAGGCTACTTATCAAAGAATAACTTATCTCAGAGGTATCTCTAGATGTTATGTATAAACTGCCTCAACAGATCTAGATAGGGATATTCTAAGGAATTATTTTAGCTTGATAAGCTTTTTCCCAAAGTGATTGTACAATTGTTCCTTCAATTGATACATCCTTAATGATGTTATGTTTATGCAGAGCATAAACCCCTAACATATGATATCCATTCTATAGTTACCTCAAATTTGTCCCTTCTAGGTAACCAAACATGATTCATCTTATCAAGAGTCATGTTCTTATTTTCCTATACCATTGAAAGTTCTTAGATACTAGGATTCCTTACCTTAGTATCCATTACATGTGCAAAAAACACATCATATCCTCATCATATCTATCTCCCTATTGTTATTACCAAATCCAAACATATAATAAGACATTTCTTTCATCTTGGGACATTACTTATCACATATAACTTTGTCTTGGAACCAAAAATCTAGGACTAGCTAATACTTTACAAAGTACCCATCTATATATTACTTCTAATATTTGCACATCATGTGTCATAAGACTTACTTAAGTATCATGTCCCTATAAGGAAAGAACATATGGAAACATATTCCTCTTATCACCCCATCATCACCCAGGGTTGTTTACCAAAGAAAAAAGATTTTCATCTTCCTTGATTATTGCATGAACTTTCAACTGTTCATGAGTCATTTTCTGACTTTATTTATTTCCAAATAATAGGAAAGATCTTCATTTCACACATTCTTTATTGGACATGGATCTTCTCCCTTGTTCCCTTTCTCTTATTATGAGGATTGTACTTTTTACTTCCTCATACACACAGACTGGTTTAAGATAAACTCAATTTCTATTTCATTACATTTAGAATGGGATAGAAATATCCATACCATATTTTCAGTTTCACTATGCTCTTTATATTGTCTCAAAATGATTACTTGATCATAGTAATTAGAAAGATAACAATCTAAGAGTCCCATACTTACCTTGCCTGCAATAGTTGAATACCTACCTAGGGTATACAAGTGCTGAGATTAGGTAGTATGAACCTTGTTTGTATCATATACCTTACTTTTATATCATCAAAAACATAGGACTTAGCATCCCTGTATGTCTCCAGGAATCTCTTTTACACCTCATCCTCTCTTATACCGATAAAGGAAATTATAAAGCATTTCAAAGAATACTGAGCAAAATGTAAGTTCTCATCTTCCTTATGTCCTCATAGGACTAATCGAACGAAGCCCAGCAACAACAACTTTCTCATACTTAACAGATAAAATCATGAAATGACATCTCAGAATGACACAATTTCATATGACCTGTCTCAATTTGTAGATCAATTACTATCTCAGGTTGATTCATTGCATAGAATCCTGTCGTTGCCTGATTCCAACGTCGTTCTCTATCGTTTGGTGCATATGGACCTGCTCGGGATGCCTGTCCATGTCCTCATGTGCCAATGCTAAACCATTTCCTATGAGAGTCTTGTTGACTCTACCTTGGCGGTTGGGTCATTCCCTTCCTTCTTCTCGAACAACAGGATCTAATATGCCCAACACGTCTACATTTATGTCATATCTTATATGCATTTCCTAGTCTTGTTGACCTTGTTACCGATATAGAAGCTACATCAAGAGTTCAAATTGATGGAGCATTAGATATTTTTACCCTTCTTGGTCGCCACTGCCCAGGTCCATTAGACGTTTGTTGCATTGGTAGCACCAAAAACTTCCCCTTTTTAGAATTACTAGGCATCTTTCCTGAATTGGGACAGATATTTTCTTAATTCCTACCTCATTATCCTTTTCTGGACAATCCTTTATAAATGTCCTAGTTGCCTACACCTGCAAAAAACTTTGTTTCTGTTTCGTAACCTAATTCTTTCAACATTTTCCACTGTTCCAATATAACTATGTTGATCAGAAATCCTACTAGAGCCCAAATTTTCATCATTGGGAACTGGTAATCTAGGTTGTGTTGCTATTTTCTGATCCTTTATATGTGCTAATGTTGTCATCACCAGTCCAATGAGAGCATTAAAATTAGGGTTCTCTATCATGGTTGGATCAACTTGGGGATTCTTAGGCAGTCATTCTTCTCTCGCCTGATCCCTTGCACCTTCTCTTAGTGCAACAACATTGCTTTCAGCAATGAGTTCCTCATATTCTCTAGACATTTTCAACCTTTAATCTATCTTCTGCATAAGCAAAAGTCACTATAAGACATACTGGAGGACACTAGAACATACTCAACACATTAGTCCTATGTCTCTGTAGACTCAAAAAACCTTAGGCTGTGATACCAAACTTTGTCACGACCCGATAATAAATCAAGCCATCACCCGTAATAATTGTGGAATAACCATAAACAACATATTAACAAAAATCACTAAGAATTAAAACCATTTTGCAAAGAGATCCAATACCACGAAACTCTCACTAATAGATCCAAAACTTATACATATCATGATTCACATTGTACATACACTATTTCATCTCAACTCAAGGAAAACATTTAACAATTGCTCTATCAAAACATATTATGAAGCAACATAAAACCTCTTGGCACACAAGCCAAATTCTCAGATCGTTCATGAAACCATTATGTATTGATTCCAAGGACCTTAGAGTATAGAGACAACACATAGGACTTCTATCTACAAGACACGACAGACAATACACTCAACCTGAGTGGTTACTGCTGTCCCACCTGTTGTTCACCTTCTGCAAAAAGGCCTCTACCGCCTTGTGCACGTCCACCTAAAAATTGCGGATCCCACGGGGTGATACAATTGTCCTAGCAATAGATATAACTCTCCACCAACAATATTATTATCACAGGTAAACTATATAAAACTGAGTAGAGGTTCTTTTATATTAACAAGCATGATTAATCACTGGTTATGAGTACAACAGAGTAATCTCTATTCTTAAAATAATTAATCTAACTATGGTAGAGCAATAAAGAATCTATTCACTTTACAAGGAATATAAAGAAAGATGAATAACATCTATCCAACTAAGATGTATAAAAGGAGCATACATCAACCGATGTCTTCCATATTCGATCCTTAAGCAAATACGCTACACGACTGATTACATATTACAATCACACTTATACTCTGAGGAGATGAAGTTTACCGTTCATGCTCCAACTGACCACAATTACGTTAAACATTGGTACCATAAAAGGTCAATGGAAGAGTCGGCTGTCAAGACCTCGCCCATCTCGGTCAGTATGAGACAACTTTGCAGGACATCTCGTGTTATCTACTGGAAGGACATCTTGTGTCATGTACAAATAGCATGCTGGGGTATAGCGGCATCTTCGCTACAGAGTTACTACCGTAGCATATACTCTCTTTGGGAGAAGACCATTGAGCTTTACCAGATTATAAGGATAAGGAAGATTAAACATCAATTCCTCACCTGGACGGGAGATTTTATACTTTAATCCCGATACCACTTAGATTGAAGAAGGATTTACACATCAATATCTCATTTGGTCAGGAGATTCACATTATCCTGTGATAAATAAGGAAGGTGTGACATCGATTCTTCATTGGGACGTATGGATATACTTCGTCCTTCACCCCGACATATTCAAATATATGCTCTAAAACTCATTTCACCATCAGTAATTTCTGACACTTGTTGGATCTATGGTCAGGGAAACTACATGATGAGATTTCACTTAATTAATTAGGTACATTACATTATCTTTTAGTATCAATCAAGTTTCAAACATGGATTATAACATATGCTATAAAGAAAGGGGTAGTACTTTTAAGATCATTTGAACACTTTGAACGTATAACACATGAGATCTTAGTCCCTTATCACAATACTGGGAATTCTCATCCTTTCCCATCATCATCATCATGATTAATGGATTTGGGTATTCAAACCCTTAGATCATCACTGAGCATTGGTACCTCTGTAATAGGTAATCATTACCTCTAGGTCCTCAGACCAAGGTATTCATAACACTTGTTATGTAAGTATTTCACATAGCTCACGTGGTGCATTAAACATCTTGTCACCTCTAACTAGGCAACAACTATCTTTTAAGATATTAGATTGTATAATCATTATACTTTATTGTACATATATTTAACATGGCTCACAAGGTTCATTTAAATTTGTATCATATAAAACAGCATAGCACATCCCTGGCTATGCTCATCATCTCATTATTCTTGAATAGTTTGCACTGCATGGTAAAAACTCTAGCAGTATATGACATCATCATGCAATTCAAGAGAAATACATCCTTCCCGTTAATAGGGTTAGGATTTCCTATTTTAATCAAATAAGGTTTCAAATTCACATCATAACTATGTGATATATGAGAAATGCATCCTTCCCATTATTAGGGTTTGGATTTCTCAATCTAACTGATTAGGGTTGTAAGTTCATACCATCACCCTTCATTAGGGTTAGGTTATCCCCTTATTAATCAAATTAAGGATTCACGATCATGCTATCAAGAATTAATCCCTGATTCATACTACACTCATTTTAGGAGTATCAACATATATTCATTACACGATTGTTATACAAATATAAGTTTCTCTTATTTGATCCAAAATGGTATCAAAACTTCCCCTTTTCTCACTCTTTCTTCAAAATCCCTCATTTTTAGGGTTTCCAAGTTGAAAGGAAGAAGAATTGGGTGAATTGCTAGGGATTTGATATAGATTCGAGATTTTCAGATATGGGATACATGTTTAAGGTGTTTTCACACCTTAGGGTGAGTGGGAACTTACTTTAAACAATATATTTCACAAAAATTGGTTAATCAACCATAATCTTTAATTTCTTAGTATGTGACTACAAACCATGAATTGTCTATTTGTTCTAAGTTGTTGCAAAATGATATGAAATGGATTCTTCCTTTGTTTGAATGAATTTCAGATGATAAAATCATATTAGAAATTTACACAATGCATTCTAATGATAATTCCCTAAGTATTCACAAAGGTTATAAGAGTAAACTGAAATATAGGGAATTTGTCTATGACTGAAATTTGCAGTATAAGTAAATAGAGAAAGTTGCTTATCTAGATCCCCTTGGTTTTGAATGATTGTTTATCTAAAATTCATAGTACATATATGTCAGATACTATCTCGGATTTCATTTAAAGTGAGTAGTGTTTGTTTGGTATCTCAGTGAAGAGGGTGAAACCCTAGATGTGAGGTAAGTTGGATATTTGTGAATAGATATCGTGAAATCCATTTGAAGGAATTTTCTTAACATGACAAAATTTATTTATTCAATGTTAGTACTGATGCATGATATCCCAGTGAATGGCATGGAAACCCAAATTCAACTCAGTTCCAAGGTTTCAAACATATATTGATTTTATATGATTTGTTGATAGTAGTCTTTATTCAGTGAATGTTTATATCGCATGAAATCTTTATGGGAGCCATGGGAATAAGTTGTTGCCTAGTGAGAGGTGACAAGATGTGTGATGGCCTTGTGAGCCATGAGAATACTTGTATAACCATTGAAATTAATATCTTTGTCTAAGGACCTAGAGGTAATGGTTACCTGTTACAGAGGTAACAATGCTATGTGATGATCTAAGGGTTTGAATACCCAGATACAGTAATTATGATAATGATGTGAAGGGATGAGAATTACCATTAATGTGATAAGGGATTGAGATCCTAAGTATCATGTGTTGTAAAGTTTTGAAAATTACGTGATAGACGTATTACACCTTTCTTTGTAGCATTTGTTGTGATTAAATGAAACCCTAAGGGTAGGGTGTTCAATGAATCAAGTATTGTGATATCAATGTTCTCAGTTATTATTAATAATTCTTGTCATGATAAGTAATTAACTCTTAATTGAGTTATGAGATGCACAACTCAAGATTTGGGTTGATATGCACGTTCTTTGAGAAATTACAGATAAGTTCTAGGTGTTATTGATGATTACTCATATGTCAAGTAATTAACTCTCATCAGTGTAATAAGATGATAAATTGCACAATTCTAGTGTGTATGTACCAAGTGGACGTGTAATATGTATATTTAAGAATTTTAGTCTGCCTGCATGTATAGTATGTTGATTACTCAGTATATGACAGTGTTTTGAATATACTGCTCTACCAAGTTTAGAATGATATACATGTTGTATTATAACTTCAAATAAGTAGACACGACACCATAGAGATACCAGAGTCAAGTATAAGTAAGAGAAGGGTACAATGTAGAAAAGAGCTTTCTAGGAATAATAAAATAATAGACTTAGGAGCCCTAAACATCATAGAACCCCTATGTGAGGTCTGTGCCTTAGGGGTGAAAAGACCTAACCCTAGCAGTGTCCAATATGCAGGGGTCAAAACATGCTATCAGGTGGCATGGGGGACGAAGCCCTAGTGGAATGTCCTTAAATTATAGTTTGCAGTGTCCAACATCAACCAGAAGTCCTGGTGGCAATAGAGTACAAAAAAGCCAAGAGGTGGCTTGACTCTCTACATGTGTGCTCAGGTTAGAGGAGGAGTCCAGTTTAGGCCATAGAGCCATTTCCCTATTGTAGACCAGGAGAGTAGTTAGACTTAGTATTTCCTGGGTGTGTCTGCTAAGTGTTGTACAATGTGATCGTAGTGTACTATGAGTCTTCATATGTAGAGTACACACTGCATATGATCAGGGCATAATAAAATGAATGAGAGGTCAAATAAGTGTGTACAATTATTCAATTATTCTTTGTATGTTTATGAATGATTAGTTCTCTTTATGATTAATTAAGCATTTCATATGTTGATTCACTCCTATAGATATTTAGAGTATCCTACCATATTTATGATTGTCAATTATTAGACTCTTTCAAGCTTATTGTTGTTATAATTGATATCAACTGCTCAAAAGTATATCTATAATTATATCAGTGTTGTAGATTGTTTCTTTGAAGTACTCATTCATTGAGCGAGTAGGCTCACCCCTCTACTCACAATTTTTAAGGAAATCACATGGACTTAAAGAAGATATCATTGCATCAGAGTAGATCTGCCACAAGAGTTAAGTCTGAGTATAGTTAAGTTCAGTCGATCCTTGTCACTCTAGGTCCTTGTAAAGTAATAAGAGATAGTTGTAAATGATGATGTATAACATTATTCCTCTTTTAGTAATATGTGCGAATCAACAAGTCTTATGTGCTTAAAAGTATGAGGAACATAATGAATGTTCATACATGCATTTTTACTGTTGAAATTAGATTAGAGAAATCAATGTTTAGATTCCCTTGTAAAGTTGGTTTATGTGGTTCAATGCAAGAAAACAAAGAGTTTTGAAAGAGAAGAAAAAGTTAAGGGTGATCTTTGTATTACGTTAAATCCTCAATTTATGCCCTAATCTCATGATTAGTGGAAATTGTGAGATCAGGGTGTAACAACTTGGTATCATAGCTTAAGTTGAGTTGTCAGGGACCATTAAGTTAGTAAGTTAGAGTCATAAGTGTGGTAGATAGGAGATGTTATGATGTTATCTTTGGAGATTTGAGTATTTGGATATCCTAGCCCGATATCTGAGTACTTGGATCAACTAGTATCAAGCTACTCTGTCTATTCTTTCATGTATACCCTAGCCATGTATACAATGGAAGGATGGGATAGAGAGGAACCCTAGAAATATGGGTTAGAAACAAGATAAGTAACATGAATTAAGATCATAAATATAAAATGAGATAGAACTTTCATTTCATATTGTTGTTTTATTGGAAATGAATAGAAATGCTCTTATATGTTTGAATTTAGATATTCAGTATTTTGAAATATATATGGGTCTTTAAGATCTGTTGTATACTATGCTTTTGTATCATTTATTGATTACATTCTTTGTATCAAGTTGTGACGTCCCCAGATTTTCTAAAACTTAATCTGATGTGTGACGTCCAAATTGAAACCCTCACCTCGGTGAGAATCCCAATTTAAACATCTCACACCAGGCTAAGAAGAAGAAAATCAAGGGAGTCAGAAGGAAACAACAGTAGCTCATGTATATGAACAATAATAAAACCATACACACATGTTCACCATTCAACATATAATTACAACATGAGTTGTTACAACATTTGATATTACATATTGAACAACAAACTACTAAACATATACATGTACTACATCTAACTACAGGATCTTAATACAACAGGTCCACCTATACTTCAGCTCGCCACACAACTCTCACTATCCTGGATCTTCAAGAGCATAACCACAACCTAAACAAAAGATTACATGCGGTACACGTCAGCACAATATTCAAGAATATTGTACTGAGTACGCCTACGTGTCTTTTATTTACCTCTCATCATATCTTGGCAATAAGATAAAACAAATACTTGGCAGTAACAGAAGAAATATAAGAAAAGCGAATACTTGCACAAAGATATTCATCAACAAAAGAGAACACATATTTTATGCTCATTTTCCGTTATATCATTCATGCATTTACTACTTGAGAGTTGAGTGCATTAAGGCCTTTATGATCTACTACCAAAGAGTTGGATCATTTCACAATGTGATCTACTACCAAAGAGTTGGATCACTTCTAAGTACTTTACTACCAAAGAGTTGAAGTACTTATTTCCAGCACTTTACTACCAAAGAGTTAAAGTGCTTAGAAATAATGGAACAGATATATTATGTTTCATGTGTTCATAGCAATAAGTATGGAAAATCATACAACATATCATACAAGAACAATCATTTCAATCAATACCATATGCCAAGTCTTTACTACCATATAAAACAAGCATATTGTATCATAAGCCAAGTAAGAGGTAATGGCGTACCTTCCAAAGAGACATCCTATTCACAACATATTCCTGATATCAACTATAACTTGGTCAAACCTGATCAAGACAAGATCATATCCTATCATCAGGTTCTCATCATCATACGTCTCATCTTAACCCTAGTCGCGTTCATATTAGGGTTTTGCTTAGTTCATTATGATACACACATCATTACTTGCATTCTTATCTTAGATTTATCATACCGATGTCATTTTATAGATTATGGTTCATTATCTGAATATTAGGTTCCATATCCTTTTTGTGCACATATTAACCCTAGGTTACATCATTAACCTAGATTAGGGTTTTATAACATATATTAAGATTCATCGTCATATAACATGGATTCTGTTCATCATTATGATCCCATAATTAAATATGAGGTTCCAAATATTGATATGAGCTTACTCTGTGTATTTCCTCATTTATTGAGCATTAATGTATTTTCTACATTTTGTTAGGGTTATTAGCCCTAATTAGACATATTAAGCAAATTACATGATTTGTGCATGAACATCATAATTTCTGACATCATATGCATTCTAAACATTATTATATACTTCCTAACATTTTCCCATAATTTTAAGTCATCATTTGGTATTTAATATCCATCAATTAAGCATTTCACAACTAACAAGATATCACTAATATTCGTGCATCAAAAGCCTGATATTATGGTTCTATGTTGTTTTGCACATTTTTCTGAGAATTTCGACATATTATTTGTAATTTTCTTATAAACATGCTAATTACTGTGATTTATCTAAGATCTGGGATATTTACCTTGTTCTGGCCAATTGGCCTACGCCACGTGGCTCCTCAGAGCGCGATGCTCCATAGGTCTGGCTGGTTCATGATTGAACCGGGTTTGGGATTATCCTAGCGGTTCGCCCGCTCTCCTATCTTTCTTCTCCTACACACGCAAGACCAGGCATTCTCACCTGTACGAGCGCCACCGCTGTCTTGGGCTGGCTTCGGTGTGCAATCGATGGCGAGAGATCGTTCATGGTGCCCCACCGGTCGAGCGTCTCTCTCTCTCCAGTCTCGATGCCACCAAGCCATCTCTAACAACTTCACATCAGCAACATCGCAGCCCTAGATCTCCACCTTGTGACCAACCCAGGCCGCCGCCGCATCTGCTTCATCTCTCCGGTGAGCGGCAGTGCCTGGTCTGTGCGACCTCTAGCTCTTCGTGGTTCCTCCTTGTCTCCAATAACTTGCGCTCTCATCCCAACGCCTGACCGGTTCCCCCGTCTAGTCCAGCGTGAGCTGTAGCTTTGGCCGCCTGTGACGACCGTCTCGCGAAAACAAGATTAACTAATGCGGAAGCGTTCATCAAGCAGCGGATTAGCGAAAATCACTAAAAATTAAAACCTTTTTATCAAAATATCCATTGAAGGAAAACTTTTTCACATAGAACCAAAGTAACATAATTAAATTCTTGTTCACAGGTACATATTCGGTATCATCTCCTTTTGAGAATTACAAGCATTAACTGTCCAGTCAAGCTAAACACAGGTAGTATAAAATCTCGAGGCTCTAAGCCAAAATCTCGAAAGCACTAACTACTACTTCAAGGACCTGAGAGTACAGAGACAACACATAGGAATCTATTTAGATCTATACAAGGCATAATAGTCAGTGTCTCCACCTGAGACTTCACGGATGTCTCTGCTGCTGCTATTGTTGTCCTTCACCTATTGAAGGATTCCTATCTCCTCGTCCGCGTCCACCTAAAAATGTGGTTCCCACGGGGGTGAGACAATTATAAAAATTGCCCCAGCGAGAGTTATAACTCTCCGCCAGTAACATTGCTATTGCAACATAAGAAGATAAATATGAATGGAAGAATCATATTTGTATAGCAGCAGATATTTTAATGTCTAACAGATTAGAACATTATTCTATATCAGAAGCATTGCAACTATAACTTGATAGAATCAACATGTCATTTATCCTTTAAGGAATATAAAGAACATGTATAACATCTATTCAAACTACATAAACATTACCACTGCTTTAACTCTCTTCAGGATTAGATCATATATCTAAAGCCTGGTATTATCATTGTGGAGTCATGGCCCGTAGCCATATTCTTTTCATAAAGTGTTGGGATCTTAATGCCTCAATTCACCACTGGAAATTCTCATCCTTTCACAATTTCAATACCCTAAACATGTGATTCTGGGTGTTTAAACCCTTAGCTCATCACCTGAGCATTGTTACCACTTCCATAGGTAACTAACACATTTAGGTCATTTGACCAAGGTAAGTATGATACTTGATGCCTATTAACTCTCTTACGTCCTCTTATCAGACAACAAGATATATTATGGCACACAAGGCCCAATAAACAAATTCAAATTAATAACATATCACAACGCATACCTAGATATGACCATCATCTCATGATACCTGCATGGTTAGCACATATGATAGCAGCACATCAATTATCTATCAACATCATGCAAAAACAATGTATTAATAATTCAAGGGTATTACCCTTAATCCTTTACCAGGATTAGGATTTCAATCACACATCTCATGTATCATTCATCCAATCATATTGGACTTATATCACAACAAGGTATACCAGTATTTGGGGTGTTGGATATGATATCTATCATATCTTGATGTCTCACTTCCCTCAACACCATTAACTTTCTTAAGTCGACATACTTAGCTTGTATTAGGGTATTACCCATCCTAATACTTTATGCACCAGTTTATCACATTCATCATGTAAAGTAGTGATCAATTGTCACTTACTTGGAATATACAACTATTGCCAATACTATGGATTCATACATAAGTTAGAAATTAATAAAAAGACCATGTTAGGTCCTATTCAAAACAAACTCTAAGTCAAACATAGAGTACCACGGCCGTGCTAAGGGAAGCCACCACGGCCGTGCTACCTTGAACGGTCGTGCAAAGTGAAAATACCACGGCCGTTCTACCTAACACGGTCGTGCTACAGGAGTTCACCTCTTAAATCATATTCAAGCATGAATTCTATTCTCTTATTAGGGAATTATGGTTTCACATACCATTTCCCTTCATTAGAATAGGGATTTCATATAGCACCACCCTTCATTAGGGTTTCATATTACATTACCCATAATTAAGGTTTACTACTCAATCCCCATTAGAGTTTCTCATAGAATCACCCTTAATTAGGGCTTTACATGGATACACCTTCAATTAAGGTTTGAGTTCAATAACCCTGTCAATTAGGGTTTATGTTCATGTTTAGGGTTTCATGATCTCTTTGCTTAAGGATCATAACCCTTAATCATCACATGAATCATATTCATGTATCAATTCATAGTATCAACTTCTCAACTTGATTAGATCATATCAACCCTTCAGTTGAGTACATACAACTATGATTAACATAGTGTACCAAGTCATTGATCCTATAAGCAATTAGGGATTCATCCCTTAATTGGCACTTAATTACTTAGGTACTATTAGGGTTTCAACCATTTGTACCTTCATTGATTATCATTACTAATCATTATTGGATCAATAGAACATTCATCATCTTGATTATCAAAGATTCAATCACATTGGACCTCCATTACATAAGGTATCCAATTGAATTAACCAAATTGAATCACAAACGGTTTGAAACCGTTTAAGCAAAAAGCTTTGAAACCGCATGGAATTGAAACCGCATGGGTCTCAAACGGTTTGAGACCGTTTGGGACCAAATGGTCTTGAGATCGTTTGGTCCCAAATGGTCTTGAGACCGTTTGGACTCAAACGGTCTTGAGACAGTTTGGTCCAAACCTCTCAAAACCACATGGACCAAAGAGTCAATCAAGACTTCAATAACACTCAATTCCAATCTATGGAATCTCAACCAATTGGATCATCAACTCAATCATCAATTGAGTCATGAACTCATACCTTAATTGGAACTTCAATTAGGGTCTGATCGCAATCGAATTAGGGTTTATAAACACCAATTAGAGCTTTGAAGTTGATCATCAATCAAGCTACTAATTATGTTTCAATTGATTGCATTGGATCTTCAACCATTGAATTCATGGAACCAATCATCAATTGGACCTATGCTCATACTTCAATTGAGTTTAGTAGGTCAACCTTCAACTGATTGTACCCTCAATTTACCCTCACTTGGTCATCAATTATGGTTTGATTCAATTGGATTAGGGTTTAGAATCGATGATTCAACAACACTCATCAATACAAGATTGTTTACTTTGAAACTTTTGAACCATCATCAAAATTGGGTATGACCTGACCCCAAACGGTCTTGAGGTCGTTTGGATGACCTCCAAATGGTCTTGAGACCGTTTTCCCATCATATCTCTCAAATACAAGCCATCCAATTAAGGTTTGGATCATGGGATTGATCACCAAATCAGCATTGCTTTGTATATCAGCTTGGTACCTTTAGACCTTCAAACACCTAACCATACTCAACCCTAAACCTCCAAACGGTCTTGGGTGACCACCAAACGGTCTTGATACCGTTTGTATGAGCTCCAAACGGTCTTGAGACCGTTTGGCTCATCCAACCTTTGGATTCTAGTGAAATTTCATCAAGGTTTGGTCTATCGAGTTGATCAACAAATCAACACTTAATTGCAATATGATTTGGTACCTTTATACCTTCAATTGGTCAACTATACTTGACCCAAGACCTCCAAACGGTCTTGGGGTGACCCCCAAACGGTCTTGAGACCGTTTGGGTGATCCTCAAACGGTCTTGAAACCGTTTGGGATAATCAACCCAAAATCTCCAATTAACTCATTGGAATTTCAGCACTGTTTTCAATTAGGGTTTGCCCAATTGAATAGCCTTCAACTTACGATTCCTTGGGAGTTAATCCCTCAAATTTGGTGAGTCATTAGATCACATCATTAGAAACAGTAATCACAAACGGTCAACCCTTTGTCAACGCACTCAAACGGTGTTGAGACCGTTTGCCAAAAAAGTTTAATTATATCAGATTGATAATCAGAAATTAATACAATTAGGTTTCCCTAATTGATTAGCCTTCAACTCACGATTCCTTGGGAGTTAATCCCTCAAATTTGGAGGGTCATAAACCAAAATAATTATGAACAGGAATCCCAAACGGTCAACGCTTGGTCAACTCACGCAAACGGTCTTGAAACTGTTTTCCCAAACAGGTCAAGTTAATCAGGTTGAAAATCATCATTTAATTCAATTCGATTTGCCTAATTGGGTTGCCTTCAACCTACGATTACTTTGGAGTTAACCCATAAAATTTGGTGGGTAACTAGAATACATAATTAGGAACAAAATTTCACAAACAGTCAACACTTGGTCAACCATCTCAAACGGTCTTCAAACCATTTTCTCCCAAACGATTTCAAACCGTTTGCCTTTAAACGGATTGCTGAAACCGCATAGCCAATCAAATTAAAACAATTTGGAATAGCTATCAAAACCGTTTGGCTTGGTACTTTTCTTTGGATAAGCATATAGGATGATGTCATCATCCCCTTCCTTAGAACAACCAAGAACAGCAACCGTTCTGGATGGAAATTGCAGCAAAGAAACAAGAGTGTAGCAATTTAAAGAAAACAATCAACAAAGTATAGAGAATTGATGCAATATCAATGATTAAGGGTTTGAGTTATAAAACCTGCCTCAAATCTGATCTCCAAGCTCCAAGCTACACGGATCTAATGGTGGATGAAGCTTCTCCAACTATTCCAAGGCTCAACTTCAAGATTTGGAGTGAAATGATTGGCTAGAATTGAAGATTGAGTGAAGAAATGAAGGAATTACACATTGTTTTATGATTTTCACCATGAAATCATGAAGAACGAAGATAAAAGGCTTACCAACAGGTTGGAGACGTGCTACCTGCTGTCCTTAGCCTTCTTGGTCGGTTTTGCAAGCAAGGAGAAGAAGTGGGGTCGTAAAAGCCTTTCATTTGGCTTGGAAAAGGTACTTTTATAAGAAAATTGAGGAGAGAGAAGATACTTTATAAAAGTCTTTTAATTCCAAAATTTTTGCCACCACTTCCCCCTTGGTTTCTTGCATGCAAGGGCATCTCTATCCCCACCGAACTCCCTTCCATTATCCATGAATTAAGGGAAAAGAAAATAAGCACCTTAATGCTTATTATATTAATATCCCATATGTGAGTGGAAATTACTTTCCTTTATAATAAGGTGAGTGGAGTTTCACCTCCTTTAGATATTTTCGTTCCTTATCTAGGAAAAAGAACGTCCATCCTTATTCAAAATCAACCAATAACATTTTGGTTGAAGGCCCTTTAATTAATACATTCATTTTTGCCCTAAATTGGATTAGGGTTTCACTTAGGATTAAATCTTGATTATTTTAATATCAAGATTCTCTCTCCTCCATCTTAATTCAAATGAGAAGTAACTCTCATTTTCTTTGCTCTACATGATTCCAAGAAACATTAGGGACTTTATTGAAGTGGTAATTTGCATATCAAACCCTAGGTTTTGGGTAAATTGCACATTACACCAAAACTAGGTTTTAATGCACAACATTGCTTTATCAGCTCTTTCTTGGTATTCAGGCTTCCATAAGCCATACATTAACATCATATTCACTCAAATGATGCTTCAACACATGAGGAACATATTATCATGCACAATTTTCACATAAACCCCTCAACTTGGGTAATTTTCACTTTAGTCCAAAACAAACAAAACATTGATTCAACATTGTTCAAACAAGACCAAAATTGAAACATAAGTTTCTCGTGAGCCCTATTTACTTTTCCCAAGATAAGATTAAGAATCTACTCAACCTTATTAGTCAAAACCTCTAGGGTTAATTCATAACCCAGGTCAGGGATGTTACAAATTATAAACCCCTAACAAGGATTTCGTCCTCGAAATCCCAGGAAAAGGAGGAACAAATTGTTCATTAATCATGCCCTCAAGTCTCCACATATCATCTTAATATCATGGATAACATTGGATCTATAATTCACACAAGTTTCTTTTACTAATTTAACCTTATCACTATTTATGTTTATGCAGAGCATAAACCCCTAACATATGATGTCCATATTATTGAAAAGAAGAATCATAAAAGAACATACTTCTATCATCATCCAAAAATATTCACCAAAAGAGAAACATATATATCTAACAGAGATAATTCATTCAACAATCCTTTATTCATAATGTTTATTAGCAAACTCTGTGTAATTGGGAATGTTCACATAGTTATTCCTATTATTTGGGAATGTCACATAGCTTTTCCCTTATTGGATGGAAATGTCACATAGCTTCTCCCTTTATGTTGGGGATGTCACATAGCTTTCCCCTATTGGTTGGGAATGTCACATAGCTTTTCCCTTTTTGTTGGGGATGTCACATAGCTTTCCCCTATTGGTTGGGAATGTCACATAGCTTTTCCCTTTTTGTTGGGGATGTCACATAGCTTTCCCCTATTGGTTGGGAATGTCACATAGCTTTTCCCTTTATGTTGGGGATGTCACATAGCTTTCCCCTATTGGTTGGGAATGTCACATAGCTTTTCCCTTTTTGTTGGGGATGTCACATAGCTTTCCCCTATTGGTTGGGAATGTCACATAGCTTTTCCCTTTATGTTGGGGATGTCACATAGCTTTCCCCTATTGGTTGGGAATGTCACATAACTTTTCCCTTTTTGTTGGGGATGTCACATAGCTTTCCCCTATTGGTTGGGAATGTCACATAGCTTTTCCCTTTTTGTTGGGGATGTCACATAGCTTTCCCCTATTGGTTGGGAATGTCACATAACTTTTCCCTTTATGTTGGGGATGTCACATAACTTTCCCCTATTGGTTGGGAATGTCACATAGCTTTTCCCTTTTTGTTGGGGATGTCACATAGCTTTCCCCTATTGGTTGGGAATGTCACATAGCTTTTCCCTTTATGTTGGGGATGTCACATAGCTTTCCCCTATTGGTTGGGAATGTCACATAGATTTTCCCTTTATGTTGGGGATGTCACATAGATTTCCCCTATTGGTTTCATTATACTCTCTAGATTGTTTCAAAATGACTACTTGATTAGAGTAATCAGAAAGATAACAATCTAAGAGTTCCATACTTGCCTTATCTTCAATAATCATATACCTTGCCAGGGTATATAAGTATTGAGATTAGGTAGTATGCACTTTATTTACTATCATATTCCTCACTTTTCATATCATTATACACACATGATTTTCCATTCTTGAATTTTCTTCAGGCATCATTTCTATATCTCATCTTTCAACACACAGATAAGGAAGATTATAAAACATTTTAAGGAATACTGAGTAAGATATAAGTTCTCCTTTCCCTTGTGTCCTTATAGGACTAGTCAAGGGAAGTTCAAAAACAACTATTTGCATATCTTTATCACATAGAAACATGAAATGAAGTATCAGGGTGAATATATTTTATTTAAGTATTACCCTTCAAGGTCACCTACCACATTAGGTTGATTTCAACCCATAGTGTCCAATTATCTCATATTGCTACTTTTGTCTGTACTTAGTGGCTACTGCCATGGCGTACTAGGCATTTAGTGCATTGGTAACACCAAAAACTTTGGCTTTTCAGAATATCCAGGAAAATGTCTCTAAAATTGCAAAGACCTTACCTTAATTCATAGCTTATGGCCCCTCCTTGGGCACTACCATCACAAATGTACTGTTTGTATAAACTTATGGCAGAGTCTACTTTCTTGGCATATGTTAATCTTTTCCACATTTCCACTATTCTAACATGATCATATCACTCAGGAATCCTTTCAAAGCCCAAAGTTTATGCATTAAAGACTGGTAACTTAGGTTATGATACTAGTATCCAATCTTCTATATGCATTACAGTTGTCTTATTCTACTCTTCAAGAGCATAGCATAGGATTCTCTATCCTGATTAGGTCAAGGTGGAAATTCTCAGGCATTTGTTCTCCTCTTGCCTGGTCCCATGCACCCTCTCCTGGTGCAACAACATTGTCCTTAGCAATGTGTTCCTCATGTTCTCCAGTCATTTTCAAGTTCTTCTTCTCCTATGTGAGCAGAAGATACTATCAGATAAACTGGAAGACACTTAGAACAGACTCTACAACCTTAGTCCTATGTCTCTGTAGACTCAGCGAACCTAGAGCTCTGATACCACTTAATTGTGACGACCGTCTCGCGAAAACAAAATTAACTAATGCAGAAGCGTTCATCAAGCAGCGGAGTAGCGAAAATCACTAAAAATTAAAACCTTTTTATCAAAATATCCATTGAAGGAAAACTTTCTCACATAGAACCAAAGCAACATAATTACATTCTTGTTCATAGGTACATATTCTATATCATCTCCTTTTGAGAATTACAAGCATTAACTGTCCTATCAAGCTAAACACAGGCAGTATAAAATCTCGAGGCTCTAAGCCAAAATCTCGAAAGCACTAACTACTACTTCGAGGACCTGAGAGTACAGAGACAACACATAGGACTCTATTTAGATCTATACAAGGCATAACAATCAGTGTCTCCACCTGAGACTTCACTGATGTCTCTGCTGCTGCTATTGTTGTCCTTCACCTATTGAAGGATTCCTATCTCCTCGTCCGCGTCCACCTAAAAATGTGGTTCCCATGGGGGTGAGACAATTATAAAAATTGCCCCAACGAGAGTTATAGCTCTCCGCCAGTAACATTATTATTGCAACTTAAGAAGATAAATATGAATGGAAGAATCATATTTGTATAGCAGCAGATATTTTAATGTCTAACAGATTAGAACATTATTCTATATCAAAAGCATTGCAACTATAACTTGATAGAATCAACATGTCATTTATCCTTTAAGGAATATAAAGAACATGTATAACATCTATTCAAACTACAGAATCATTACCACTGCTTTAACTCTCTTCAGGATTAGATCATATATCTAAAGCCTGGTATTATCATTGTGGAGTCATGGCCCGTAGCCATATTCTTTTCGTAAAGTGTTGGGATCTTAATCCCTCAATTCACCACTGGAAATTCTCATCCTTTCACAATTTCAATACCCTAACCATGTGATTCTGCGTGTTTAAACCCTTAGCTCATCACCTGAGCATTGTTACCACTTCCTTAGGTAACTAACACCTTTAGGTCATTTGACCAAGGTAAGTATGATACTTGATGCCTATTAACTCTCTTGCTACCTCTTATCAGACAACAAGATATATTATGGCACACAAGGCCAAATAAACAAATTTAAATTAATAACATATCACAGCGCATACCTAGCTAT
This sequence comes from Alisma plantago-aquatica, assembly GCA_963693085.1. NCBI lineage: Eukaryota > Viridiplantae > Streptophyta > Magnoliopsida > Alismatales > Alismataceae > Alisma > Alisma plantago-aquatica. The sequence continues at coordinate 391,377,693 of OY856410.1, read as the reverse complement.
GACCATCATCTCATGATACCTGCATGGTTAGCACATATGATAACAGCACATCAATTATCTATCAACATAATGCAAAAAGAATGTATTAATAATTCAAGGGTATTACCCTTAATCCTTTACCAGGATTAGGATTTCCATCACACATCTCATGTATCATTCATCCAATCATATTGGACTTATATCACAATAAGATATACCAGTATTTGGGGTGTTGGATATGATATCTATCATATCTTGATGTCTCACTTCCCTCAACACCATTAACTTTCTTAAGTCAACATACTTAGCTTGTATTAGGGTATTACCCATCCTAATACTTTATGCACCAGTTTATCAAATTCATCATGTAAAGTAGTGATCAATTGTCACTTACTTGGAATATACAACTATTGCCAATACTATGGATTCATACATAAGTTAGAAATTAATAAAAAGACCATGTTAGGTCCTATTCAAAACCAACTCTAAGTCAAACATAGAGTACCAAGGCCGTGCTAAGGGAAGCCACCACGGCCGTGCTACCTTGAACGGTCGTGCAAAGTGAAAATACCACGGTCGTGCTACCTAACACAGTCGTGCTACAGGAGTTCACCTCTTGAATCATATTCAAGCATGAATTCTATTCTCTTATTAGGGAATTATGGTTTCACATACCATTTCCCTTCATTAGAATAGGGATTGCATATAGCACCACCCTTCATTAGGGTTTCATATTACATTACCCATAATTAGGGTTTACTACTCAATCCCCATTAGATTTTCCCATAGAATCACCCTTAATTAGGGCTTTACATGGATACACCTTCAATTAAGGTTTGAGTTCAATAACCCTGTCAATTAGGGTTTATGTTCATGTTTAGGGTTTCATGATCTCTTTGCTTAAGGATCATAACCCTTAATCATCACATGAATCATATTCATGTATGAATTCATACTATCAACTTCTCAACTTGATTAGGTCATATCAACCCTTCAGTTGAGTACATACAACTATGATTAACATAGTGTACCAAGTCATTGATCCTATAAGCAATTAGGGATTCATCCCTTAATTGGCACTTAATTACTTAGGTACTATTAGGGTTTCAACCATTTGTACCTTCATTGATTATCATTAATAATCATTATTGGATCAATAGAACATTCATCATCTTAATTCTCAAAGATTCAATCACATTGGACCTCCATTACATAAGGTATCCAATTGAATTAACCAAATTGAATCACAAACGATTTGAAACCGTTTAAGCAAAAAGCTTTGAAACCGCATGGACTTGAAATCGCATGGGTCTCAAACAGTTTGAGACCGTTTGGTATCAAACGGTCTTGAGACCATTTGGTCCCAAACGGTCTTGAGACCGTTTGATCCAAACCTCCCAAAACCGCATGGACCAAAGAGTCAATCAAGAATTCAACAACACTCAATTCCAATCTATGGAATCTTAACCAATTGGATTATCAACTCAATCATCAATTGAGTCATGAACTCATCCCTTAATTGGAACTTCAATTAGGGTCTGATCGCAATGGAATTAGGGTTTATAAACACCAATTAGAGCTTTGAAGTTGATCATCAATCAAGCTACTAATTATGTTCCAATTGATTGCATTGGATCTTCAACCATTGAATTCATGGAACCAATCATCAATTGGACCTATGCTCATACTTCAATTGAGTTTAGTAGGTCAACCTTCAACTGATTTGACCCTCAATTGACCCTCACTTGGTCATCAATTAGGGTTTGATTCAATTGGATTAGGGTTTAGAATCGATGATTCAACAACACTCATCAATACAAGATTGTTTACTTTGAAACTTTTGAACCATCATCCAAATTGGGTATGACCTGACCCCAAACGGTCTTGAGGTCGTTTGGATGACCTCCAAACGGTCTTGAGGTCGTTTGGATGACCTCCAAACGGTCTTGAGACCGTTTTCCCATCATATCACTCAAATACAAGCCATCCAATTAAGGTTTGGATCATGGGATTGATCACCAAATCAGCATTGCATTGTATATCAGCTTGGTACCTTTAGACCTTCAAACACCTAACCATAGTCAACCCTAGACCTCAAAACGGTCTTGGGTGACCACCAAACGGTCTTGAGACCGTTTGGCTCATCCAACCTTTGGATTCTAGTGAAATTTCATCAAGGTTTGGTCTATCGAGTTGATCAACTAATCAGCACTTAATTGCAATATGATTTGGTACCTTTAGACCTTCAATTGGTCAACTATACTTGAACCCAGACCTCCAAACGGTCTTGGGGTGACCCCCAAACGGTCTTGATACCGTTTGGGTGATCCCCAAACGGTCGTGAAACCGTTTGGGCTAATCAACCCAAAATCTCCGATTAACTCATTGCAATTTCAACACTGTTTTCAATTAGGGTTTGCCCAATTGAATAGCCTTCAACTCACGATTCCTTGGGGGTTAATCCCTCAAATTTGGTGAGTCATTATAGCACATCATTAGTAACAGTAATACCAAACGGTAAACCCTTTGTCAACGCACTCAAACGGTCTTGGGACCGTTTGACCAAAAAGTTCAATTATATCAGATTGATAATCAGCACTTAATCCAATTAGATTTCCCTAATTGATTAGCCTTCAACTCACGATTCCTTTGGAGTTAATCCCTAAACTTTGGAGGGTAATCAAACAAAATAATTATGAACAGGAATCCCAAACGGTCAACACTTTGTCAACTCACTCAAACGGCCTTGAAACTGTTTTCCCAAACAGGTCAAGTTAATCAGGTTGAAAATCAGCATTTAATTCAATTCGATTTGCCTAATTGGTTGGCCTTCAACCTACGATTCCTTTGGAGTTAACCCCTCAAATTTGGTGGGTAATTAGAATAAATAATTAGGAACAAAATTACCAAACGGTCAACGCTTGGTCAACCATATCAAATGGTCTTGAAACCGTTTGCTCCCAAACGTTTTCAAACCGTTTTCCTTTAAACGGTTTTCTGAAACCGCATAGCCAATCAAATTAAAACGATTTGGAATAGCTATCAAAACCGTTTGTCTTGGTACTTTTCTTTGAATAAGCATCTAGGATGATGTGATCATCCCCTTCCTTAGAACAGCGAAGAACAGCAACCGTTCTTGATGGAAATTGCAGCAAAGAAACAAGAGTGTAGAAATTTAAAGAAAACAATCAACAAAGTATAGAGAATTGATGCAATATCAATGATTAAGGGTTTGAGTTATAAAACCCGCCTCAAATCTGATCTCCAAGCTCCAAGATACACGTCTCTAATGGTGGATGAAGCTTCTCCAACTATTCCAAGGCTCAACTTCAAGATTTGGAGTGAAATGATTGGCTAGAATTGAAGATTGAGTGAAGAAATGAAGGAATTACACATTGTTTTATGATTTTCACCATGAAATCATGAAGAACGAAGATCAAAGGCTTACCAACCGTTTGGGGACGTGCTCCCTGCTGTCCTTAGCCTTCTTGGTCGGTTTTGCAAGCAAGGAGAAGAAGTGGGGTCGTAAAAGCCTTTCATTTGGCTTGGAAAAGGTACTTTTATAAGAAAATTGAGGAGAGAGAAGATACTTTATAAAAGTCTTTTAATTCCAAAATTGTTGCCACCACTTCCCCCTTGGTTTCTTGCATGCAAGGGAATCTCTATCCCCACCGAACTCCCTTCCATTATCCACGAATTAAGGGAAAATAAAATAAACACCTTAATGCTTATTATATTAATATCCCATATGTGAGGGAAAATTACTTTCCTTTATAATAAGGTGAGTGGAGTTTCACCTCCTTTAGATATTTTCGTTCCTTATCTTGGCAAAAGAACGTCCATACTTATTCAAAATCAACCAATAACATTTTGGTTGAAGGCCCTTTAATTAATACATTCATTTTTGCCCTAAATTGGATTAGGGTTTCACTTAGGATTAAATCTTGATTATTTTAATATCAAGATTCTCTCTCCTCCATCTTAATTCAAATGAGAAGTAACTTTCATTTTATTTTCTATACATGATTCCAAGAAACATTAGGGACTTTATTGAAGTGGTAATTTGCATATCAAACCCTAGGTTTTGGGTAAATTGCACATTACACCAAAACTAGGTTTAATGCACAACATTGCTTTATCAGCTCTTTCTTGGTATTCAGGCTTCCATAAGCCATACATTAACATAATATTCACTCTCATGATGCTTCAACACATGAGGAACATATTATCATGCACAATTTTCACATAAACCCCTCAACTTGGGTAATTTTCACTTTAGTCCAAAACAAACAAAACATTGATTCAACATTGTTCAAACAGGACCAAAATTGAAACATAAGTTTCTCGTGAGCCCTATTTACTTTTCCCAAGATAAGATTAAGAATCTACTCAACCTTATTAGGCAAAACCTCTAGGGTTAATTCATAAACCAGGTCAGGGATGTTACACCGCCGTTGTCGACTGCTCCGCCTAAAGCATTGTCATTGCGGTCTCCTTCCTCCTCTGTGTCCGTGACTCAGGCGCATCCAGCTATGTTCTGAAGTGTCGTCGGACAAGGGCATCCTTGGTTCCGGCAGCTTGGCTCCTTCTCCGGATCATGATCCCTGGGATAAACTCTGGCGTGGGATCAACGACGTATTGGTATCCCCGAGGTCACGCCACCTCCGTGTTGTTGTGATATGTAAGCAACAATGACTGGTCGTCTCCTCCTCATTCCACTTATGATGCCACCTCCATGTCCATGAGCCTCCGTCGGTGAGGACTCGGTTGCCGCCTGCTACTGCTAACCTGGCGCCTCCTCCAGCTGTGCTTAGAGGTAAAGACGAGAGGGAAGACTGTTGTTCGTTCTCTCTATCCTCACGCTCTTTCTTTCTAAAGGAGGGCTGTTAGATAGGACCTCACAACGTGAAGTCATGCTTTCCCTTAACCTCCATGTTCCCATGTTCTCAAATCCACCCCATCGTTGAAGGCCATCAGCATGGTCAAGAGGCAACTGCCATGAAGGTGACAACTTAAGAACCATTCAATCTAGCATATCCAAGGGTAGAGAAAACCCCACGTAGTAAATCCGTGGCTTCTAGGCTTTACTGAACTGCTTGGGTGCAACTACTGGGTCCATGAGAAATAGAAAGGCCACGTGCCCAACCAAAAACCAAAAGGGGTGTGACACTTATTAAAACCAACTTAGGTCTATAAATCCTAAAAAATGTCTATTATTTCTCAAATTCAATCCTTAATAACTTCCTTTAGGAACATCAAAATGCCACCAAATTTTAATCACAGCTTCCCTACCACTCGAGCTACCTTCTACTAAAATTTGGTGCCAAAACTCAACCGTTAGATCATTCAATTAAATTCCTCAAGAAGGCATAAAAAGAGATATCTTAATCATTATATAAATCTCAATCAACATTCCAACTTTATTAAAATACTTGGAACTCTCATTATAACTCAAGATATGGATTCTAATATGTTATTGGAGATTTATGGATTTCAAAAATCCACTCCATCATATCCTACACACCTCAAAATATATTTCATTCTCGAAATTAAGCCAAAATCAAGTCCATCACATCATATACATCTAAAAAGAACTTTCGTCCTCGAAAGTAAGCTATAATCATACTTCCAGGGAAAACCTTATCTTATTGTCATCCACATGTAGGCATCAAATCCTATGTACAACATAGTCAAAAGCTCCAGAATTATATTCCATCTATTAGGATGTTTTCCAAACATCTAAGGTGATACAAGGGTGAACCACTCATCATATATCATGGTTTAAGAGCTTAGGTTACATCATGAAGTATCTCATATGTTAGGGTTGCATCTTTATCTTTAGACATGCATTAATATTCAACATCATATTACCATGTTCCCAAGGAGTTAACCCAAGTTAACCCATACATCAAGGTGTCATCAACATTTTATTGAGATAAAAGTTAGAACATATTCAACATTAACATATGTCTTTTAGGAGGGAGTTAATTATCATTAACTCACTTTATCCATCTAGATCATGTCAAGATTTCATAATCATTATGTTGTGCTAACTTTAAAACTATATTTTCATCATTATTAAGCACTTAGCTTAATATTTCTGGTAACATTTTCCATTCATAAGATCTTATTTTATTACTCATAATAAATTGTAACATTTACTAGTGATGCATCACAAGATTAACCAACAACATTACATTATCATCATCATTAGTGTATATGGTTAATCATTTATGCATTCATATCTATTAAACCATTTCAAGATTTCCATCGTACCATGTCTATATATCATATCTCAAGATTAGATCACATCCTTACATATATTTTATCATGGTTGTTCTAAACAAACTTAGGTGAGTGGCTTATCAAACATATATCAAACTTTATCTAGTCCAGCTGAGGTGCTCCTAACCCATATCATGAGGGTAGTGTTATGCTCAGTCTCTCTGAGCTAACTCAACTCTATGAGTATCCCACATGCATATACTTTATCTTTCCTCTTAGTTTAGGGTTCTCAGATTACCTCATTGGCACTAGAGATAGCTTAAAGCTCTAGCCACATAAGCACAAACCAAAACATGCCATGTGATTCTCTTCATAGGTCTTCTACCCATGAAACATACTTACCCAAAACTCTCTTATATACACCACTAGATTCCTATGTGGGAGACCACCAACCCGAGCATGAGGCTTCACAAAAACTAACATAGCTACCTCCTCCAGGGTCTTGGGCTATCTCCCTCACCCAGATGGCAGACACTCATATTGATGTTCGCATATGTACATGTAACCAACCTCTCTCTATCTCTAGGGTTTGGTCCTCCCAAGGACATCTAGGGTTCAAGATAACTATAGGACTCATGCATAAAGCAACTCAACTCAATCACTCGGGAGCAGTCTAGTTTAGGACATATCATATCACATATCTCAGAATTCTCATATCTTGGAGTTTAGGTTCTCTAACCTTCTCCCATTGGGTCTCACTCTCTCTAGAGTTAACCCCAAAACTGGTCCTAACACTAGAGGTCCTCCTTCGTAAAAGAGCTTGAGGCTCTTGCTGGTTCACATCCTTGTCTTAGCTTATCTTATCTCATCATACAAGAACATACATACTTTCATTACCAAAGCCTATCTCAAATCCTCAAAATAAACTTAAGTCCTCAAAGACAAACATAAATCATCATGACCATCTTATATTATCTATATAAGACTTACATCATATCATCAAAACTTATATCATCTATTCCATCTATCATATATATCAAAAAGGCTCTAGACATCTAATATAGAACTATTCTCTCTTCTAGACTGATGTCATTCACTTCCACTTAGGTTGCATGATCACCTCCTACTCGTATATGTGTGGGGACACATTTTTTTAATACATATACATAATAAAATATTATATAGTTTTTCTCCGATAAAACAAGCGTCAGAGAAAACTATCAAGGTTCGATCCGATTGGAATTGAAAACCAAATCCAGAAAACGAGTGTCCCACACATAGTAGAGAGTACAGTGTCATGAAAACTAGTGAAAATGGTGAGAACATGGTGTAGACTAGTGTAGCTACTCTAGACAACAAGCGCCATATGTCTAGGGTTTCTCTTCCCTTGATGCACATCATCTCCAAATAGTACAACGTCCCATACCACTGTACTATAAGGAAAGAATGACATCTAAGGACCTTCTATACAACAAGCACTAGTCTAGGCCTAGTCCTCAGACATCTAGGTGCTAACCTAGAGGCTAGGTCAGATCTAGTCTCTAAAATACGACTAATCTAACCCTAAAGACTATTAAGGTTCAAGGTTCTTAAGTTTTTAGTTGCATAATGAGCAAATGTCAGGCTTTGCTATTGTTCATGCTCTGATACCACCTGTGATGTCCCCGGATTTTCTAAAACTTAATCTGATGTGTGACGTCCAAATTGAAACCCTCACCTCGGTGAGAATCCCAATTTAAACATCTCACACCAGGCTAAGAAGAAGAAAATCAAGGGAGTCAGAAGGAAACAACAGTAGCTCATGTACATGAACAATAATAAAACCATACACACATGTTCACCATTCAACATATAATTACAACATGAATTGTTACAACATTTGATATTACATATTGAACAACAAACTACTAAACATATACATGTACTACATCTAACTACATGATCTTAAGACAACATGTCCACCTGTACATCAGCTCGCCACACAACTCTCACTATCCTGGATCTTCAAGAGCATAACCACAACCTAAACAAAAGATTACATGTGGTACACGTCAGCACAATATTCAAGAATATTGTACTGAGTACGCCTACATGTCTTTTATTTACCTCTCATCATATCTTGGCAATAAGATAAAACTAATACTTGGCAGTAACAGAAGAAATATAAGAAAAGTGTATACTTGCACAAAGATATTCATCAACAAAAGAGAACACATATTTTAAGCTCATTTTCCATTATATCATTCATGCATTTACTACCTGAGAGTTGAATGCATTAAGGCCTTTATGATCTACTACCAAAGAGTTGGATTATTTCACAATGTGATCTACTACCAAAGAGTTGGATCACTTCTAAGTACTTTACTACCAAAGAGTTGAAGTACTTATTTCCAGCACTTTACTACCAAAGAGTTGAAGTGCTTAGATATAATGGAACATATATATTATGTTTCATGTGTTCATAGCAATAAGTATGGAAAATCATGCAACATATCATACAAGAACAATCATTTCAATCAATAACATATGCCAAGTCTTTACTACCATATAACACAAGCATATTGTATAATAAGCCAAGTAAGAGGTAATGGCGTACCTTGCAAAGAGACATCCTATTGACAACATATTCCTGATATCAACTATAACTTGGTCAAACCTGATCAAGACAAGATCATATACTATCATCAGGTTCTCATCATCATACATCTCATCTTAACCCTAGTTGCATTCATATTAGGGTTTTCCTTAGTTCATTATGATACACACATCATTACTTGCATTCTTATCTTAGATTTATCATACCGTTGTCATTTTATAGATTATGGTTCATTATCTGAAAATTAGGTTCCATATCCTTTTTGTGCACATATTAACCCTAGGTTACATCATTAACCTAGATTATGGTTTTATAACATGTATTAAGATTCATTGTCATATAACATGGATTCTGTTCATCATTATGATCCCATATTTAAATATGAGGTTCCAAATACTGATATGAGCTTACTCTGTGTATTTCCTCATTTATTGACCATTAATGTATTTTCTACATTTTGTTAGGGTTATTAGCCCTAATTAGACATATTAAGAAAATAACATGATTTGTGCATCAACATCATAATTTCTGACATCATATGCATTCTAAACATTATTATATACTTCCTGACATTTTCCCATAATTTTAAGTCATCATTTGGTATTTAATATCCATCAATTAAGCATTTCACAACTAACAAGATATCACTAATATTCGTGCATCAAAAGCCTAATATTATGGTTCTATGTTGTTGTACACATTTTTCTGAGAATTTCAACATATTATTTGTAATTTTCTTATAAACATGCTAATTACTGTGATTTATCTAAGATCTGGGATATTTACCTTGTTCTGGCCAATTGGCCTGCGCCACGTGGCTCCTCAGAGCGTGATGCTCCATAGGTCTGGCTGGTTCATGATTGAACCGGGTTTGGGATTATCCTAGCGGTTCACCCGCTCTCCTATCTTTCTTCTCCTACACACGCAAGACCAGGCATTCTCGCCTGTACGAGCGCCGCCGCTGTCTTGGGCTGGCTTCGGTGTGCAATCGATGGTGAGAGATCGTTCGTGGTACCCCACCAGTCGAGCGTCGCTCTCTCCAGTCTCGATGCCACCAAGCCATCTCTAACAGCTTCACATCAGCAATATCGCAGCCCTAGATCTCCACCTTGTGACCAACCCAGGCCGCCACCGCATCTGCTTCATCTCTCCGGTGAGCAGTAGTGCCTGATCTGTGCATCCTCTAGATCTTCGTGGTTCCTCCTTGTCTCCAATAACTTGCGCTCTCATCCCAACGCCTGACCGATTCCCCCATCTAGTCCAGTGTGAGCTGTAGCTCTGGCCGCCGTTGTCGACTGCTCCGCCTAAAGCATTGTCGTTGCGGTCTCCTTCCTCCTCTGTGTCCGTGACTCAGGCGCATCCAGCTATGTTCTGAAGTGTCTTCGGACAAGGGCATCCTTGGTTCCGGCAGCTTGGCTCCTTCTCTGGATCATGATCCCCGATCTCGCGCTTGATGCGAGTGTGCTCCTACGGAGGCTGGGATAAACTCTGGCGTGGGATCAACAGCGTATTGGTATCCCCGAGGTCACGCCACCTCCGTGTTGTTGTGATATGTAAGCAACAATGACTGGTCGTCTCCTCATCATTCCACTTCTGATGCCACCTCCATGTCCATGAGCCTCCGCCGGAGAGGACTCGGTTGCCTCCTGCTACTTCTAACCTGGCACCTCCTCCAGCTGTGCTCAGAGGTAAAGATGAGAGGGAAGACTGTTGTTCGTTCTCCCTATCCTCACACTCTTTCTTTCTAAAGGAGGGCTGTTTGATAGGACCTCACAACGTGAATTCATGCTTGCCCTTAACCTCCATGTTCCCATGTTCTCAAAGCCACCCCATTGTGGAAGGCCATCGGCATGGTCAAGAGGCAACTGCCATGAAGGTGACAACTTAAGAACCATTCAATCCAGAATATCCAAGGGCAGAGAAAACCCCACGTAGTCAATCCGTGGCTTCTAGGCTTTACTGAACTGCTTGGGTGCAACTACTGGGTCCACGAGAAATAGAAAGGCCATGTGCCCATCCAAAAACCAAAAGGGGTGTGACACTTATTAAAACCAACTTAGGTCTATAAATCCTAAAAAATGTCTATTATTTCTCAAATTCAATCCTTAATAACTTCCTTTAGGAACATCAAAATGCCACCAAATTTTAATCATCGCTTCCCTACCACTCGAGCTACCTTCTACTCAAATTTGGTGCCAAAACTCAACCGTTAGATCATTCAATTAAATTCCTCAAGAAGGCATAAAAAGAGAGATCTTAATCATTATATAAATCTCAATCAACATTCCAACTTTATTAAAATACTTGGAACTCTCATTATAACTCAAGATATGGATTCTAATATGTTATTGGAGATTTATGGATTTCAAAAATCCACTCCATCATACAAGTAGACTAGAAATGATCTTTGAATGAACTTTCCTAAGTGGATATTCTTTCCACATGTTTGAGATTAATAGGAGTTAGTTAATCTTAAGTAGCTCTTGGCTTCAGGACTGCAGGTTCGGCTTGGTCGGAATGGCAGTATACATTACTGGGATTTAATGACTCTTATTAACAAAATGATAAAAATAGACTCTGGATAAATTAGACCCACATCATTGTGAGAATGTACATACACTAAGATGTTGAAACATATGGTAAAGATTAGAATAGATAAGAATCAGTTGGAACTGATATCTGAGACCCAACTTTGGGGCCTCATATGAGAAATCCTTCATTGGGAATAAAGGAACACGACGTAAAGTTCAGATTAAGTTTAATGATTATTATTATATGAACTCTAAATATGAAATATGGAAAAGATATGAGAAAAGTATGTAAGGGCCAAGGTAGTAGGAATCAATCATGAGGAATGGATTATAAAACCGATTACACTGTTTTAATGTACTCCAAAGTAAAGGAAAAATAGAAGAAAAGAGTAAAGTATATGATAATTATATATATGAGAAGAGTCTTGAAAAGAATTAAAGTACAAAGAATTAGATAAATATGTAACTCATAAGACTAGGAAAAGAAACTAAGTTAAAACAAAGATAAATGTTGGAAATGATGAGCTTGATTAAGGAATGAGGGTTACGATATAATTGAGAGCATGAAATGTAAACATTTATTAACAAGTTTAATACATTCATCCTTACTACCTTTGGATTCCATGTCTCTGTAGAACAAGAAACTAGTTTCTAAAAAAATGAATAAAAGTGTAGCTTAACAAAATGAATAAGTTATACAAAGGTAGACTATACTCAAGAAGGAAAAACTTGATATAAGAGAAACTATGTTTCACCCATGCATTAGACGTTTGATTTAAAATGAAGGATATGTAATGTATTAAACATGAGTTTCAACTAGTAGAGAGATTATTGATTTAGAATTTCAACTTCACATTAGTAGAATAATAAAAAGAAATATGTGCAACATGGTATAAATGATCATACACATGAATAAGAAACATGATCATAAGAGAACAGTAGAAGTTAAAGATAACAGGTGGAAGAGTAGTATATGGTAAGAGGATTATGGAAAGTAAGGAAGGGTTTGAAACATGGTGGAGTATTATAGATTATAAAAGAAAGAGGTTAGGAGATTCAATCAAGTGCTAGTTAGTCAAGTATCCTTGTTGATAACTAATTAAACCTACATACGACAAATGTAATAATGGGATGTTTGAAGATAAGAATTCTAAGTCTCAGAACCATCTTCTCTTCCATATATTACTTAATAACATAAATATGGGAATGAAGTGATAAGAAAATGAATCATATCTGATGCATAACCACCATGGTAAAGGCATCTAATGAATGTAATAATGACACACAATATGATGATGAAACCCTAGAAGGGTAAATTGAGAATGTAATCTATCTGAATGACCAATTAAGATGAAGGAAATTCAATTGATAAGATAAGGAAGAGTTAAGTAAAAACTTGTGAGATCCAAAGTTTGAATTTCAAATTAAGAAAGCAAAGTCACAACATAATAACATCATGCTACTGATAAAGGCCAAACCCTATAATGTTTAGAGTTGTAGTAGTTCAAGGGTTTTCACTAGTGATTTGACCTTGAATACTAGCATCTCTATAAAACAAGATCATGAAATTTGCACTATGAGAAGTAAGCTAGCACTGATAGTAATCCTAGCTAATCTGAAATGTAGATAAACAATATGGAAATGATTTAAAGAAAAGGATAAGAAATATATTTGAAATATAAGAGGTGTGTTTTGAACAAAAGGAGAAATACAATATGAGTGAAGTATGATATGAAATAAATTCTTGCAGTAATAGCAAGAATGATGAATAATCTATTCATACCTTGTATGTTTCAATTTTAGGGATGTTTAATCTACATGATTAAAATGAGAAGGATAAGTAGCAAAAAGTAAGTAGTAATGAATGAGGAGATAGATAAGATAAAACAATGGCTTTTAGTAAAATGTGAATTTGTTTTTCGAAGTATAATTTGTTGAAGGTATATTAAGGGATGTAAATTGGTTCTACGTATGATTTCAGTGAACATGTGCAAGCAATATGTTAATTAAAGGTGTTTGATAGTTTAAGTCATTCATACCAGGAATCCATCTTAGTATTGTACAATTGTGGTATGGTGATATGGGTTAAATAATGGTGGAAAAATGAAGGGTTACCCTGAATAAGGTAGTCTTACTTATTCACTCATATGAATAGCAAGGATGATAACCATATTGTATTGATATGTAACCATAATGAGGTATAGCTTGTTATGCCTAGATTTAATATAATTAAGTGATGGTAATTGGGTATGAATAGTCCTTGAATGACTAGTACAATCATGGAGTACTCTATTACTATTGTTGAAACCCTAGTATGCTATAACTCAATGGTTACACCTTGAACTATGTGTGGGTTCATAATTGAGAATAATATGGAATGTGATGGTAATGCTTCACCTTATGCATCCATGATGCAATGGGGATGCCATGAGTAGTATTGTACAATTTTCGTTGATTTTAGTCTTCCAATTCAAGACTATTTTGCTATTTAAGTAGCATAATAGTAAAATTCAAAAGAACACGGTGAACTCTCTTTTGAGATTTAGAGGTAATACATAACAAGAGTACATATTTAGTAGAATGAATTGAGATAGTTGGATCAGATTATCGATGTTGAGGTAATACCTCAAGAGTATGAAAGTATTGAAATGGTTGTTTCTCTCTCTATCCTATGATTGATTGTGGCATAGAGAATTTTTTTGTTATCATTGAGAACTATTTCAAACATGTTGTGATTTAGTAAAGGAATAAAGGACTTAATGTTGAAAACTACATTCAAGTATGAAATACTAGAATATAATGACATGTACCACTTCAGAAGCTTAAAATAAACCTTAAATGTACTTTACTTGCATATTTATGTTTTGGGGAGAAATCCTTTTTAGGGGGGAGAGAATTGTTATGACCGCATCTGAGCTTAATTGGTAAACTAGGGTTTACCTGGATGACTATATGCTTAATTGTATTGATCATTTCTTAAATCTAATTAATGATGATAATTTAATTATGATGTTTTAAACCTAATAAGAATGTTAAGTGTTTTATTGTTTGAGAAATTAGGGTTTGAGAAATATAAACCCTAGTTGGATGAAATTAGGGTTTTGATGGTACATGAGTATGTAATTTGATCAGGATAGAAGTGTGGTAAATGATGTGTCATATTTTCTAAAAATTGTGTATTTAATTGAAATTTGTATAAGATATGGATAAATCAATCATGCATATTGGGAAAAAAATTCAGAATATTTGAGTGCTCTTTGAATGTGGTTCTCGGTCAAACAATACTTCAACCAAAATGCTGACAGAGTGCTTTTTCAGTAGTGTAGTGTTTTATTTTTATTTATTTATTGGTAAATCGAACTGATCATAAATTTTAACAGAAGATCTGAAAATCAATCATAAAGAACATGTAAAATTTTCATAATTTTTGGATACGTTTAGACCTTATCATTAGACGAATTATAGTAACTAACATTTCTACAGAATTCTGGATAACAGTGCACTATTCGATTTTTACTTATTTAATGGAAGTTTGGAATGATTTCAAATTTGAACTAAGGATTTCTAACTCAATTATACACAACTTTATACATTTTAATAATTTTTGGAGAAGGTTTGATCTCTTAAATACACGAATTCACAGAAACCTATTTATGACAGAAAAATCTGTTGAAATAAGAAAAAGTTTAGTGAGGGGTCAATGTACAATTAACCCAAGAAGCTCAATTGCTCTATATGGTCGACCTAACACACAAGGAGCTCTCATAATTCATGATTCAATCTAGAGAAATGAAATCCTAGAGAGAGAGGGAGAGTTTGGGTTTGAGAGAAGAAAGTGATGGAGATGCTGACCTAGGGTTTTGCGGTATGAGGAATGATGAAATCATGTAAGTTTAGCCTCTTTGGATATAGTTTTATGGTGAATCTTCTCTCACATGTCAAGATTCCATCCCTCCTTTTATTTGATCCAAAATTGTATCAAAAATTCCCCTTTTCTCACTCTTTCTTCATAATCCCTTATTTTTAGGGTTTCCGAGTTGAAAGGAAAAAGAATTGGGTGAATTGCTAGGGATTTGATATGGATTCGAGATTTTCAGATATGGGATACATTTATAAGGTGTTTTCACACCTTAGGGTGAGTGGGAATTTTCTTCAAATAGTATATTGCACAAAAATTAGTTAAATTAACCATAATCTTTAATTGCTTAGTATGCGACTACAAACCCTGAATTATCTATTTGTTCTAAGTTGTTGCAAAATGATATGAAATGGATTCTTCCTTTGTTTTAATGAATTTCAGATGATAAAATCATATTATAAATGTATAGAATACATTCTAATGAGAATTAGCTAAGTATTCACATAGGTTATAAGAGTAAACTGAAATATAGGGAATTTGTCTATGAATGAAATTTGCTGTATAAGTAAATAGAGAAAGTTCTTTATCTAGATCTCCTTGGTTTTGAATGATTGTTTATCTAAATTCATAGTACATATATGTCAGATACTATCTTGGATCTGATTTAAAGTGATTAGTGTTTGTTTGGTATCTCAGTGAAGAGGGTGAAACAGGAAAGTTGGATATTTGCAAATAGATATCGTGAAATCCATTTGAAGGGATTTTCTTGACATGATATATTTATTTATTCAATATTATTATTGATGCATGATATCCCAGTGAATGGCATGGAAACCCAAATTCAGCTCAGTTCCAAGGTTTCATATATATATTGATTTTATATGATTTGTTGATAGTAGTCTTTATTCAATGAATGTTTATGTCGCATGAAATCTTTATGGGAGCCATGGGAATAAGTTGTTTCCTAGTGAGAGGTGACAAGATGTGTGTTGCCCTTGTGAGCCATGAGAATACTTGTACAACTAGTGAAATGAATACCTTGGTCTAAGGACCTAGAGGTAATGGTTACCTATTACAGAGGTAACAATGCTATGTGATGATCTATGGGTTTGAATACCCTGATCTAATAATTATGATAATGATGTGAAGGAATGAGAATTACCATTAATGTGATAAGGGATTGAGATCCTAGGTATCATGTGTTGTAAAGATTTGAAAATTATGTGATAGATGTATTACACCTTTCTCTGTAGCATTTGTTGTGATTAAATGAAATCCTAAGGGTAGGGTGTTCAATGAATCATGCATTGTGATATCAATGTTCTCAGTTATTATTAATAATTCTTGTCATGATAAGTAATTAACTCTTAATTGAGTTACGAGATGCACAACTCAAGATTTGGGTTGATATTCACATTCTTTGAGAAATTATAGATAAGTTGCAGGTGCTATTGACGATTACTCATATGTCAAGTAATTAACTCTTAATAGTGTAATAAGATGATAAATTACATGATTATAGTGTGTATGTGCCAAGTAGATATGTAATCTATTTATTTAAGAATTTTAGTATGCCCGCATGTATAGTATGTTGATTACTCAGTATATTACAGTGTTTGAATATACTGCACTGCCAAGTTTAGAAAGATATACATGTTGTATTATAACTTCAAATAAGTAGACACGACACCATAGAGATACCAGAGTGAAGTAGAAGTAAGAGAAGGGTACAATGTAGAAAAGAGATTTCTAGGAATAATAAAATAATAGACTTAGGAGCCCTGAATAATGTAGAACCCCTATGTGAGGTATGCGCCATAGGGGTGAAACGACCTAACCCTAGCAACGTCCAGTATACAAGGGTCAGAACGTGCTATCAGGTGACACGGGGGACGAAGCCCTAGTAGAAGTCTCCTTAAATTATAGTATGTAATGTCCAACATCAACCAGAAGTCATGGTGGCACTAGAATATAGAAAAGCCAAGAGGTGGCTTGACTCTCCGCCTGTGTGCTCAGGTTAGAGGAGGAGTCTAGTTTAGGCTAGAGAGCCATTTCCCTGTTGTAGACCAGGAGAGTTGTGATGAATGTATTTTCATCCCAGTTTAGTCGCCATGTTGGGCCCAATTTTGCTGAGTATTCTCGCGTTTATTAGCTATATCTTCTAATATTCAAGGTAACTTGGTTCAATCGATTTTATCCTTGATTTAACCAAAATTATACACCCTTCTACAAGTGTAATTAAGCCAAGAAGATTAAGTTTGAGTCCAAGGGAGCCCAATTCTACAACACCATGCCCATCACCAAAGCATGACCCCTTGGCTTTTTCTTTTGATGATCCATCCCTCTCCCTAGACCGCGATCAACCCTAGACAACCACGGTCTCTCTACTAACAGTTCACGATTCCTCTCAGTGTAACTGCGGTCGTCTCTGTCTTCACTCGACATCACAACCTCCTTGCCTCCCTAGACCGTGATCATCTACTACCACTGCAACCATCGTGCCCACGATCATCTCACACCATGTCCACTTGCAAAGATCACGACATGCAAGACACCGCAGACACCTGTCCACGATTCCACATTCACGACCTGGACCCCGCGATTCTTCTTTTCTCCCTTCCAACAACATCACAATCAACTCTCTCTCCTTCCGCATCAAAATCGATCGCCTCCAGCGCCACCCACGATCAACATAGAAGCATCAACTGCGACCAACCCCCCTTGTTCCTCCACAACTGTGGTCCAGAGCAAGAAGACTGCGACCTCCGTCGCTGCCCACAATCTCTTCCCCACCAATGTCCACCCTCCACCCGGTCTATGATCTACTTCTCTACCTCCCTTCATGACCATCACATCCAGTGCACCCGTGCTTCTCTTACACATTGACTCGCGAGGTCACCCTCTTTGCCAATAATTGTGACTTGGGTGGACTTCTCCAACCTGTTCGCGGCCATCACGCTAGACACCATCAACCACGACCTTCCTTCTTCACCATTAGATCACGACCCCCTTCCAGCTACCCCTCCATCTGCGATCCCTGCCAGCTACCCCTCCATCACGCTAGACACCATCAATCGCCATGATCATGATTCCAAAGATCGCGACTGCAATTTTGAGATCATGACCACTTCCTCTAGAAGCGCCTCCACCCCGCGATCCCCCACTGCTATACACAACACAAACCACCATGACCCCCCCTCCTTCTTACACATCACAACATACTTCTACCCCCTACATTTGCTAACCCTAGCTACAACAACAACGCACCTCCAAACACCTACCCGCGATTCCACCAACCGCGGTCCCCTGCAACCCTTCTAGTAATCATGACCAAGCAGTGAACAAACCTGTGCCTGTGGTCTGTACAATGAGCGACCGCGATCAGTGCAAGTTTGAAAGCCAGGACCAGAGCAAATGAACATGACCGCGGTGTGTGAGATAGAGATCGTGACCTACAGGCAGCAATAGAAAAGCCACGACCGTAGCACTTCCCAGCCAGGCCTATAAATAGGCCCCAACCCCTCCCCCCTCATTTGGACATCATCTCCAGACGTTGTTAGGCTGCAAGTCCGTCCCCAGCCTAAGGAGATGATCTCTACATCCAAGAGATTGCCTCTATAGTGGTCTTGCACCGCATTCACCCAGATTTGAAGTGGAAACTCAGATCTGCAAGACACTCCATCCAGATCTATATCTAGATCTAGATCTGGATCTAGATTTTTTACGTCTACGCCGTGCCCACGCCGCCATCACATCCATGAGATGCTTCTCTAGCTACAAGTGGGGACTACGAGAAGAAATAGAAGTTGGAGAGAGAAGATCTGCCCCATCTGTAATGGTGTTCTTCCCTCATCATCCAGATCTACCCCGACGTTGTGTAGAAGACTCTTTCTCCACCGAGCTGCGATCATCTTCTTCACCATGCTCATGGCGGAATCTTCTCTCTCTCTTGTTATTCTTGTTTCTCTCACTATGAGCGAGTAGTTTCCTTTCACTGGGTGCGAGGGCTAGCCTCGCTGCCCATGCTTACATGTTCAAATACTAAAGATTCCATGGCATGTATATAACTTTTCATTTCATTGTTAATCATCAATGTGTGCAAGTGGATTGATCATATGCTTGCATTTATCTTGTTCGTTTCCTATGATGTGAGAACTTCAATGTGTAGGATTTGAATGTTGATTAACATGGTTGACTCCTTGATGAGAAATAAGATGGGATTCCCTGAAGTAGTAAGTGTGTGATCCATGAGGTGACGAGACATCTAGCCCACTGTGACGCTTCTGTGTGCCAAACGCCTGTATAGGGGACCCGCAACTTCAGTTGGATATATGTGTCTTTGGAGCAGTAAGTATGTGATTTGGATGGTGACGAGATAGCTAATACCTAAGGTGATGCTTACGCAAACCTGATGCCCATATGGGGGGTTTTGCAGCAGCTCTATTTGGATAGTTATATCTTGCATGGATGTTTGTGATCGGATGTGTTTGCATGTGCAGTGGCGGTGAAACCCGGGACCATCCCAACGATCCCCATCATTAATCTTTAATCAACTTTTAATCCTGCTCTTTACTTTCCCGCATTTATTTTAATTAAACTAAAATCAACCTTTTGTTCTAAATATTAGTCTTGATTCGACTAGATTCGACTAGAAAAAGATTCTTAAAAATGTTGTCCCTTGGGATTCGATCCTCAACTATACTGTGATAAGACCCATATGCTTGTGGGTGGTATTATTGCACAAGGTTTTGGTTAAAAACTCAGGGATTTCAGCCCTGGGTGAGTTTGTTAGTGCGATAATATTCCACATCAAATTATGGTGCCGTAGCCGAGGACAACAAAATCATCTAGTTAAATCTAGTTCTATTAAGGTTAATCTAGGATTTTATTTTACCTTTTGATACTATTGATCACATATACTTGAATTCGGTTCAACTCCGTCACTCTTACTTCCAAAATATATTTCCATCCTAGGTACCCACAATGTCTAGCATATGCGCCATTCAGACAATCCTGGAGTCACCGCTAGCTTTGACCATGAGATAGACAAAACCTTTCGTTGTCAAAATAGAGAGAATCAAGCTAGTATGGCACAAGAGGAGGAAAATTCCCCAAAGGGTTGCTCAAGCCCTTAATGTGCAAAGAGAAAGGCTTATGCAAGAAGCCAGAGCTGCAGTTCAAGAGGAAATCCAAGCAGCTCAAGCAGAAGCTCAACAAGTTGAGCTACAAAAAGACCTTAGAGAATTATCAATCCCTAAAGCTGTTGATGTTCATCATCCAGTAAAACCTCCTCCCATCAACGCTTCAAAGTTTGAGATACGAGCATATTGGGTTACATTGCTTCAGAATAGCCCTTTCTATGGTAAGCAAGGAGAAGATAGTCAACAACATCTTCTGAGGTTTATAGATCTATGTGCTATGACAAAGAAAAATGGAGTCACAGATGATGCCATCAGACTCCATCTCTTCAAATACTCTCTTGCCAATAGAACCATGATTTGGGACAATTCCTTGCAATGCAAACCCATCACTATCTAGGAACAACATCAAAACATTTTCCTGGAGAAATTCTATCCTCCTTCTCTCACCTATGAAATTAGGGGCTGAATAACACAATTCACTCAGGTCCCTGGTGAAACCCTTGCAGAAGCATGGGAAAGATATAAATAGCTTCTACACAAGTGTCCACATCATGGCATTCCTAAGAATCAACTCATCAGAATCTTTTATAGGGGTGTGGATGATGATATCAAGAAGTTTTTAGACTCCTCATCTGGAGGAAATTTCATGTGTCAAAGTTATGATAGTGCATTGAAGGTTGTCACCCTTGGAGCTGAAAATCAAGCCAATTGGGGTACACCCGTAAGTAAAGGAGTGTTGAAGGTAGATATGACAGAAGCTACTCCCGTGTACAAGTCTATCACTGAATCCCTAAAGCTTCTTGTTGCCAAGCAAGACCAACTTGAATCAACTCTTGCCGCCTATGAAAAAATATGCTCACCCCCTTGACGACAAGAACAAGTTACGTCAGCTTCACTCTTCTGTGAAGCATGTAAAGGAACTAATCATTCTACTCTAGCTTGTAACATTCTCTATGATGTTGTTTTGTGCAATACATGTGCCCAAGGAGATAATGGTCATATGGAAAGTCTGAACGCCATCAACACCATCCTTGGTCAAGGATACTATAATCCGAATCAGACTAGGAACCATCCCAGTTTTCAGTATGGAAATCCTCCTAGAGCAGAAAACTCATGACAACTTGGTTCAAATAATCAACAACGAGGCCCGTCAGGATTCCAGTATAACCAACTACCAAATATCGGGATCAAGGGAACTTTAGAGGTAATTACCAGAATAGAAACTACAACAATTATCAGAAAGATTATCAGTTCCAGAACCCCAACCAAGTCCCCTATCAATAGCAACAACAAGGGCAACAAGCCAATCCCATCTCTCCTGATGACAAATTTTCATCTATTAAAAAGATGCTGCAGTCACAACAAACCATGATTGCAAACCAGCAAGCCCACCAAAAGGCTATTGAATCTCAACTCGCTCAACTCACAGCTAACATGAAGCCACCTACTGGAGCTTTCACAGGCCAACCCAAAAAAAATCCTAAACATCTAGAGCAATTGAAGGCTGTCACCACCATGCCCGGGAAAGACTATTCTGACCCCCTGCTAAGATACCAATCGTGGCAACAAACGATGATGACTTTGTGAATGTCCAAGACTCTATAATACCTGAGTATCAACTGAAGGAACCACCAACCGCTGATAAGATAGACAAAGCAAGTTTGGAGGAACCTGTTGTTATTGAAGCTGAAGCAACACCTAAGCCGGATGTGCCAGTATACAAGCCTCGTCCTCCTGTTCCAGCTAGTTTGAAGTAGACAAGGCTCGATACTCGATTCAAAAAGTTCAAGGAAGCTATGAAGAAGGTTCATGTTGATATACCCTTTCTAGATGTGCTGGCTGAGATACCAGCCTGGACTAAATACTTAAAGTCTCTCCTCAAAAGGAAGCATATAACTGAAGAATACAAGACAGTTAAGTTAGCAACAACCACTTTTGATATCATCTAGAGCAAGATGCCCAATAAGCAGAAAGATCTGGGATACTTTCAGATTTCATGCCATATCGGTGACTCTTCATGTAAGAAGGGGTTGGACGATCTTGGTGCTAGCATCTCTATCATGCCACTTAGCCTTTGCAAGAGGCTAGGATTTGCTAAACTGCTTCCAACTAGCATGACTATACAACTTACAGACAATTCTATGACTCTTCCATTGGGAATCATCGAGGATGTCCCAGTCAAGGTAGGAAAAGACGCTTATGTCCCGTGTGACTTTGTCATTATGGACATAAAAGAGTACTCCACATACCCTCTTATATTTGGCCATCCATTCCTTGCCACTGCAAGAACTTTGATTGATGCTGAAGTAGGGACCTTGCTGCTCAGACTAGGTAAAGAAACCCTGGATTTCAAAGTTTTTGAAAGCATGCGAAGACCGAGCATGCAGGAAGAAATATATTTGATTGATTGCATTGAGCAAATGTCACTCCTCACACAAGAGGAATATGAACAAGACGATCCTTTAGAAGTTGCTCTGACAAACCCATCTGCTGATAGTTCCATCAGCGAACAAGTTAGGGATTGTATCCATCACCTCGACTCTGTAGAAGAAGATCCTGAAGCAAGGTTCGAGGAACTCAAAGATGTGAATGTAACTGAAGAGCCATGCGAGAAGCCAGAAGCCCTTGAAATGCAGCCCCTACCCGAGGGACTAGAGTATGGTTTTTTGGATGATCCCAAGGTTTGTCCAGTTATTATAAATTCCGATCTAATGACTGAACAAGAAGACAAACTCCTGATAGAATTAATAGAAAGAAGGAAAGCCATCAGCTACAAGATGAGTGATCTCACTGGGGTCAGTCAAGCGCTTTGCATGCACAAAATCCCTATGGTGGAAGACCACAAGATGACTGTTGAACATCAATGGAAACTGAATCCTAATATGAAGGAAGTAGTCTGCCGTGAAGTCATCAAAATGCTCACTACCAGAATCATCTATCCTATATCTGACTCGCCACGGGTGAGTCTTGTGCATGTTGTACCAAAGAAAGGTGGCACTATTATGATACCTAATGAAGAGAATGAACTCATCCCCACTCGAATAGTTATTGGGTGGAGGATGTGTATCAACTATAGGAAGTTAAACAAGGCCACCCGCAAAGACCATTTCCCTATGCCTTTTCTAGATCAAGTTTTAGAGAGATTGGCTCACCAGGAATATTTTCTCTATCTTGATGGTTACTCTGGATTCTATCAAATTCCTATACATCTAGATGACCAAGAGAAAAGTACTTTTACTTTCCCCTTTGGAACCTATGCATTCAGAAAGATGCCATTTGGACTTTGTAATGCTCCTGCCACTTTCCAACGCTGTATGGAAGCCATATTTGCTGGACTCACTAAAACCATTGTGGAAATTTTCATGGATGATTTCTCCATATATGGAGATTCATACGACTCATGTATAAGGCACCTCTCCCTCGTCCTCAAACGCTATATGGAAGCCATATTTGCTGGACTCACTAAAATGACTCATGTCTAAGGCCAAAATTGAAGTTTTCTCCAAACTCTCTATCCCAACCAATGTAAGAGAGGTTCGCATGTTCCTTGGTCATGAGAGCTTTTATAGAAGGTTTATCAAAGATTTCTCAAAGATAAACAAGCCTATGACCAACTTGTTTCCACTTTGATGAAGAATATATCAAGAGTTTCAACAACCTGAAACATGCCCTTACAACAACACCCATCATCCGATCTCTAGATTGGGATCACCCATTTGAAATTATGTGTGATGCCTGTGATTACGTTGTGGGTGTCATTTTAGGCTAATGTATAAAGAAGAAACATCTTGTCATTTACTATGCATCAAAAACCCTTGACAAAGCTCAGAGGAATTATGCAACTACCTAGAAGGAACTCCTAGCCGTCGTGTATGCCTTTGACAAGTTTAGATATGTTATGACCCCACCTCCCTATAACCCCCAATTAAGGGAGACCGAGTGATCGAAGCCGCACCCATAACTTTAGGATCAAAGGTTCGACACCTAACCATGAACAATTATTAAATTTCCACAATCTATACTGAAAAGATGTAATAAAATTTTTCATACCTTTTGAAAATTTTGGATTTCTAAACTTCTATCCATGTATGCATTCTACTCTAACTAATCCTCCTTGCATTTTACTTCATGTACTTCACAATATAACGATTTACTATTTGACCTTTTGGCTTGAACCTAAAATGCCGACAAACAAAACGTCGGTCAGCCGAAGCTAGTATGTGGGGGAAACAATAAACGTGCAACTATGATAACAATGCAATCATTCAATTAATCATTTAACAACCAAGATTACATTTTAAATATAACTCCACGATCCATGAGTACCCTATCCTCTGTGCTATCCCTGCAGTGGACATGGATACTACCTTCCTTATGGTAGATCCCCATTAAACCCCTCATGGTCCCACCTATTGGAGAACTAGTTTCTAGGGTTGAGTCACATGGCACAACTCGTAAGTAGCCCACTCCTTAACTCATGGCAGGCTAATGGGTCTCATGGAACTACACTTGGTAGCCCAATTTATAACCCACGATAACCTAGACCTTACTCTAGGTTACCCCTTTTTAGTCTTTACAAGCCACATAGGTGGACCCTAATCTAGCCACTTATACATGTATATTCATAGTGATAGTCATAGTCACTCTATAGTTGCATGAAATAAAAGCATCCAACAGTTATTTCAAGCCATGAGGGAAACGTCGATAAAATCCTCAGAAAACTAGTCAGGATAATCATAAGTGCAACCACATACCTGACTTGATGATTTCACAAGCATTAAGCAATTCCAACCAAGAAAGAAATCCAAGCAAGAAATTCAACATAATTCCTGAAAAGAATATGTACTCTATTTATTACACACTCTATCAAGAATCTACTTTATTGACTTGGATTCACTTTCTAGGGTTTGTAATCTAAATTAAGGTTTCATTAATCTTCATTAGGTTTTCTTAGATTTTTTGTCAAACTTTATCCCTTTTAGGTCAACAAACCCTAAAATACTCTTTTCTACTCATATAAACCCTAATTTCTCAAATTATCCATTTGAATAGTCTTTTATACCCAACTTGACTTAGGATCATCATATCCCTATTTATTCATGGATTTGAACAATTAAAACAATTAAAAGACATATTCACCTAAATTAGTGTTTTCAAGCTCATTAATGCATATTCATGCACAAAACCCTAAATTAAGCCAATTACATAGAAAGATCATCTTTTTAGATCATATCTTCACTTTTATCAATAATAGGTTAATATTGGCTTGAATTATCCAATGAACAACATTAAATCCATCTATCATCAAATCTAAGGGTTTTTCATTCATTACATCCTTAAAGATGATAACTTTATGTACTTTTCAAATTTCAATTATATTTATGCAAATATTCTTTAAATTAAACTAATTACATGTGAAGTTCATCCATTTCGATCTTAATGTATCTTTTTACAATTAACATGTTAATATCAACTTTAATCGCCCATTAAACTCTACCAATTACATTAATCATTTCAAAGTAGAGTTTCTTCATCTTTAATTCATTAAAGTTGATAAGGTACAGTACTTTTTCAATAGCATGAAATGCAAAATTAGGCTTCAAACATAATTTCTTTTTGTTCCTCTCATTCTGAGGATCAATTTTCATATATTACTTGTCCTAATCGGAGTTACCCATATTTAATTATGAATTTAGGAATATTTCACTTACTTGGGATAATCAAATTGTGCCACATCACCTACTCTCATGCAAAGAGCTCACTTTGGGAAATATAATGAAATGTCAAGTATACCCCCTGGCTGCGGATCGCTTCTTCACGTTCAGGAGGGCATTTCTGTCCAACTTCCTTGTGGTCGTCTTCAACCTCATGAGGACTCACTATCTTCGACCTAAGCTGCTTGTGGGGGTTGCTCCTCCCTCTCCCATGGCCCGAAGAGCACAGCTGACTAAAGCCCTGCCCCTGCCGCCCTCTGCCGCATCTGTAGAGGCCTTAAGGGGTGGTCGAGGTGGCTAGAAATGGCTGGCCAGGCTTGCAACCCACGACCAGTGTTGTAGCCGTGCGGTAGCTACAACGCCTGTGTTAGGGCACGACTATGATGGCAAAGCCCCTCCCTAGCGTCGTGGGGTAACCTCCATTCATTTCGACTTCATCACTGTCCCTCGATGCTCTACATATAGAGTGATTATCAATGATTAGGGTTTATGGGTGAAACTATGGAAGAAGAGGAAAAAGGCAATGTGAGGGATCTTCTGGACTCAGCCCAGGGCTCTCTCTCCCCTTTTATAAATGAGGGTACACGCCCCACGATGCTTGCTCA
Organism: Alisma plantago-aquatica; assembly: GCA_963693085.1. Taxonomy (NCBI): domain Eukaryota; kingdom Viridiplantae; phylum Streptophyta; class Magnoliopsida; order Alismatales; family Alismataceae; genus Alisma; species Alisma plantago-aquatica. The sequence continues at coordinate 391,351,043 of OY856410.1, read as the reverse complement.
CGAAGAACAATGCCCTTTTCTAATAGGAATGTGATTTCTTTATTAAGAAGCAGTTTCTCTTTCCCCCTAAAAGCTCTTTAGTATTCCTTCTTCTTTTGACATTAGGATTTTCGAAAATACCTTCCAGCATTCTCTTTATCCTTGTCTTTTAAATCATTGGCCACGAAATTAAGTTTTCCTTAATAGAAAATACTCCCTTTTTATCAATATCACAAAATTTATTAATAATGTATCACATTATCCTTTTATTTTGCAATTTTGGTATTTTCTCTTTCTTTCCTCTTTATTGGGGCTCCTTCGACCCTAAGAAACTCCAAGATTTCGAAATTACTTTTTAAGGATACTTATTATCCTTCTAGAAGCATCTAAATGCATTATTCTTCATTATCAACATATATTTCTTATTAAAATATTTCTTTTTGAGGATTTATCTTTATTTCTCTTTTATTTTCCTCATTGGTATTCCTTTTATCATTAGAAATCCTTGTGATACGAAATTCCACAAAGGATAACTCAATTATACCTCTTTTCACTTATTTCCGACATTTTAACATTGTTTTCAATTTCTTTCTTAATAAAGAAATATTTAATTGTTAATTTCTTTTCTTATTGCACTCTTTGTGCAAATTTGGATTTCTTAGAACCCAAGGAACCCAAGAGGCACGAAATCCCTCTTTGGATTTGCCTTCTAGAGGTTTCCATCTCAATCTTTTCTCAAATATTCAATTATTCATTCACTATTTGAATTTTCTTATTTTTTGGGCTGAATAGCCAATAAAGCCCACAACACAATCATTAAGGCTATTGTAAACAAAATCCATTTATTCCAAATATGTTATATCATTATTTGTTCAAATATCTTTAATATGAGAAATTACATTTCTCACCAAATGATCCCAAAAATTGGGGTTGTAACATCCTTCCCCTCTTATAGGAATTTTGTCCTCAAAATTCTATCAAGAAACCAAACAATTTAGGATAAGACTTTTCCATGTCCATCATTGGCCCCTATGTGGATTTACCTTACTCATGGTGCTTCCAAAGAACCTTTATCATCACATATTCTTTTCTCTGTGTTCTTTCATCCTGACGTCTACAAACTGCACAGGTGACTCAAGTCATTTCAGCCTCCCTTGGGGCTCACTAGGTTCATTGCTCAGAACATGGCCCGGGTACCTCACATAGTGCTCTAAATTGGACACATGGAACTCATCACACATTACTTTATCCTAAGGGGTAAGATAAAACTTAACCTTCTCCACCAATCCATCTCAAATGGACCCATGTATTGGGGACTCAACTCTCTTAGCTATAACTTAGAGGGGTCGGATTTTCATGTCACATATTCTCCCACAGTGAACTGCATGTCAGTCTACTTTGCATCCGCTCACGACTCCCATCGTCTCTAAGCTCCTTTCATCCATTGCAGGATCAAAGCGACTTCATTTAGACATACTATGGTCCTTTTCTAACCATCACGTGGTCTTTTCACCAACATCACCTTCATGAAGTGGTGACCGACACAACCTCCCTTATAGAGCTTCTTTAAATCCCAATATTGGCTATGGTGGTTATCATCACATCTTTCGTAGGACAAGAACTGTCTCTATGTATCACCCTGAATGAGCACACATGCCCTCATCAGACCCTCTAGTATGGATCATACTAATCATTAGTTAAGGGTGATAAACCGTAATAACATAGAGTTTTTCATGTTTCTACTTCCACCTCACGGAAGTGAACCTTTAGGTTATACTCAAGAACTTTTGAATTCACCGCATGGTGTAGTTGAACCATCTATCTCATATGTAGTTCAACCCGATCTATTCCTTGACAATACTCTTTCTTTCTCATGTCATCTAGGTAAGGCGATCTAACATAATCCACATTGCATCTTGACCTTCCTTGGTATAGAGGAGACTTATCACAACATCATAGTGATGAATTCCCATTCCCTCTCCGAAACTCTTTATCCTCTATATCAATGCACCGGGTTACCGATGTTCATCCTTCACCTTTTGTCATGCATGACAACATATGACATGTAGCCTCATATTCAGGATCCATAGTAATGCTACCACTCATTATCTCAGTAGTATCATGGTGTATGGTGATCTTAAAATCACGATTTCCTATATATCATAGTTCCTTAAGATAGATTCCTCAGAAACCCTAAACCACTCTCATCAGGGTTTCATCACCTTCCTATCCAAAGCATGCATTGGAGGTTCTACAACCATCCTTTCATTGCATCAAGGACTAGACTTGCTAATCCAAACAACCATTAACTTTTTCAACATAACTCATTACATCAGAGTGTTATCCAAACACATCTCCTTTCCAAACTTAGTGTTAGCCTAACAACCTCTTCTAGCCAAACTAGGAAGTTATATCTCAACTAGAGCATCCATTACCACTTCACATCCTTAGGTATTAGGTAACATTGAAGGTATACACTTCCATGTATTTCACTTATCATCTCACCTCAACTCTATGTCTATCTTCATTAAGAATACTCTCTGATTCCGTCATCATGGTGATTAGACTCAACCTGGTATAACTTGTAAGTTCCACATAGCTCATGATAAAAACATCCTTATAAGATGACTACCTTATTTCTCTTTAAGGTTTGCAAACCATCATGTATCATTCACTTTACCAGGGCATGCTATCCTCTCTATCCTCATACCTTGTAGCAACGTTCCAACTCACATCATCTTTTATCCTTGGTGTATGGCATGCATGCTGTCCTATCTCTCATTCCCATAACAAGAGGAAATAAGCATTTGGTGGCCGTCCAAATACAAAGTTCTACCTATTCTACGAGTAGAGATGGGACATCCCACATTGCCAGTACACCTTCAAATTTAAGTTGAAACACGCAACTTATGTCTCTACATCACAATCATCTCGATATCAAAGTTACCTCCATGGAAAACTAGTCTTGAACCTACTTGGGTCACCTCACAATCCTTAGTCATCTCCTTTAGGTCTATAGGGTGCCGACACTTTTAGGGTCATCCCTCTTCCCTTATGCATCCAGAGAGTGCCCTACTCATCTGCCCTTTGGGTCCCATGAGTTCATGAAGGTGATCAATATCCTAACCCATGACCCTCAGACAATGATAGTTGTTACCTCCCGACCCTATGGTCATGTGAAACTAGGTAATTAGGCAACTCCTACTTCCATCGGTCTTATCCCTACCTGACCCTAAGATAGACTTAGGATTCTCTTATAGTACATGTTTAACTTAGAACCTTACCCAAGCCTTCATCATCTCTTTCTACATTTGAGGGTTGTCTTTCATCCTTTCATAAGGGTCATGGTGACCTACCTACCTTGGTCAGGCCCCATACCAGTTACCTCCTTGGTAACACATCGTCATGCACTTATAGATGGATATCTATGGGTCTATAGGTTCATTCTCATACCATGCACTTTTCACTTAGCTTCTCAAGATCCTATGAGACCTCTTTAGGTTACCTTAAACCAACAAAACTGGTATACACCCTACAAAATGGTCCCTCTCCCAGGATGGGAGGAAACTACAACTCTTGACAAAAAGGTCACAAACATCCTTAGAGTTTACATCCATATGAGAATGCTTAACCCAAAATCTACTAAGGCACAAGCGGACCACTGACCAACCATGCTAGGTCATACTTATTCTCATTCCTCAGCATTGGATCAAGATCATACCTTCCCATGTCTTAAACTTAGTTATGAGGAGTTCATCAAACATACCTTTAATATTAAGGGGTTTCCCTTTTCCTCTATCCATGCAGAGTACCATGCTCGCGTCTATAGAAACTCAAATCTCATCAGGAGCATCGGGTACACCACTTCCCCTCTTAGTCCTAGGAACCATAGGTTCACTTTTTGAGACCAACTACATGATAAATCTAATATCTACGAATCAGGAATGTATAAGGCATGACATGCACTTCCTGTCATCCTTCTAGTCGAGCAACATTGTAGAGGTGAGTCCTCCTTAAGGACAATCAACAAGGTACAAGGCCTTTCAACCTGTTACTAAACCTCTACATCGTTTAAGGAACTCTTCTTCTCATCTATACCATTGATACAAAGGTATTAGCAGACTCATCCTATCTCTAGGGTTTAGTTCCTCTAAGGACACCAAGATATCATCAGTCTCCAAGGAGCATGCATGAGGCAACTACAAACGTCCACTTAGGTCGCATCACCCTTGACTCCCCACTGTTCCTCATATCTCAGGATTTTAGGTTTCCAACCTTCATGCTTGGTTTCCTATTGTCTCTCTAGAGCTAACCCTACAACCAACCTCCCCATTAGAGGTCATCTCTTCATGAAGGATCAACCTCAAAAGCATGCCCCTACCTGGATGAAGCCTATGTTCAACTTATGTTCGCTCATGGTTATCTATAGACCCTTATGCTTATCACATAAGCTATCCATCAAACTCTCCTGGCCAGGGTTTCAACCTATTGCTCACACTACTGATACATTCTGGGTGCCTATTATGTCCATAAAAGCTCATGGGTTTCCATAGGTTCTTCTCTAACCTCATCAATGAAGGAGCTTTCCTTCACTCAAACATGCACGACCCTTCTCAGGGTTGGGTCACCAATGGTACTAGGTCATCCAACCTCTCAGGACTAATACGTCATCCAAGGCATGCCCATCCAAACACCTGGTCTAACTCATCATGCCATTTATCTCTCTAACCTTCACTTAGGGTTAGGGTTAACATCATCCTCAAAGGATGTGCCAGGTCTCTACTTACAATGGAGATCTCTATCTCCAATACTAACTCTCTTTATCTATCCTCCTGATAAGAAGGTCTAGCCTCATGTCTCTTCTGAGGGCATGACAACTTATGTCATACGACCTAAGCATGTATCTATCCTTTAGTTTACGCTTGATCTATTCAGCTTATGTCCATGATATCTCATTTACATGCTTTTCATTAATTCGATGGAGGATTCCTTAGACCTTATTAACCTTACCCATACCTAAAGAGGGTGAGGAGAAGAGAGAGAACCCTAATTCTTAAGGTCCCTAACATAATTTGTGATGAGAAGTGATGCGATGATTTTGAGTCGCATTTATAGACTTATTTGATATGTGATTTATGCATTTATTAGTCATATTTTATGGTTAATGATGTATAATTCATTCACTTTGGTCTAAGCTACTTCTTTATGTCAAATTTCCCCTATTTCAAGCATTTTGAGTATTAATTATCAAAAGAGTACGTTTTGTGTGAACTTATGTGGTTTCGTGTGTTAATTTCAGGAAAAACAAGTATCAGCTACCGTCGATACCATCGACCGTGGTCGATACCATCGACCGGACCACAGGTTCCCAGCCTCAAGGACCAGAAGAAAGTCAATACTATTGACAAGGATGTCGATGGTATCGAGATACCATCAGGTTGCTGGCAAAAAGTGAGTCGATACTATCGACCCATATGTTGATACCATCGACTAGTGGAGCTACAACGACGATAAAAGGGCAAAAGCGACGCCTAAGAGAGTCGATACCATCGACCCCCGTCGATGGTATCGAGCTAGCATCAGTCGCGATAAAGAAAAGAAAAGAAGACCAGCCAATACAGTGCAGGGTCGATACTATTGACCCGCGTCGATGGTATCGACACCGTCAGATATGAGTTTGTTTCAGATTGATCTTAATCGGACGACTGTGATTAATTGGCGACCTAATTCGGAAAATATACCTAATGACATCACCCAAGAAGGAATCATCACGTCATTAGCCGCTGCACACATCTCGGAGAGCAAGGAGAGAAGAACAGAGCACGAGAGCACGCCCCAGCCGATCCAGACGCTGAAGAAGACGATTTCCACCACCGAAAGGCGGGATAACGCGTATTCCACGCCAAGGATCGCTTGGATCTTCTCCGTTCAGGGGTTTAACCACTCAATTACATTTTTCTTCATGTTTCCCTTTTTCTACTCTACGTTGTACTCTGAGATGAACATGCGGGGCTAATCCCCTTTGTCTTTAGGATCGGGAGTAGCCCAGGAATTCATTGTATGATGATTTTATAATAGTAATTCATATCTTATCTCTTAAATCCGTGGTATAATTTTGTTTTCTCAAATATATTGTTATGCTTGATCATCATAATAATAATCTAACGCCCATAATTGCTTTGAAAGAAGAATTAATGGTTGAAAAGAGACATAATTTACATTAATTGACAAATCCCTTGAATAAGGTGGTGTAAGATTAATGGTGGATACCGAGAGGTCATTTTTAATGCACCTAGTTCAGGGTATAGGTTACTACGACGGTGGAATCGACCTAGACATAGGTAGTGAATTGTACCACAACAGTGGGCAATTCTGATTTCAGGCCACTACCCGGATAGAGAGATAAAATTGAGTAACTATATAGACTTTAATACAATGAAAACCCGCGGTGAAACCACAATCCTAAAGATCTCACTTTGAATTTATTAAACCAAACATTTAGTCGATTGCTTGTTTTGCTTTATTTTTATTATCTTTTAATTTATAAAACAACTCTAAACTATTTAATCGGTTTAGCTGATCATGAGTAGTTAGTAGGAGTCTCTGACGATTTCATGTATCCCTGTGTTCGACTCGGGCCTCACAAAGGCCTGTATTACTTCGACGCGTTCACTTGCGTTTCTGCGCACGATAAATTTGCGTCAAGTTTTTGGCGCCGTTTTCGGGGATACGGCGAATTGTCGGCATTACGAGTTCTACAAGCGGCCACTCTGGGTCACATTTTTTTTATAATTTAAAAAATTCATAATCTATTTTTCTAAATATTTGCAATCGTCAACACTATACTAAATTTAATTTTTCTATTTGTAGGTATTGTGCATGGTGCATACACGTAGTACAGACTACACGAGGCACGCACCAGAGGTTCCGCTGCCGGGACCGGAAGACGAAGGCGAGTCTAATCAAGACCATTTAGAAGAAATAGATTCAGAATCCGAACAAGAAGAAATGGAAGAGGAACATATAATATGGGAGAAGATCAAGGCTTCTTCATCGTCCGCGTCGAAAGGGCCAATAAAGAAGCAGGCAATTAACATTCCAACATACAAAATTGATCCTGCATTAATAAATTTGGTGAAGTCCAACGCATTCCATGGGCTTAAGAATGAAGACCCAGTTACGCATATCAACCAATTTGTGGAAAATTGCGACATGGTCAAGATTGACAGATTCCCGCAGGATGTACTCTACTTAAAATTGTTCCCGAGTTCTCTAGCGGGAGCTGCAAGAGAGTGGTTGCATAACCTCAATGATGAATATGTGGAATCATGGAATCATATGGTCGAGGTATTCTTTGAGAGGTTCTTCCCGCCCGAGAAGACCAACGATTTGATTAGAAAGATTCACAATTTCACTCAGAAGGCATGTGAGACTTACTTGGAGATGTGGGAACGTTTCCATATTATGTTAAGGAGGTGCCCACATCATGGTCTGGATAAGGAGAAGCAAGTTAAAATCTTCTATTTTGCTCACTCCGAGCATGATAGAAGTAACCTTGATTCAGTAGGGTCAGGATTTTTCTTGAATAAGACAGATACCAGGTGTTGGGAAATTCTAAAGAATATGGAGAAAAAGCAATCTTGGGGCGATAGGGATGCACCAGAACAAGTCAAAGCTGCAGGTGAGTCCAGGGCCATAAAGGAGCTGAATGACAAGTTAGATCTTCTAGCCAAGAAATTTCTAGCCAAGGAAGATGCATCATCTGATGAGGAAGCCCAAGTCAAATTCATGCAACAACAGGGCTATAGAAATAATGATTATGCTTGGAGGAGGGACAAGAAGTTCTCATGGAAGGATCCCAATAACTTCCTATAAGATCCTGATGCAAAGCCACAACCTAGAGCTGAAGATAAGAGCACCGAGTTGCTTAGTCAAATGGTGTAGCAAAATCAGGAGATGATGAGTATGTTCAATAAACAACTACAGTCCCAGGGTGACATCTTGACCAAATTTGGGAAAACACTGCAAAGTCATCGAGCACAAATGCGGGCATTAGAAACCACCATGACCCAGATTTCCAACGAAGTGGCGGCCATCAAGCATGCCAATCAGCAGAGACAGGCTGGGAATGCAGATGTGGTTCAAGCACATCATCAAGTTAAATACATGTCTGTGATTAATGAGGAAGAACCCCTGGTGACATAGATCAAGGACCAATTCAAAATGATGTTTGATATGGAGGCTATACCGGCAATACTGTATCCTTGTAGTCATTATGGTCTACTAGGCGGATACACTCCTTTCAAGAAATCCCGCCAAGAGCCCATGATGGTCGCGCCCCCGCCGAGGCAAGAAGAGCAAGTGAAGGACATTTGTCATGGTGCGAATACATCCACTGCGAGAGAGGAGCCACTGCAAGTTATACCTGTTGATGATGTTCTAAAAAAGTTTATGCCAGAGGGGGTCATTGAAGCAAGCTTAGGGGAGCTTGCCCCAAAAAGCTCATATGTGCCACCTCATAAGCGTCTGAATGAGGCAGTTGTGTCTCGTCCGGACAATCCTAGGTCGAAGAAAGAGCATCGACATTATAGAAAATTCTTGGAGATGTTCAGGAAACTTCATATCAATATTCCGTTAGTGGAAATGATTGAGAAGATTCCCGCCTACGAGAGGTTTATCAAAGAAGTCATCAACAAGAAGAGGCAGATTAAAGACACAGATGTTTGCCGGATGAATGAAATGGTGAGCTCAATCATCCATGGGAATTTGCCACAGATGAAGAAAGACCCAGGAAGCTTTTATATTCCATGTTCGATAGGCGATCGACACTTTTCATGAGCTCAGTGTGATTCGGGTGCGAGCATTAATCCTATGCCACTAGCCACATTTAAAAAGCTTGGGTTGAAGGAAATGAAGAAATCAGCAGCAACTATTGAGTTGGTGGATGGGTCCATTGTAAAGCCATACGGAGTTTGTGAAGATGTACTCATCAAGGTGGACATGTTCATCTTTCCAATAGATTTCGTCATCATGGATATGCCACAGCTTCAAAGTTGTGAGATGCTATTTGGTAGGCCGTTTCAAGCAACGACCGATGTAGTCACTGGAATTGGGAGAGGTACGCTGACATTGGGGATTGGTCAAGATCGAGTGGAGTTTAAGCTGTCGCACGATCCTTTGGGCACCTTATCCAAAGTCCCAAGTGCATGACATGCTTCAAGTCATCTAGCCTAATACGTTAAATAAGGGCGCTTGTTGGGAGGCAACCCAACCATTGGTACTTTAGTTTAGTTCCTTTACATTCGTAGTTTGATTTCTTTTAACTTAGTTTGTAGTGTAAAAAAGATACCGTGATCGTTTGTTACATGTGCATGGCTGAGGCAGAGTCGATACCATCAACCCTTGTGTCGATGGTATCGACCATGGTACAGGTTGGCGACTGCAACAACCGCACTGCGTCGATACCATCGACGGCCTCGTTGATGGTATCGACATACCAACAGGAAGATCGCAAGCAGAGGTCGATGGTATCAACATGGGTGTCAATTCTATCGAGATCTCTGGATATTTTCAGAACGAATCGTCTCAGGAAAGTCGATACCATCGACGGGCGTGTCGATGGTATCGACACATTCATGCAAAGAAGGCGGCGGCCGGGCCTCGCGAGGGTTTGCCCTAATCAAAGAGTCGATACTATCGACGCGCCACATCAACGATCCGCGAGGAAAGATCAACGAGGATCACAGCAATAAGGAAGTCGATCTGGGGGACGGGTCGATACCATCGACTCGCGTCGATACCATCGACTCGCGTCGATAGTATCAACGCGTTAGCAATCCTGGCCACGCAGATCCAGCCATCGACAACTGTCAATACTCACGGAGGTACGGATCGTGCTACCCGATTCGATACCATCGACTCGCGTCGATGGTATCGACGGGCATACAGTAGCGCCGGTCACAGATATATATGAGGAGTATTTGCGTCAGATGACATCACAACTCTAGTGCAATTCTCCTTGACTTGTGCCGAGCATGTTCCAGAGCTATCCAAGCCTGACGACAAGCAACACCGAGAAAGTTCTTCATCGAGCGGAGATTCACTTCTCCGATCTTCACCGAGCTCCCTTTCTATTCCTCTTTCTATCGCAATCGTGGTGCATGTAGCTGGTGCATCGTCTTCACGCGCGAACCCGATGGACATCTCTGAGTTCGTGCTACCTCCAACCATGTCAATCTCACGCCCGCTGCTGATCCATCCATCTGCGGAGGTCAAGAAGATATATGAGGATATTCTAAAGAGGAAGATCGATCCAACCCGTTATGTTGAACGGGAAACCATCTGCAACCTGGGGTTCGACGCCAACCTCGACTACGTCCTGAAGGGTCAGGCCCAACACACGGGAAGACGGCCTGACGAGTTGGAGTTTCATGTTGATGGCCAGCCGTTCTTCGTCGAGTGGCCTATGTACAAGGAGCTGTTGGCTGAGTTTATGGCGTCGCTGGATGTCTGCATCATACCCAATGACGTCATAGCCACCGACCGTGAGTGGATCAAGGGTCGGGTGTCTTTTCGGCTGTACAACATCGACTATACCCTTACACTTCAGCAGTTCAACAAGATCTTCAACTGGAATCACTCGCAACACGACTACCGGCGACCAGACAACCGCACCGACTACGATGCAATCTTCGCCGAGCTGGTGATGGTGCCGCCGGGCAAGTCAGTGAGCTACCATAATGCTGCGGTAGCTGATTTCGAGCACCCCTTCATCCGGATACTTCACCGGATGCTGAGTTCAACGTTGTTTGCTAGGGGTGATTTGGCCCTCAGCAAGTTTTAGGAGACAGACTTATTCTTCTTGTATAAACCCCTGAAACGCCAAGAATGCAACTGGGGCGCTTTCTTTTTGCAGCGGGTTTTGGCGGTGAAGAGGAGTACACGGAAAGCACCGATTCACTTTGGTGGGCTTATCACCAAGCTGGCTTCCTACCTCGGGCTGAATTTCTCGACTTTGACTCCTCTCTCCACCAGGAGCAAGGTGAACTTGCAAAATCTGCACCGCTCCAACCTCATCCTTCTTCGAGATGGTTTGGCATATGCGCACTGCCATGTCAACCATGCTTACCAGGAATGCTTGCTTCTCGATCCGGTCTTCAACATCAAAGGGGCGCAACACATCCGATGGCCTATCATAGCCATCGTTGACTCCGATGAAGACGGTGGCAAAAAAGATGATGGCAATGACGATGAGGCTGAAGAGGAAGAGGAGGCCTTCACACCTCTTTGGGCTCGAGTGGCACCATGTAAGCGTCCTCAGATGCATCCGGGTGCATCTTCATCATCACAACCTCCACCACCACCACCGCCTTCGCAGCCAAGCGAGGATGTCTATTCTATGCAGGGCATGTATACTATGCTGCAAGACATACAGTAGACGCAACAACATCACATGGCGATGTACACCGGTATTCAAGACACTACAAACCGGTTACTGGACAATCAAAGGGCAATGTTCGAGAACGAGCGTCTTCTCCTCAAAACCAACAACAAATTCATGATCGGTTGCAACGGATGGAGATGCAACAACAGCCCTTTTACGGCCACTATTGGAGCCAAAATTACTTTGGAGGCTATCCACAACCTCCACCTACGGCCAAGTTTGATCCGAGCTTCCAGGGGGAGTATCCTTCTTGGGACCCTACGGCTCCGCAGTACCCGCCTCCACCTAAAGAGTAAAGCGGTATTTCTGTTCCAACCTTTAAGATTGTTTTTGACTATGAGGCCATAGTCGAATTCAAGCTTAGGGGGGGTGTTGGAACAACTGTAGCTTTTATTTTCTCTGTTTTTAGTTTTATTGCTTTTGTTTCTTGTCATTTGTTTCCTGCAATTTTGGTTTGTCTATAGGATCCACATTCTCTCTAGTGTAATCGTGGATGTCGTTAATCTTGAGTCATCTCAGTCGCATGTGCATGGAATTAAGGGGAAAACTAAAAATTTTTGAGTGTTCACAAGCTTGAGTGTTGTTCAACTTTGATCACTTAACTTAGAAAATGACTGGTTTTGTCAACTTTAACACAGAAAATCACAACGGTACATTCCTAATGATTCATGAAAGTGGACGGAATTGGTTGTTTGAGCCTAAACTGACCAAATGATAATGAGACTCTAATTTGAAGTAAGAGAGAAAAACCTCTTAACTACGACACAGGTCAGTAAGGAGGGACACATAATATTTTTCAAAGGTTCAGTCAATAAGTCTTGTGATTTGTCCACCTCATTGCTTTTCACAATCCACCAAGACTTGGAAGTAATGTACGGTTTAAACCTTTTTGATTGCATGTCATGTAGATAGGACTTGCATTGCAACCACCTTCATATGTTTTTCATGAAAAATAAAAAATATTGAATAGGGATACATGCACATTACCCTTAGGTGCATGTCATGTAGTTGCATTCATAACTTTTATGCATAAAGTATATCATGTACCTCATTTGTTCTTTAATGGTGAATTAAATTGTTCCATACCTGCTAAAGAGTGCAAATATCGAGTTATGTAGAAAACAATAAGCCCAATAAAGCATTCATTGTCAATTATGGATATAAGAGCTTAGAGAAAAAAAAACGAAAAAAATCTGAAAAAAAAACCTGAAATTGAAAAAAAAAGTCATTTAGAAGCAACTAGAATAAGAAGGAGAAAGGAACATAATCTCACCTATATTTTAAGATGAGTAAGTACATGACATAGCTCAATTAGATATCCATCTCATTTTGAGATGGAATGTTAGTGCATGCATCATTCCACCCAATCTTATGCATTAGGGCATTTTTCATGTGCATTTGCATCATTTAGGGCATTTTTGTTTTATGCATGTTGAAACCGTATAATACTTCTACTTCTTCCATGAGCCACCCATTCCATCCACCCATTGCTCGAATTGGTAGGCCACCGTGAACTTCTCCTCACTTGTGAATATCAGGAGAACTGCTTCCATGTAGATGGTAGTTAGGGCGAGCAACGTAGTATAGGAGATCACAAGATGCATTAAGTCTGGACCGGCAAATTTTATTATGTTAACTGCCTTATGTGATAGTGTTCATCAGTTTTGAGGTTGATATCTTTTATGGATGATTATTGTCGCCTTTAGGGTAATTATCATTCTGTGGATAGTGAGGGCCGGTATGTGAATGTCCGGTGGGAGTCATATGGGATGTTTGTTGTGATGCTTTATTCTTTAGTTGACTCTGGCAATTCTATTCTAAGGTTTAGTTGCTCGAGGGCGAGCAAGGTTAAAGCTTAGGGGAGTTTGATGCGATGATTTTGAGTCGCATTTATAGACTTGTTTGATATGTGCTTTATGCATTTATTAATCATATTTTATGGTTAATGATATATAATTATTTCACTTTGGTCTAAGCTACTTCTTTATGTCAAATTTCACCTATTTCAAGCATTTTGAGTATTAATTATCAAAAGAGTATGTTTTGTGTGAACTTATGTGGTTTCATGTGTTAATTTCAGGAAAAACAAGTATCTGCTACCATTGATACCATCGACCGGACCACCGGTTCCCAGCCTCAAGGACCAGAAGAAAGTCGATACTATCGACAAGGATGTCGATGGTATCGAGATACCATCAGGTTGATGGCAAAAAGTGAGTCGATACTATAGACCCATATGTCGATACCATCGACTAGTGGAGCTACAACGACGGTAAAAGGACAAAAGCGACGCCTAAGAGAGTCGATACCATCGACCCTCGTCGATGGTATCGAGCTAGCATCAGTCGCGATAAAGAAAAGAAAAGAAGACCAGCCGATACAGTGCAGGGTCGATACTATCGACCCGCGTCGATGGTATCGACACCGTCAGATATGAGTTTGTTTTAGATTGATCTTAATCGGATGACTGTGATTAATTGGCGACCTAATTCAGGAAATATACCTAATGACGGCGCCCAAGAGGGAATCATCACGTCATTAGCTGCTGCACACATCTCAGAGAGCAAGGAGAGAAGAACGGAGCACGAGAGCACGTCCCAGTCGATCCAGACACTGAAGAAGACGATTTCCACCACCGAAAGGCGGGAGAACGCGTATTCCACACCAAGGATCGCTTGGATCTTCTCCGTTCAGGGGTTTAACCACTCAATCACGTTTTTCTTCATGTTTCCCTTTTTCTACTCTACGTTGTACTATGAGATGAACATGTGGGGCTAATCCCCTTTGTCTTTAGGACCGGGAGTAGCCCGGGAATTCATTGTATGACGATTTTATAATAGTAATTCATATCTTATCTCTTAAATCCGTGGTATAATTTCATTTTCTCAAATATATTGTTATGCTTGATCACCATAATAATAATCTAACATAAAGTTTGATAGAAGAATTAATGGCTAAAAAGAGACGGAATTTACATTAATTGACAAATCCCTTGAACAAGGTGGTGTAAGATTAATGGTGGATACCGAGAGGTCGTTTTTAATGCACCTAGTTCAGGGTATAGGTTACTACGACGGTGGAACTGACCTAGACATAGGTAGTGAATTGTACCACGACAGTGGGAAATTCTAATTTCAGGCCACTACCCAGATAGAGAGATAAAACTGAGTAACTATATAGAATTTAATACAATGAAAACCCGCGGTGAAACCGCAATCCTAAAGATCTCACTTTGAATTGATTAAACCAAACATTTAGTCGATTGCTTATTTTGCTTTATTTTTATTTTCTTTTCATTTAGAAAACAACTCTCAACTATTTAATCGGCTTAGCTGATCACGAGTAGTTAGTAGGAGTCTCCGACGATTTCACGTATCCCTGTGTTTGACTCAGGCCTCACAAAGGCCTGTAATACTTCGACATGTTCACTTGCATTTCTGCGCAAGGTAAATTTGCGTCAAGAAGGGATGAATAAGATGAGGAAGTCCTAAAGATATCTTATATCGATTCATACCCTAAGACTTTGGTCAGGCAGTCACACGGATCCATGAGTCCTCGTATTCTAACTAGTGGTGCGGAGGAAAATATTTCCAGCCCCCGTTCGTGATCCTTTTCTAGACACCTCCATCTTTTGGATAATCATCTAATAACTCCCTTGCGTTCTATGGAGTTTGTTAAATTTAATAATTATTAATGGTTAAGTGAGGAACCTACGCTCTGATACTAAATGTTACGACCCACCGCCCAATAACCCCCAATTAAGGGATACTAAGAGGTCGAAGCCGCACCCATAACTTCCGGATCAAAGGTTCGACACTTAACCAAGAACAATTATTAAATTTCCACAATCTATACTGAAAAGCTGTAATAATTTTTTTCATACCTTTTGAAAATTTTGTATTTATAAACTTCTATCCATGTATGCATTCTACTCTAACTAATCCTCCTTTCATTTTAATTCATGTATTTCACAATATGACGATTTACTATTTGTCCATTTGGCTTGAACCTAAAATGCCGACAAACAAAACGTCGGTCAGCCGAAGCTGATATGTGGGGGAAACAATAAACGTGCAACTATGATAACAACATAATCATTCAATTAATCATTTAACAACCGAGATTACATTTTAAATATAACTCCGCGATCCATGAGTACCCTATCCTCTGTGCTATCCCTGCAGTGGACCTGGATACTACCTTCCTTATGGTAGATCCCATTAAACCCCTCATGGTCCCACCTATAGGTGAACCAGTTTCTAGGGTTGAGTCACATGGCACTAATCGTAAGTAGCCCACTCCTTAACTCATGGCAGGCTAATGGGTCTCATGGCACTACACTTGGTAGTCCAATTTCTAACCCATGATAACCTAGACCTTACTCTAGGTTACCCCTTTTTAGCCTTTACAAGCCACAGAGGTGGACCCGGATCTAGCCAATTATACATGTATATTCATAGTGATAGTCATATCCACTCTATAGATGCATGAAATAAAAGCATCCAACAATTATTTCAAGCCATGAAGGAAACATTGATAAAATCCTCAGAAAACTAGTCGGGATAATCATAAGCATAACCACATATCGGACTTGATGATTTCACAAGCATTAAGAAATTCCAACCAAGAAAGAAATCCAAGCAAGCAATTCAACCTAATTCCTGAAAAGAATATGTACTCTATTTATTACACACTCTATCAAGAATCTACTTTATTAACTTGGATTCACTTTCTAGGGTTTCTAATCTGAATTAATGTTTCATTAATCTTCATTAGGGTTTCTTAGATTAATTTCTCAAACTTTATCCCTTTTAGGTCAACAAACCCTAAAATACTCTTTTCTACTCATATAAACCCTAATTGCTCAAATTATCCATTTTAATAGTCTTTTATACCCAAATTGACTTAGGATCATCATATTCCTATTTATTCATGGATTTGAACAATTAAAACAATTAAAAGACATATTCACCTAAATTAGTGTTTTCAAGCTCATTAATGCATATTCATGCACAAAACCCTAAATTAAGCCAATTACATAGAAAGATCATCTTTTTAGATCCTATCTTCACTTTTATCAATAACATGTTAATATTGGCTTTAATTATCCAATGAACAACATTAAATCCATCTATCATCAAAGCTAAGTGTTTTTCATTAATTACATCCTTAAAGATGATAACTTTATGTACTTTTCAAATTTCAATTATATTTATGCACATAATCTCTAAATTAAACTAATTACATGCAAAGTACATCCTTTTCGATCTTAATGTACCATTTTACAATTGATAGGTTAATATCGACATTAATCACCCATTAAAATCTACCAATTACATTAATCATTTCAAGGTAGATTTTCTTAATCTTTAATTCATTAAAGTTGATAACTTACACTACTTTTTGAATAGCATAAAAAATTACGCTTGAAACATAATTTCTTTGTCTTCCTCTCATTCTGAGGATCAATTTTCATTTATTACTTGTCCTAATCAGAGTTACCCATATTTAATTATGAATTTAGGAAGATTTCACTTACTTGGGCCAATCAATTGCACCACGTCACCTACTCCCATGCAAAGAGATTGCTTTGGGAAATATAACGAAATGTCAAGTATACCCCCGTGCCGCAGATCACTTCTTCACGTTTACGAGGGCATTTCCGTCCAACTTCCTTGTGGGCGTCTTCAACCTCACGAGGACTCGCTATCGTCGACCTAAGCTGCTCGTGGGGGTTGCTCCTCCCTCTCCCATGGTCTGAAGAGAACGGCCGACCAGAGCCCTGCCCCTGCCGCCCTCCACTGCATCTACGGAGGCCTTAAGGGGTGGTCGAGGTGGCTGGAAATGGCTGGCCAAGCCTGCAACCCACGACCAGTGTTGCAGCCGTTCGACTGCAACTGTGCCTGGGTTAGGGCACGACTATGATGGAAAAGCCCCTCCCTAGCGTCGTGGGGTAACCTCCATTCATTTCGACTTCATCACTGTCCCTCGATGCTCTACAAATAGAGTGATTATCAATGATTAGGGTTTATGGGTGAAACCATGGAAGAATAGGAAAAAGGCAATGTGAGGGATCTTCTGGACTCGGCCCAGGGCTTTCTCACGCCACACAATGCTTTCTCACGAAGAACAATGCCCTTTTCTAATAGGAATGTGATTTCTTTATTAAGAAGTAGTTTCTCTCTCCCTCTAAAAGCTCTTTAGTATTCCTTCTTCTTTTGACATTAGGATTTTCGAAAATCCCTTCCATCATTCGATTTATCCTTGGCTTTTAAATCATTGGCCACGAAATTAAGTTTCCTTAATATAAAAAACTTCCTTTTTATCAATATCACAAAATTGATTAATAATGTATCACATTATCCTTTTATTTTTCAATTATGGTATTTTCTCTTTCTTCCCTCTTTATTGGGGCTCCTTGGACCCTAAGAAACTCCAAGATATCGAAATTACTTTTTAAGGATACTTATTATCCTTTTAGATGCATCTAAATGCATTATTCTTCATTATCATGTATATTTCTTATTAAAATATTTCTTTTTGAGGATTTCTCTTTATTTCTCTTTTATTTTCCTCATTGGTATTCCTTTTATCATTAGAAATCCTTGGGATACGAAATTCCACAAAGGATAACTCAATTATACCTCTTTTCACTTGTTTCCAACATTTTAACATTATTTTCAACTTCTTTCTTAATAAATAAATATTTAATTGATCTTTTCTTTTCTTATTGCACTCTTTATGGAACTTTGGATTTCTTGTAACCCAACGAACCCAAGAGGCACGAAATCCCTCTTTGGATTTGCCTTCTAGAGGTTTCCATCTCACTCTTTTCTCAAATATTCAATTATTCATTCACCAATTGAAATTTTCTTATTATTTGGGCCCAATAGCCAATAAAGCCCACAACACAATCATTAAGGCTATTGTAAACAAAATCCATTTATTCCAAATATATTATATCATTATTTGTTCAAATATCTTTAATATGAGAAATTACATTTCTCACCAAATGATCCCAAAAATTGGGGTTGTAACAAGATCCTACCTCATTGGTTCAAAGGTTGTTGTCTATACAGATCATGCTGCTATTCATTATCTTCTAAACAAGAAAGATGCGAAACCCAGGTTGATAATATGGATTCTCCTCTTGCAATAATTTGATCTAGAGATAAGAGATAAGACATAAGAGAGGCACAAAAAATGTTGTAGCATTCCACCTCAGTCGTATCTACACGCTGGACATTGAAACTATCCCTATTAACGACTCTCTTCCAGATGACCATCTCATGAAAGTCCCAGAAGCTACTCCTTGGTACTCAGACTACGTGAACTACCTTGTCGCTGGTGTCATCCACCCTGAATGCACTGGCAATGCACTAAAGAAATTCATGCATGATGTGAGCAAATATCAATGGGATGAACCATACCTCTTCAAGCTCTGTACTGATATATCTCTACAGATGTTGTATCACTGAGGAGGAAGCCCAACTTGTTTTAGAGCAATGCCACTCAAGCCCAGTTGGAGGCCATATGAGTTCTAAGAAAACTTCTTTGAAGGTTTTGCAATGTGGTTTCTTTTGGCCAACCATATCCAGAGATGCCTATAACTATGTTTTGTCATGTGACACATGTCAAATAACGGGAAACATTACGAAAAGAGATGAGATGCCACTTAAGCTATGGCAAGAAGTCAAGATTTTTGATGTTTGGGGAGTGGACTACATGGGTCCATTCCCATCCTCGTATGGATTATGCTAGATCCTGGTTGCAGTTGATTACATCTCTAAATGGGTAGATGCCATACCAACCATGACTAGTGATTCTAAACCAGTTATCAAAATGTTCAAAGATATTATTTTTCCCCATTTTGGAGTCCCACGAACCGTGATCTCCGACGGAGGTTCTCATTTTCTAGAAAGAACTTTCGAAGCATTGTTAAGAAAATATGGTGTAACGCACAAGGTAGATTCTCCCTACCACCCACAAACAAGTGGGAAGGTAGAGGTTTCAAATCGTTAACTCAAGGCTATCTTGGAAAAGACAGTGGGCCGCAACCGGAAGGATTGATCAATAAAAATCAATGACGTCTTGTGGGCCTACCGTTCTGCTTTTAAGACTCCTCTTGGAATAACACCATTTAGATTAATATATGGAAAGTCATGTCACCTGCCCGTTGAACTCGAACATAAAGTTTGGTAGGCAATCAAACAACTGAATTTTGACATGAAGAAAGCTGGCTAAGCCAAGATTCTGAAACTTCAGGAGCTGGATGAACTCAGGATGTCAGCTTATGAGAATGCACGAATCTACACCAAGCTTTAGCACGATGGTCATCTGAAGAGGAAGGACATTCAAGTGGGAGACCCAATTTTTCTGTTTAACTTGAGACTGAGGTTGTTCCCAGGGAAACTCCATTCTTGATGGTCTGGGCCATACATTGTCAAAAGCATCTATCCACATGGTGCATTTACTTTATGGAGTGAGAATTCAGGCAATTTTGTGGAAAATGGCCAACACTTGAAGAGATATTTCACCACAGCAGATACTAGTACTGATGAACTGATGAATTTGTCCAAACCGCCATATCTACCAGAAAACTGAAGAAACCACATCGAGCCATCGACGTAAAAAAAAGGTGCTTGTCGGGAGGCAGCCTGATTAATAATTTTGCTTTTACTTTTAATTCTGAATTTGAACTTTTCCATAATCTTGTTTTTACTTTTTAGGAAATTTTGCACCTGGTAGATAATGTGTCGCAAGATGCAATATTAAGTTCTAATAGTTTCCATTTTTGAGATTTCAGATGGAGGACGCGTCGATAAAAGGAATGCAACCACATCTGGTGGACCAACTGGCTCGATTTTTCCCCTCCATCTTAGATTTAGAGTTTGCTTGGGATGAGAAAATTTCCAAGATCGAGGTGGAGGGTGGGTGGTATGTACTTTACTTTCCAGCCTCTCCTACCTATTTCAGACTTAAGATCTCATTGTTGCAATTTTGAGCAAGTTTTTCAAAAAATTTCAAAAATTTCATGTTTTCAAAGTAGTTTGTATAGAAGCTTGATGAAGTTTTGACACTTTTTGTTTTAATAAAAACCATTACCTAGCCAACTATCCCATTGTTCCATGTAGTTTTGAATCATTTTACCCTCCTTATTTGAAACAAAACCTCAAGGGTGACAATTTCTAAAACTAGCCAATGGTTAGAAATCACCGTGTGAAGCTTATGAATCCTAACATCATGATCAGTAAAAAATGGCAAGTATTTCTCAAACTGAGAGGGATCAAACACATTGTGCTTCCTGTAACACCCCTGACCTGGGTTATAAGCTAACCCTAGGTGTTTTGCCTAAATATGAAATTAAAAGTTTGTAATTATCCTTTGGTATGTAATTAAAGCTTTTATGGAACATAAGTTTCCCTTTCTGTCCCTTATAAACCAATGTTGAAGTGATTGGTTGCAATATGGGGACCTATGTGCAATTTGCCCAACCAGAGGGGTTAAACTGCAAATTTCACATGTTTATATGTTCCTTTAATGTGGAGACAACATAGGAATGAATATGATGAGGTTTAAGGGATTTCCCAAGCTTGAGCACCAAGGTGCAGCTGTGGAAGCAACCCCTGTACTTGAAAACCCTAAATTGGTGTAAAATGCAATTTACCCAATTTGAGGGGTGCAACTTGTAAAATACATCATCTAAAACATCTTTTATGGCTCTTGGCATCATTTAGAAGAGGAATGATGAAAAGATTACTTTATGTGAATAATCATATAGTAAAGAACACCCTTGTGATTGAATAATCAAGGTGTATGTATAATAGCCCTTTTATGTATATGCTTTAGTGATGGGTTGATCCTCTTTGCCTTCAATTATTGACCATAGAAGGAGTTTGTCCTTAGAAATAAGATGTGGGGACGTGCAAGGAAGAAAGGGAGTACTTAGATGAGAAATGAGGAAAACATATGTTCTTATGTTGAAAATTCATCTAAGTATATATACAACTTTTCTCACTTAGCAAGGGAACGACCCTCTCCCTTTCATTTCTTTTCCCCTTGCTCAAACCGACTAAGGAGAGCTCTGGAGCTCAGGAGGACGACCAAGGGAGTGCAAGGTAGGTTTGGATCCTTCCTTTTTGCTCAATTCTTGGATGAAACTCGGATTTAAGGTCAAATTCATGGCTAGCTCACTTAGCTCCATCTTTCTAGCCATCTCTTTTCAACCTTCCTTGGAGGATTCACCTTGGCCGACCTGTGGAGCTTCTAGGACGCCATTAAAGGCTTGGAACTCGAAAGCTTGGAGCTCAAGGAGCAAGCTTTAGGCGGGTTTTATAACTCTAAACTTGATGCTTCGATTATACATCTTTTCTATGCATATAGTTGATAGATCTTCTTCTTCCCTATCTTCCCTTGCATCCTTGCAAGCAAAATCGTGAAGAACTGCTACTGTTCTTAAGGTGGAAGATAAGGGCGTTAATTACTATGCTTATCCACAGATTTTCACTTTATCAAACGACCTCCACCTATTGCTCAAAACGGTTTCAAACCGTTTGGTGGGCAAACGGTTTCAGGGTCGTTTGAGGGCAAACGGTCTTCAAGACCGTTTGGTCCCGTTGACCAAGTGAATACCGTTTGGGAATCTTGTTCATAATTATGTAGGTTAATCACCCACAAAATTTGAGAGGTTAACTCCAAAGGAATCGTGAGATATGAGCAAATCAATTAGCAAAACGAATTGAATTAAATTCTGATTTGCAATCTGTTTAATTTGCCCTTTTTGGGCAAACGGTCTCAAGACCGTTTAAGATGGTTGACTAAACGTTGACCGTTTGGGATTACTGTTCATAATGATGTTAATTAACGACTCACCAAATTTTATGGATTAATTCCAAACGAGTCATGAGTTGAAGGATGATTAATAGGGCAAACCCTAATTGAAATTAGTGCTGAATCTCCAATGAGTTAAGTTGAGATTTTGGGTTGATTAGCCCAAACGGTTTCAAGACCGTTTGGAAATCACCCAAACGGTCTCAAGACCGTTTGGGGGTCACCCCAAGACCGTTTGGAGGTCTGGGGTCAAGTATAGTTGATCAATTGAAGGTCCAAAGGCACCAAATCATATTGCAATTAAGTATTGATGTGATGATCAACTCAATAGATCAAACCTTGATGAATTTTCACTAGAGTCCAAAGGATGGATGGGCAAACGGTCTCAAGACCGTTTGGAACTCATCCAAACGGTCTCAAGACCGTTTGGTGTCAACCCAAGACCGTTTGGAGGTCTAGGGTTAAGGTAATTTGATCAATTGAGGCCCAATTACAATGGGTTATTGAAACAATCAAATTGCTGTTTTCTAAATATAGATCTTGTTGAGTTTTGGGTTGAAGGACCCAAACGGTCTCAAGACCGTTTGGGGTTCCTCCAAACGGTCCTAAGATCGTTTGGGCACAACCCAAGACCGTTTGAAGGTCTAGGGTTGAGTTAATCTAATGGTTTGAGGGTCCAATTGTAGGAAATTGATGCATTGTTGAAAATTGCTGATTTTGACCTAATTGGACTTCAACCTTAGTCAAAACGACTTGGATTTTGGTCAAACTTTGGGCAAACGGTCTCAAGACCGTTTGGATGATGTCCAAACGACCTCAAGACCGTTTGGGCCAAGTTTGAGCCCAATTGGAGGTCAATTGATAGGTTCAACCTTGAATTGTTTCACATTGTTGAACATTGATGACCAATCAACTTGAAACCCTAATTGAGAACGATTGAACCCTAATTGGTTTACAATGGAGGATCAATTTGATGTATAAGTGGTTAAGGCTAACCTTAATTGGCTCAATTTATAAGTGGTTAGCATACCTTTAGCCAATTGAGGGCTTCAACATACATATCCTTGAACTTTGGTGACCTTTGAACCCTTTTGGAGGTCCAAACGGTTTGAGCCCATTTGGACCAAACGGTCTCAAGACCGTTTGGGTCCAAACGGTCTCAAGACCGTTTGAGACCAAACGGTCTCAAGACCGTTTGGGGCCAAACGGTCTCAAGACCGTTTGGGCTCAAACGACCTCAAGACCGTTTGAGCTCAAACGACCTCAAGGTCGATTGGTCCAAACGACCTTAAACCGATTGAAGTTCCAAACGGTTTGGAAGTCAACCCTTCCAAACGGTCTTCACCTCCAAACGGTCTCAAGACCGTTTGGATCCAAACGGTCCCAAGACCGTTTGGGGTCAAACGGTCTCAAGACCGTTTGAGTGGTTGAAACCGTTTGAAGGTTGAAACCGTTTGAAGATTGGTGATGGTTTGTACTTAACCATTTGATGATGTAATCAGTTCAATGGTGATCCAATCTAAACCCTAATGGTAACCTAGATCATTAAGGGACTATGTGATTAGTGAGTTAACCCATGATGGTGATCATGTGGCAAATTACCAAAGTACCCTTGAGGGGTCTAAAGGGATAAAACCTTATACTAATCAAACCCTAATCACATGATGTTGATGTTTTTGCTTATGTTAGTCAAGGAGACTTATCTCAACCTGATCTAGAGTGGTGTTGCCACCATTTACTAGTAAGAGGAGAGAGAAAGTATTTTTATAGAGAGAGAAAGTATCCTAGAGAGAGAAAGTACCTTTTTTAAGGTGGAAACTCTGGTGAGATACTTCAATTACTTATGAGTGTGCATGTTTAGGGAATGACCCACCTATGTGAGGTCATGGGAACCCTATTTATAATATCTAATGGATCTTAATCCTAATTAAGAGCCTTAATGATGATGTTTCTCTTACATAATGATGTAATGAGTACAATTCACCATGGAGTGAATAGTAAACCCTAAGTTTAGGGTGAAGACATGAAAGATGAATAGTAAACCCTAATTCAATTGAATAAAACCCTAATTGATGACTAGTTGAGGGTGATTCCATGTGAATCCCTAGTTGAGGGTGACTCCATGTGAATCCCTAGTTGAGTGTGACTCCATGTGAATCCCTAGTTGAGGGTGATTCCATGTGAATCCCTAGTTGAGGGTGACTCCATGTGAATCCCTAGTTGAGTGTGATTCCATGTGAATCCCTAGTTGAGGGTAATTTCATGTGAAACCATAATTGAGAATGCACCCTTAATGGTTGAATTGTTTACTATTATCTGTTGAATGAACCATACAGGTTGTTATGAGATGATAGGCATAACCAGGTAGGGAATGCCATGTTATACTAATGAACTTTGCAGATTGTTATAAGATAATGGGCATATCCAGGTATGGAATGCCATGATATATTCATTGAAAGCATGTCTTAAGCTTTATGAATAGTAACCCTTGTTGATGCACTGTGAGTGACATCTTTTGTAATTTATGGGCTGTAAGAGCCATAAATGTTATCAAAGTCATGCTTGACAGATGACTTGAGATGAAATAACTGATGATTGTGAAAAGTTAGGCCTGCTACATTTTAAGTATTCTCATATATAGCTGTGTTATTGTAAGATGATAAGAATATTGAATGTACCTAACTAATTAAGAGAAATAGTGAGAGGAATTGATGTAGATTCTTGTAGTCCGTCATTCCTTCACTAAAAGAGAAATGGTGAGAGGAATTGATGTAGATTCATGTAGTCCATCATTCCCCACCACACAGTCGAAGAGGTGAGATACATCCCTGCACTCCCTTAAAAACATAATCAACAGCGTAGTATATCTGTTAGAGTTATCTACGAGTTATTTGATTGATATTACTTTGAATAGCATAGAGGTTCTCATATTTTGATATTGATTGAACTCTGCTTATCATTAAACTGCTAGTGAATACCTTGAAGGCTTTTATTGCTTAGTTATTCCCTGCTTTGCTTATAAAGCTTCTAGTGGAGAGTTATAACTCTCGCTGGGGCAATTATGTATAATTGTCTCACCCCGTAGACTTCTACTTTTTAGGTGGTCGTCGAAGACGGAGGAACAAGAACTCAGGTGACCAATCCCAGCAGCATCAGGAGCAGTAGTTATCTCAGGTGGAGATCTAGCCTGCTTCATGGTGTAGTATAGAGTCAGTCTTATGTGTCCTCTGTACTCTCAGGTCCTGGAGTGTTTTGAGTATGAATTCTTGAGAAGTTTTGTATCATGTTGTATATAATTACTCAAGAAGTAATTGTCAGTGATGTAAACAGTAAAATCCTTTTTCTATGGAAAAGGTTTGAGGTTTCAAGCGCTTGTCTCAAAAAGTTTTAATTTCTCGTGATTTTTGGTCTTCCGCTGTTTACCGAATGCTTCCGCACATGTTTAAATCGAGATTAATTCGTGGTTTGGAGATCGGAGCCCACAATTAAGTGGTATCAGAGCTCTAGGTTCGCCGAGTCTACAGAGGCATAGGACATAGGAAGTCGAGTCTATCTTTAGTATTCCTTCCTTATCTAATAGAGTCTTCTACTCCTCAGGAGAAGAAGATACTTAAGATGTCAGAGCCACATAATGAGTATGTGGAAGGAAATAGTGCCAATGCACCTCAAGGCGGTGCAAGAGTACCAGAGGTGGAACAGCCTGTACCAGGACAACTTAGAGAGCCACCCCAGTTTGACCTAGCTGATATGGGTAATCCAGTAGTCCCGACTGTGTTTGGGCAGTTTATGACTGCCATAACACATATAACTGACAGGTTGCCTATGCCTGCACCTAGGGCACCTGTCCAACCAGAGAGCCAAAGTATTGGGAAGACGTTCGAGCAACTACGTCGTGTCGGAGCTACCGAATACCATGGGACTGCTAACCCCGCAGATGCTGATCTGTGGTTGATAGAGCTGGAGAAGGCTTTCAGGATCCTGAACATCCCTGAAGCTGAGAAGGTTAGACATGCTGTCTATCTTCTCAAAGGAAGTGCTGGTCACTGGTGGACCATGGAAGAGCAGAAGAGACCTGGAATAGAAATCTCATGGGAAGACTTTCGATGGGAATTTGTCCAAAGATATTTCCCGAAGACCTTCCTAGATGAGAAAATATCTCAGTTTGAGAGACTGAGACAGGGTATGATGAACATTAGCGAGTATGAAGCTAAGTTCATGGAGCTATTGCGGTTTTGTCCGCACATGGCTGCCACAGAAGAAGAGAGAATCAGGAGATTCGAGAGGGGTTTGAATGCTGACATGTCTACCCAGTGTCTGTCTTAGAGAACCGAGACAGATTCTCTACCTTCGTTGAATCAGTCCGAAGGATAGAGAGATCTGTGGTTGAGAAGAGGCAAACCCAGAAAAGATATCCACAATTCCAGGGTTCTTCATCTATGGACTTTAAGAAGTCTAGATCCTCTACACCTAACCCTCCACCATCCAGAACTAGTTCTCAGACTGAGTGGTCTCCAAGTAGGGATGGGGATCTTAGTTATATTCCAAATAAGGCCTCCATCATAGCATCAACATCGGTGTCTGGACCTCACCGACCTTATGCTATACCTAGAATCTGTTATCAATGCAGACAACCGGGACATCTGGTAAAAGATTGTCCAGACGGGAATCCAATGATGACCCAACCTCAGGGGCAGAGTCAGCAAGGATCACAAAGGAGGCAGTTTTCTAGTGACAATAGAGGACGTGGACAGACGTCCCGAGCAGGTCAGAGGAAATAAAGCCATTCTGATATTTCATTTTCATGTTTCTATGTGATTAAAAACGTGAAAATAGTTGTTTTTGAAATTACTTTGACTAGTTTTATAAGGACACAAAGGAGATGAGAACTTATATCTCACTCAATGTTCCTTAAAATGTTTAATAATCTCTCTTATCTGTATGTCAAAAGATGAGATTTATAAGTGATGCCCGGAGGAAATATAGAAATGAAAAATCTTGTGTGTATAAGGATATGAAAAGTGAGGAATGAGACAGTATGTAAGTGCATACTACTTGATCTCAGTATTTGTAAACCCTGGCCAGGTATACAGCTATTGATGATAAAGTGAGTATGGAAACTCCTAGATTGATATCTTTTTGATTGCCCTGATCAAGCAATCATTCTGATACAACCTAATGAGTATCATGAAATAAGAAATATGGAACAATTAATAAGGGGAAAGCTATGTGTCATCCCCAACAAAAAGGGAAAAGCTATGTGTCATTCCCAATCAAAAAGGAGAAAGCTATGTGTCATCCCCAACAAAAAGGGAACAGCTATGTGTCATTCCCAATTAAAAAGGGAAAAGCTATGTGTCATTCCCAATTAAAAAGGGAAAAGCTATGTGTCATTCCCAATTAAAAAGGGAAAAGCTATGTGTCATTCCCAATTAAAAAGGGAAAAGCTATGTGTCATTCCCAATTAAAAAGGGAAAAGCTATGTGTCATTCCCAATTAAAAAGGGAAAAGCTATGTGTCATTCCCAATTAAAAAGGGAAAAGCTATGTGTCATTCCCAATTAAAAAGGGAAAAGCTATGTGTCATTCCCAATTAAAAAGGGAAGAGCTATGTGTCATTCCCAAACCAACAAAAAGGGAAGAGCTATGTGTCATTCCCAATTAAAAATGGAAGAGCTATGTGTCATTCCCAATCAAAAAGGGAAAAGCTATGTGGCATTTCCAATTAATAAGAAGAACTATGTGAACTATCCCAATTACATAGAGTTGTAAATGATTACTGAGTATATTATCCTTGTTAGATATATATGTTGTTCCTTTTGATAAATATTCTAGGGTGATGATAGAAGTATGTTCTTTTATGCCTCTTCTTTCCAATAATATAGACATCATATGTTAGGGGTTTATGCTCTGCATAAACATTGGTAAGGTTGAATTAGTGAAAGGAGCCTTGTGTGGAATTGCAGAATTCATGATACCTCCATGATATTAAGATAATATGTGGAGACTTGAGGACATGATTAATGAATACTCTGTTTCTCCTTTTGTCTGAGATTTCGGGGACGAAATCCTTGTTAGGGGTTTATGATTTGTAACACCCCTGACCTGGGTTATAAGCTAACCCTAGGTGTTTTGCCTAAATATGAAATTAAAAGTTTGTAATTATCCTTTGGTATGTAATTAAAGCTTTTATGGAACATAAGTTTCCCTTTCTGTCCCTTATAAACCAATGTTGAAGTGATTGGTTGCAATATGGGGACCTATGTGCAATTTGCCCAACCAGAGGGGTTAAACTGCAAATTTCACATGTTTATATGTTCCTTTAATGTGGAGACAACATAGGAATGAATATGATGAGGTTTAAGGGATTTCCCAAGCTTGAGCACCAAGGTGCAGCTGTGGAAGCAACCCCTGTACTTGAAAACCCTAAATTGGTGTAAAATGCAATTTACCCAATTTGAGGGGTGCAACTTGTAAAATACATCATCTAAAACATCTTTTATGGCTCTTGGCATCATTTAGAAGAGGAATGATGAAAAGATTACTTTATGTGAATAATCATATAGTAAAGAACACCCTTGTGATTGAATAATCAAGGTGTATGTATAATAGCCCTTTTATGTATATGCTTTAGTGATGGGTTGATCCTCTTTGCCTTCAATTCTTGACCATAGAAGGAGTTTGTCCTTAGAAATAAGATGTGGGGACGTGCAAGGAAGAAAGGGAGTACTTAGATGAGAAATGAGGAAAACATATGTTCTTATGTTGAAAATTCATCTAAGTATATATACAACTTTTCTCACTTAGCAAGGGAACGACCCTCTCCCTTTCATTTCTTTTCCCCTTGCTCAAACCGACTAAGGAGAGCTCTGGAGCTCAGGAGGACGACCAAGGGAGTGCAAGGTAGGTTTGGATCCTTCCTTTTTGCTCAATTCTTGGATGAAACTCGGATTTAAGGTCAAATTCATGGCTAGCTCACTTAGCTCCATCTTTCTAGCCATCTCTTTTCAACCTTCCTTGGAGGATTCACCTTGGCCGACCTGTGGAGCTTCTAGGACGCCATTAAAGGCTTGGAACTCGAAAGCTTGGAGCTCAAGGAGCAAGCTTTAGGCGGGTTTTATAACTCTAAACTTGATGCTTCGATTATACATCTTTTCTATGCATATAGTTGATAGATCTTCTTCTTCCCTATCTTCCCTTGCATCCTTGCAAGCAAAATCGTGAAGAACTGCTACTGTTCTTAAGGTGGAAGATAAGGGCGTTAATTACTATGCTTATCCACAGATTTTCACTTTATCAAACGACCTCCACCTATTGCTCAAAACGGTTTCAAACCGTTTGGTGGGCAAACGGTTTCAGGGTCGTTTGAGGGCAAACGGTCTTCAAGACCGTTTGGTCCCGTTGACAAAGTGAATACCGTTTGGGAATCTTGTTCATAATTATGTAGGTTAATCACCCACAAAATTTGAGAGGTTAACTCCAAAGGAATCGTGAGATATGAGCAAATCAATTAGCAAAACGAATTGAATTAAATTCTGATTTGCAATCTGTTTAATTTGCCCTTTTTGGGCAAACGGTCTCAAGACCGTTTAAGATGGTTGACTAAACGTTGACCGTTTGGGATTACTGTTCATAATGATGTTAATTAACGACTCACCAAATTTTATGGATTAATTCCAAACGAGTCATGAGTTGAAGGATGATTAATAGGGCAAACCCTAATTGAAATTAGTGCTGAATCTCCAATGAGTTAAGTTGAGATTTTGGGTTGATTAGCCCAAACGGTTTCAAGACCGTTTGGAAATCACCCAAACGGTCTCAAGACCGTTTGGGGGTCACCCCAAGACCGTTGGGAGGTCTGGGGTCAAGTATAGTTGATCAATTGAAGGTCCAAAGGCACCAAATCATATTGCAATTAAGTATTGATGTGATGATCAACTCAATAGATCAAACCTTGATGAATTTTCACTAGAGTCCAAAGGATGGATGGGCAAACGGTCTCAAGACCGTTTGGAACTCATCCAAACGGTCTCAAGACCGTTTGGTGTCAACCCAAGACCGTTTGGAGGTCTAGGGTTAAGGTAATTTGATCAATTGAGGCCCAATTACAATGGGTTATTGAAACAATCAAATTGCTGTTTTCTAAATATAGATCTTGTTGAGTTTTGGGTTGAAGGACCCAAACGGTCTCAAGACCGTTTGGGGTTCCTCCAAACGGTCCTAAGATCGTTTGGGCACAACCCAAGACCGTTTGAAGGTCTAGGGTTGAGTTAATCTAATGGTTTGAGGGTCCAATTGTAGGAAATTGATGCATTGTTGAAAATTGCTGATTTTGACCTAATTGGACTTCAACCTTAGTCAAAACGACTTGGATTTTGGTCAAACTTTGGGCAAACGGTCTCAAGACCGTTTGGATGATGTCCAAACGACCTCAAGACCGTTTGGGCCAAGTTTGAGCCCAATTGGAGGTCAATTGATAGGTTCAACCTTGAATTGTTTCACATTGTTGAACATTGATGACCAATCAACTTGAAACCCTAATTGAGAACGATTGAACCCTAATTGGTTTACAATGGAGGATCAATTTGATGTATAAGTGGTTAAGGCTAACCTTAATTGGCTCAATTTATAAGTGGTTAGCATACCTTTAGCCAATTGAGGGCTTCAACATACATATCCTTGAACTTTGGTGACCTTTGAACCCTTTTGGAGGTCCAAACGGTTTGAGCCCATTTGGACCAAACGGTCTCAAGACCGTTTGGGTCCAAACGGTCTCAAGACCGTTTGAGACCAAACGGTCTCAAGACCGTTTGGGGACAAATGGTCTCAAGACCGTTTGGGCTCAAACGACCTCAAGACCGTTTGAGCTCAAACGACCTCAAGGTCGATTGGTCCAAACGACCTTAAACCGATTGAAGTTCCAAACGGTTTGGAAGTCAACCCTTCCAAACGGTCTTCACCTCCAAACGGTCTCAAGACCGTTTGGATCCAAACGGTCCCAAGACCGTTTGGGGTCAAACGGTCTCAAGACCGTTTGAGTGGTTGAAACCGTTTGAAGGTTGAAACCGTTTGAAGATTGGTGATGGTTTGTACTTAACCATTTGATGATGTAATCAGTTCAATGGTGATCCAATCTAAACCCTAATGGTAACCTAGATCATTAAGGGACTATGTGATTAGTGAGTTAACCCATGATGGTGATCATGTGGCAAATTACCAAAGTACCCTTGAGGGGTCTAAAGGGATAAAACCTTGTACTAATCAAACCCTAATCACATGATGTTGATGTTTTTGCTTATGTTAGTCAAGGAGACTTATCTCAACCTGATCTAGAGTGGTGTTGCCACCATTTACTAGTAAGAGGAGAGAGCAAGTATTTTTCTAGAGAGAGAAAGTATCCTAGAGAGAGAAAGTACCCTTTTTAAGGTGGAAACTCTGGTGAGATACTTCAATTACTTATGAGTGTGCATGTTTAGGGAATGACCCACCTATGTGAGGTCATGGGAACCCTATTTATAATATCTAATGGATCTTAATCCTAATTAAGAGCCTTAATGATGATGTTTCTCTTACATAATGATGTAATGAGTACAATTCACCATGGAGTGAATAGTAAACCCTAAGTTTAGGGTGAAGACATGAAAGATGAATAGTAAACCCTAATTCAATTGAATAAAACCCTAATTGATGACTAGTTGAGGGTGATTCCATGTGAATCCCTAGTTGAGGGTGACTCCATGTGAATCCCTAGTTGAGTGTGACTCCATGTGAATCCCTAGTTGAGGGTGATTCCATGTGAATCCCTAGTTGAGGGTGACTCCATGTGAATCCCTAGTTGAGTGTGATTCCATGTGAATCCCTAGTTGAGGGTAATTTCATGTGAAACCATAATTGAGAATGCACCCTTAATGGTTGAATTGTTTACTATTATCTGTTGAATGAACCATACAGGTTGTTATGAGATGATAGGCATAACCAGGTAGGGAATGCCATGTTATACTAATGAACTTTGCAGATTGTTATAAGATAATGGGCATATCCAGGTATGGAATGCCATGATATATTCATTGAAAGCATGTCTTAAGCTTTATGAATAGTAACCCTTGTTGATGCACTGTGAGTGACATCTTTTGTAATTTATGGGCTGTAAGAGCCATAAATGTTATCAAAGTCATGCTTGACAGATGACTTGAGATGAAATAACTGATGATTGTGAAAAGTTAGGCCTGCTACATTTTAAGTATTCTCATATATAGCTGTGTTATTGTAAGATGATAAGAATACTGAATGTACCTAACTGATTAAGAGAAATAGTGAGAGGAATTGATGTAGATTCTTGTAGTCCGTCATTCCTTCACTAAAAGAGAAATGGTGAGAGGAATTGATGTAGATTCATGTAGTCCATCATTCCCCACCACACAGTCGAAGAGGTGAGATACATCCCTGCACTCCCTTAAAAACATAATCAACAGCGTAGTATATCTGTTAGAGTTATCTATGAGTTATTTGATTGATATTACTTTGAATAGCATAGAGGTTCTCATATTTTGATATTGATTGAACTCTGCTTATCATTAAACTGCTAGTGAATACCTTGAAGGCTTTTATTGCTTAGTTATTCCCTGCTTTGCTTATAAAGCTTCTAGTGGAGAGTTATAACTCTCGCTGGGGCAATTATGTATAATTGTCTCACCCCGTAGACTTCTACTTTTTAGGTGGTCGTCGAAGACGGAGGAACAAGAACTCAGGTGACCAATCCCAGCAGCATCAGGAGCAGTAGTTATCTCAGGTGGAGATCTAGCCTGCTTCATGGTGTAGTATAGAGTCAGTCTTATGTGTCCTCTGTACTCTCAGGTCCTGGAGTGTTTTGAGTATGAATTCTTGAGAAGTTTTGTATCATGTTGTATATAATTACTCAAGAAGTAATTGTCAGTGATGTAAATAGTAAAATCCTTTTTCTATGGAAAAGGTTTGAGGTTTCAAGCGCTTGTCTCAAAAAGTTTTAATTTCTCGTGATTTTTGGTCTTCCGCTGTTTACCGAATGCTTCCGCACATGTTTAAATCGAGATTAATTCGTGGTTTGGAGATCGGAGCCCACACTTCCTAACTGACTAGTGGAACAATAGCATGGAATCACCACTGGATCCGCATCAAGTCATTATTGAGCAGAGTACGATAAGGAGAACAACCCGGTGCACTGAATTGTAAATCAAGTTGCATTCTAATCTGAACTCTCTTCTACACTTCTTCTATCATCTTCTTACCCCTTCATCCATCAAAAAGAAACAAAAATAGCCAAAATAGTGCCAAACCCTAAGTTTGGGGTGGCACACCATATTGTTCTATATCTGCTTCTTCCATACCCCTCACTAATAAAAAGGGGTGTACCCCCAAGAAAAGGTGCCAAAGCGCACACAAAAAGAAATGTAATCTCGAGTCGGATAGAGGAGAGATTCACACAAAAGAATGTAATCAATTAAATTGCAAATGATATAATAAAAATCTCGAGTCTAATAGAGGAGAGATTTATTTCTTCCTTCCATACCACCCTTCACTCCATTTTCCACCTAAAGGCACAATGAATGCTCCCTTATCCTAAAAAACACCAGTGCCAGATCAGGTGTACACTTGTTGATCTGTGGGTGTCTCTAGACTCTTATGAAACTCTTAGACATGCTTGATGTTGGAAAAAGTGGAGAGGAAGTGATGTTGGGAAATGAACTTGGGAACAAAGATATGGTAAGATGTGTTATGAGATCTCAGGATGTTGATACACTTAGTCATACCGAGCAGAAAAGAAATAATAGTGATGTGAAGATGAGGCAATCACACGAGTGAAAGTATTCATTGGCGATTGTTTCAGATTTTGTGTTACTCGAGGATGATAAATGTATAAGTTCGGGGTATTTTGATGAATGTACTTTCATCCTGGTTCAGTCACCATGTTGGGCCCAATTTTGCTTTGTATTCTCTTGTTTATTAGCTATATCTTCTAATATTCGAGGTAACTTGGCTCAATCAATTTTATCCTTGATTTAACCCTAATTATACACCCTTCTACATGTCTAATTAAGCCATGAAGATCGAGTTTGAGTCCAAGGGAGCCCATTTCAACAGCATCGGGCCCATCACCAAAGCACGACCCCTTTGCTTTTTCTTTTGTTGATCCATCCCTCTCCCTAGACCGCGATCAATCCTAGCCAACTGTAGTCTCTCTACCAACAGGTCATGATTCCTCTCAGTGGAAGTACAGTCGCCTCTATCTTCACTTGACATCACGGCCTCCTTGCCTCCCTAGACCGTGATCATCTACTACCACTGCAACCATCACACCCACGATCATCTCACACCGCGACCACTTGCAAAGATCGCTACCTGCAAGACACCGCAGACACCTATCTGTGATTCCATGTTTGTGACATGGCCCCCACGGTTCTTCTTTTCTCCCTACCAACAACGTCGTGATCAACTCTCTCTCCTTCTGCATCAACCACGATCTCCTCCAGTGCCACCCGCGATTAATTCTGCAACATCAAACACGACCAACCCCCCTTGTTCCTCCACAATCGCGATCGAGAGAAAGCTGCCCGTGACCTTTGTCACTGCCCGCGATCTCTTCCCCACCAACATCCATCCTCCACCCGGTCTGTGGTCTACTTCTCTGCCTCCCTTCACGACCATCACCTCTGGTGCACCCATGCTTCCCTTACACCTCGACTCGTGAGGTCACCCTCTCTTCAAACAATCACGACCTTGGTGGACTTCTCCAACCTCTTTGTGGCCATCACGCCAGATACCAACAATCGCGACCTTCCTTCTTCACCATCGGATCGTGACCCCCTACCAGCGATCCCTCCAACTCCTCGCCGCGATTGCGATTCCAAAGACCATGACCACGAATCCAACAGACTGCGACTGTGATTCTGAGATCGCGACCACTACCTCGAGCATCACTCCACCCCACGGTCCCCCACTACTATACACAACACAAACCACCGTGACCCCCCCTCATTCCTGCACATCACAACAACCTTCTACCCCCTACCTTTGCTAACCCTAGATACAACAACAACACAGCTCCACACACCTACCCGTGATTCCACCAACCGCGGTCCTCCGCTACCCTTCCAGTAATTGCGACCAAGCAGTGAACAAACCAATGCCCACAATGAGGGACTGCGATCAGTGCAAGTTTGAAAGCTGTGACCAGAGAAAATGAACATGACCGCGGTCTATGATACTAAGATCATGACCTGCTCGTAGCAATAGAAAAGCCACAACCGTAGCACTACCCAGGCAGGCCTATAAATAGGCCCTGACCCCGCCTCATTTGGACATCATCTCCAGACACCGTTAGGCTGTAGGTTTGTCCCCAACCTAAGGAGATGATCTTGACATCCATGAGCCTACCTCCATGGTGGACATGCACCCCGTTCACCCAGATATGAAGTGAAAACTCAGATCTGCAAGCCTCCATCTAGATATAGATCTACATATAGATCTAGATCCAGATCTAGATTTGTTGCATCTACATCGTGCCCACACCGCCATAATGAGAAGAAAGAGAAGGTGGAGAGAGAATATATGCCCCTCTATCATGGTGTTCTTCCCACCTCATCTAGATCTGCCCTTACATTGTGTAGAAGACCATTTCTCCATCGAGCTGCGATCATCTTCTTCACCATGCTCATGGTGGAATATTTTCTCTCTCTTGTTATTCTTGTTTCTCTCACTACAAGTGAGTAGTTTCCTTTCGCTGGGGTGCGGGGGTTAGCCCCGCTGCCCATGCTTACATGTTAAAATACTAAACATTCCATGGCATGTATATAACTTTTCATTTCGTTGTTAATCATCGATTTGTTCTTGTGGATTGATCACCTACTTGCATTTATCTTGTTCGTTTCCTATGTTGCGAGAACTTCAATATGTAGGATTTGAATGTCGATTAACGCGGTTGACTCCTTGATGAGAAATTGGATGGGATTCCCTAAAGAAGTATGTGTGTGATCCGTGAGGTGATGAGACATCTAGCCCACAGTGACGCTGATGTGTGCCTAACACCTGTATAGGGGGGCCACAACTTTAGTTGGATATTTATATCTTCAGAGCAGTAAGTATGTGATCTGGATGGTGACGAGACACCTAATACCTAAGGTGATGCTTACGCGAACCTGATGCCTGTATAGGGGTTTTTGCAGCAGCTCTATTTGGATAGTTATATCTTGCCTGGATGTTTGTGATTGGATGTGTTTGCATGTGCAGTAGCGGTGAAACCCCAGACCATCCCAACGATCCCCATCATTAATCGTTAATCATATTTTAATCCTACTCTCTACTTTCCCACATTTAGTTTAATTAAACTCAAATAAATCTTTATTCTAAATATTAGTCTTCATTCAACTATATTTGACTAGTAAAAGATTCTTAAAAACATTTTCCATTGGGATTCGATCCTCAACTATATTGCGATCAGACCTGTCCGCTTGCGGGTGGTATTATTGTTGGTGCGTATGCCCTGAGAGCCAATCATGGGATTATTGGTGGGATACATTAAGATTGATTTGATAAACATCAAAGGCAAGCTTCCAATTCTTTCTGGTTTAGTCATATGAGATAGTGATAGAACAGATTGAATGTCTAGAGAATGACAGTACTCAATGACGTATGCCTTCAGGTTGAGGACCTGAACGATGAGATCATACAGATGCTAAGAGTTTGTACATTCTCATTATGTCCCTAGTCGGATGTCATTATGGAAGGTAGATAGACAACAATGACACACAAGACTAGATTCTGGTGTTGGTTGATGATAGAATCTCATTAGTCATGATATAAAAGATATCAAACCAAACACATAGGTATTTGTTAGAGAACAAGTGTACCGAACAGACCCACCGTGAGTTTGATACATGGAACCATGACATGGTAGTCACAGTCAGTACTCACAGTGATGGTGGTGAGTGTGATTCTTTGACCTAAAATCACTACACTCAACACATGTCGTTGGGCACACTTTGACATCATCAAACGTAGTCCTGAAACATGGGTTGTTATAAAGTTGATGATTGGGTGGCTTTGACACATGGGGCTTTTGAGGGGTGAGTGATATATATGGGATTTGTCCCTCCTGAGGGAGTTTGATATCCAAGGCCACTTTGTGAGTAGGATTGAGATAGATGTGCACAGGAATGTGTGAATCAGTATGTGATATTGATGTCATACATATCTCGTTCAATCTACTCTGAGATCAAGAAAGTGAATGAACGTTGACATGATGACTGTTCCATGCCTCGAGTTCATTTGGGATATCAGTGATAAAGGAATTATACATTCACTGTAACACCATTCACGGATTGTAGGATTGAAAGTTGTTCTCTAACTTTCTACTTTCACTTGGGTAGCACTGATGTGTGACTAGGCACCACTCTTTGCTTGTGAAGTCATAAGTGTTATGGACTTTCACTAGCAACGTGAAATGGACCTGCAGGGTCACACACAAAGGATTTAACCTGGAAGAGGAGTTTTGTCCACAAGTAATGTTTAGATTGATTACTAAAGGAGTTTAGTAGTTCAATTAAACACTCAATCAATTGATGGCTCAATCTCATAATGTTCAAGGTGTTGGACACATTGATTAGAGTATCAGATTGATTGAAATTGCAATTGACTGATTCTGCACAACCTGCACTCCCAACCGATCGGTTCATGAGATGAACCGGTCGACTGAGCTTGGTGAACCGGTCGGCTCAAGTGTTGAGCCGATCGTCTCAAGGTCAGGGTGAACCGATTGCTTCAAGTGTTGAAACGATCGATTCAACTGGTGCAACTGAGCAAGTTGGGAAAGTAAGATTGGTGAGAATTTTCCTTTCGTTTCAATTGCCCAATTTGATTGGGAAATAGGATTGGTATTCGATACTAATTAGAAACAAAAGAAGGAAAGTCAATCGGGAACCGACCTGGACCACCAACCGACCAGTTCACTTGTGAACCGACCGGTTGAGGTGTCCCAACCGATCGGTTGAGGTGTCAACTGACCGGTTCAGGTCCCCAACTGACCGTTTCAGTTGTGAAACGATCGGTTTAGGTTGCGAGTTGGTTGCTTTTGTGGAAAATCTTGAACCCTTCTACTCTTGCTTTTAGTCCTGCATTGCCCGGGATGGAGAACCATGTCCCATGACCCTCCTATATATATAGGGGTATTGGGGGATTCTCAAAGGACAACTCAGTGCAACCAGTTCCTCTACAAAGTTATCGTTCTCTGGTTTTGGTAACCGAGAGAGCCCGAGCAAGTGCTACCCACAAAGGGAGGCACAATAAGGGAAAGACAACTGCAGTTGCAACTAGAGGAAGGAGAGTGTGTTGGTGACTAGTACGTCAACAGGAGGGTGCGACTCCTTCCAACTCCTTGTGGGACAAGGATTGTGGAGTTCCAGGTGGTCAGTGTAGACTACTTCATAGGCGGGAGGTTTCTGCCGCTCAGGAGGACAACTGTCAACCCCGACAGTCCCGGTGAGAGGAGGAGTCGTCAGTCCTGGTAAGACAAGGAGCAGCATAGACACCGTCCAAGACCGGGGGTGAAGACCGCGCAAAGCGCGAGGTATTGTCTCCGAGCAAGCCTCGGGATAAGGTATGATTCCACAAACCATCCTTTCCTATTATATAGATGTTGACGCGTTTCCTTGTTTTGGGTTTGGGGGAATTTTTTTGTTTCCGTTGCCTTCTCTACCTCCCCTAAAATCCAATAGTGGTATCAGAGCCAGGTCAACTGCTCTATATTTTAGGCATATTGATATGATCAATTTTGGTTTGTCGCCTTTATTTATTGCATATGATGCGAATAGTATTGGCTTTATGCATGTCCAATCTTAAATCCACAAATCCCAAATTACATATATGATATGTATTATTAATGCACTGGATACACGTCTCCCTTAAACGAGTTTTGTGGTGGATGTATAGCGTAGTTATGGCCAATAAAACCTATATCTGTATGGTTATATGTGGTTGCTTACATCTTAGTCTGCGCACCGATCTTCCTTCTCCTATTCCTAATGTAACTCAAAATAATTCAAGATTTCTTTCCTACCTTTGCTCCCCTCAAATGTAACTCGAGATTTCTCTTTTAACAATGTAAAATGGGATAGAATTTTATTTCCTGTTATGTCAAAGAACGGAGGACATCATGACGACAGCTGAGACGATCGATTCAAGGCGTGAACTGATCGGTTGACATTCTAGACGATCGATTCAAGGAGTGAACCGATCGGTTGATGACCGGTTCGAGGAGTGAGACGAGCGGGTGGCGGCCATGACGAGATGCACGACAACCAGGCGAACCGATCGGTTGGAGGAGCCAACTGATTGGCTGGTGGCACGCAGACGACCAGGCCAGGACGAGCTGTCAATCATGTGATGAGTTGATGTAATCCAAAGGCAAAGCACAGAGTTCATCTTGTACATGTTGCATGTGATGTAAACCTAGATGATCGTGATTCCTCTTGGCTCGAGGAATCACATTAGGATGGCCATAATCATCACTTTTATTGTTTTGCATGTTTTCTGTGGGATATAGCATGTATATGATACATACTATGTATTGTGGTGATTGGATATGTATATGTATATAAAAACCAAATCCCTCATTAAATATTAAGTTTTAGATGCCTTCCAAATGCGACACATGTGAAAAGCTTGATCGACCAAGTGTGGGCACGCCCAAGCGTGGTGCACCTTCTATCTCGTGGAAGCGTGAAGGATGAATGTGTGGGTCTGCCCAAGCAGGGTGCATATTCATCGTGTTGGCTTTGGGTCGGACTTAACAAGGTGACCTAGATAGGATCTAGCACATTGAGGCATGGAGATGCTCATGGCAAGGAGTTGCATATGACATCTTATCAAGAGTTTCATATGATGCAATTGGCAAGTGTTGCCTACCTGAGAGATCTAAGTTGTGGGTGATAGCCCAAGCTGGTCCATGACTTAGAGGATTTCAGGATCTTGCCCACTAGAAGGTTGTACGCTGCAATCTTCTGAATTGATGGTGAGGGCTATCAATTTGAAGTAAAATAGTGGGAGCGATAATTAATTAAAGGCCTAATTATATCGTCAAACTTTTCAAATCAATCAAATAAGTCAAAAATGAGTTTTTTGACTCAAATTTCATATTTTCCTTTTTAGTACAAATGGTTAACCAACAAATCACTTTATTTGCGATCGGTCCTTGAGACCAACAAATTAAATGGGAATAATTCCACGATTGGTTAGGATGATGAGAAATGTTCTCAAAGAGAACAAGCTCTAAAGTCCTAGTTATACCAAGACCACATAAACTCAATCCCACCACATCAATGGCTGAAATTATGCTTATGGAAGCATACCAAGGAAGACATTGATGAGGAGTGCTTGATGTTGTGTTCTCTGAACTATGAGTTGCAGAGACAACATGAGACATATGATGTCTCCAAGACACTGTCCTAGTATGTCATGACAGAAGGAGATCCAGTAAGGTATTCACACACTCAATGTGATTGGGCATGTGGAAAGACCTGACTAAGAAGGATTCCCTCTGAGACAAGAGTTGGCTATTGGTATGATACTGCAAACGTAGCGAGAATCATACAATTCAAGATAAGCTACAACATGAACAACTTTGACAAACGTTGACAAAGTTGTCGGACATGTTGATGACATGTTGAGGCAAATATGAAGAAAGACTAACCCTAATCCTTGATGAGATCAATGAAAGATAAGTCTTAAGGGCAAGGGCAAGGGAAAAGCAAAAAGTGTTATGATGCTAGCCAACAGCCCAAGTCGTCTTCAACCTCAAGGCACATGGGGAAATGGTGTATGAGGGAATTGCCCTCTATATCTGGAAGAACAAAAGAAGATGAAGGAGGGGATGGAGATCTCCACCTAAGGTATCATGAAATGAACCGCTTCTTTATCTGAGGTATATGATACCAAGATATGGATCTATGATATATGATATGCAAGATCTGCAAAGAAGTGATGGCCTTTGTGAAAGGACCAAGAAAGAAGTACCCATCATTGGAGCAAGTGTTTCTGCCATAGATAGGAGTATATTTCAGTTTATTTCAGCGTAAAGGGCATGAAATAGAGTTGAGAACTGCTATTTCATATATTGCCAATAGATAGAAACACTTTATTTTTGCATATTGTATGACAATGATGGTAATTAATAAAGTTGATGTTTCAATCTTAAAGATATGGTCTTTGTGGTAATGCCTTGTTTATCTTGTGATACAAGGTATGCATAAGATAAAATGATACCTAAGAGTTATAGATAACTCAAACAATCAAATTAGCATCAATCATGAGAAATTCATTTCTAGTTTCCATGTGATGGATAAATCTAGACTCTTTTGGTTAGAGAACCAGTAAGAGACATGAATATCTTGGACATGATTAATCAATCTTCACTAATGGTAGTGGGAGAATGATTGTCCTATTAGGTATAATACATGTGATGTATTTACATACCTATTGGAACAAATGCTAATACTTCAAATGGTGTTTAGAGAAATACCAATATGAATATCTTGAAGTGTTCAAGATTATCATACATGAAGTGCAAATTTGGTAAAGTGTTAATTCTTGATGAGATCAATGAATGAAATACTTGGACCAAATGTTTGAGATCCTTATGAGTGATTATGATAGTGTATCATAGTGAACTCATGATTAAGGCATGGTGAGGTCTAAATCTAGAAGGAATCATACTCTAAAGAGTTAGAGAATGATTATCAAATAACGGAATTCTTCTTAATAAAAGAATACCCCACACTAATAAAGAACATTAAGAATCACAAGGGTTGTGAGTTCTTACATCTTTAATAGATATACCTCAATTATCTATGTGATGAGTCAACTATCTAGATGAATATGAGAAACCAAATTTTGAGTTATGGTTTATCACCATTACATCCTAAATGACATCCATGTAAACCATAAGGTATGACCTTGATGGTAGCACTAATTGGATGAAATCCATAAGTGTAAATGAGTCTTAAGTGTTAAGACACATGGATAACATTTTGAGAAGGATGATGCTTGTTGATTGCAACTTAATGACTAATACATTTGGCATATGGATACTAAAACCACATTCCTATGAGGAATAAAACAAGGATGTGTACGTGACACAACCTATAAGGTTTATGAATCCACTAATGCAAATGAAGTCTATAAGTTACAATGGACTAATCAATGTGATTGATTGAGTACAAGCAACTCAGAATTGGATCTTTACTTTGATAATATAGTCAAAGGGTTTGACTGATATGTCAAAGATAAAGAAGGGATCTGTGATTTAGTGGGAGCGTGTTACATTCCACATATTGATGTGAAATGGAAATGTTCTAGAATGGAAATCCAAAAGTGGAAATTATCTTTAAGGAAGATAGAGATGTTTCCTATGTGATAGGAATAAAGATCTATAGAGATAGTTCTTGAAAACCTCTTGACCTGAAAAAGAAAGCATACATTGGCAATCTGTACTGAAGGGTTTAGTATGCACAAATTCAGTGGGAGAAAACTTGTCCATGTTACATGGAGTTAGTATCCCAAGGCCAAGTGTCCAATTCTTATGAAGAATGGGAACACTAAGAATAGATATGGATCTATCATGTATGTAATCATCCCATTATCTTGCATGTATCGACATGGCAAGAACAATATGCATTCATCATCTTGTGTGTAGGACATGGCAATATGATGTGCTCATCCTGATAATTCGTATGTGGGACATGACGAGTGTATGTCTGTCTACTTCCAGTAAGGGTTTCTGGAATACCATGAGAACTTGATAAGTACTTGAGAAGTACTAGTTCTATGGAAATAAGGAAGAGTTTGATGTAAAGAGTTACATTGATGCAAACTTCTGAAAGGACAAAAAATTATTCGCAAAATAGGATATATAAAAGTGAAAGTTTGTTGATAATTGGAAACGTTCCAAATAAACCATTTCAAAGGAATGTCGAGTATCTATGTGTTAGAGAACAACAGTGGATACTATATCGATCTGGAGGTTCATGAGATGAACTTATAAATATTCCTCTCATTGATGACAAGTCTGGAATCCTTGATCATGCAATGTGGCTAAAGGTTAGCAAAGGAATACAAGATCGCATATTACGACAACTCCATCTCATACGTATGACATACAACGAAGAGATGAGAGACATGCAATTTATACTGACTTTGGCAAAGTGTTGCCATTACTCACTATGTTGGCACTAGAGCACAGTAACATGTGGGACATGTTTGAAGATCACTATGAATATGATTAAAGGGTGATTGGCTCGCAGTGCAAGTGGGATTCTATTGGTATGTATGCCCTGAGAGCCAATCATGGGATGATTGGTGGGATACATTAAGATTGATTTGATAAACATCAAAGGCAAGATTCCAATTCTTTCTAGTTCAGTCATATGAGATAGTGATAGAACATATTGAATGTCTAGAGAATTACAATACTCAATGACGTATGCCTTAAGGTTGAGGACCTGAACGGTGAGATCATACAGATGCTAAGAGTTTGTACATTCTCATTATGTCCCTAGTCGGATGTCATTGTGGAAGGTAGATAGACAACAATGACACACAAGACTAGATTGTGGTGTTGGTTGATGACATAATATCATTAGTCATGATATAAAAGATATCAAACCAAACACATAGGTACTCATTAGAGAACAAGTGTATCAGACAGACCCACCATGAGTTTCACACATGGAACCATGACATAGTAGTCACAGTCAGTACTCACAGTGATGGTGGTGAGTGTGATTCTTTGACCTGAAATCACTATAGTCAACACATGTCGTTGGGCACACTTTGACATCATCAAACGCAATCCTGAAACATGGGTTGTTATAAAGGTGATGATTGGGTGGATTTGACACATGGGGCTTTTGAGGGGTGAGTGATAGATATGGGATTTGTCCCTCGTGAGGGAGTTTGATATCCAAGGCCACTTGGTGAGTAGAATTGAGATAGGCGTGCGCACACATGTGTGAATCAGTATGTGATATTGATGTCATACATATCTCATTCAATCTACTCTGAGATCAAGAAAGTGAATGAACGTTGACAGGATGATTGTTCCATGAATCGAGTTCATTTGGGATATTAGTGACAAAGGAATTATACATTCACTGTAACACCATTCACGAATTGTAGGATTGAAAGTTGTTCTCCAACTTTCTACTTTCACTTGGGTAGCACTGATGTGTGACTAGGCACCTCTCTTTGCTTGTGAAGTCATAAGTGTTATGAACTTTCACTACCAATGTGAAATGGACCTGCAGGGTCACACACAAAGGATTTAAACTGGAAGAGGAGTTTTGTCCACAAGCAATGTTTAGATTGATTATGAAAGGAGTTTAGTAGTTCAATCAAACACTCAATCAATTGATGGCTCAATCTCATAATGTTCAAGGTGTTGGACACATTGATTGGAGTATCAGATTGATTGAAATCGCAATTGACTGATTCTGCACAACCGGCACTCCCAACCGATCGGTTCATGAGATGAACCAGTCGGCTGATCTTGGTGAACCGGTCGGCTCAAGTGTTGAGCCGATCAGCTCAAGATCAGGGTGAACCGATTGCTTCAAGTGTTGAAACAATCGATTCAACTGGTGCAACCGAGCAAGTTGGGAAAGTAAGATTGGTGAGAATTTTCCTTT
This sequence comes from Alisma plantago-aquatica, assembly GCA_963693085.1. NCBI lineage: Eukaryota > Viridiplantae > Streptophyta > Magnoliopsida > Alismatales > Alismataceae > Alisma > Alisma plantago-aquatica. Next base: position 391,306,086 of record OY856410.1, on the reverse strand, counting down.
CGTTTCAATTGCCCAATTTGATTGGGAAATAGGATTGGTATTCGATACCAATTAGAAACAAAAGAAGGAAAGTCAATCGGGAACCGACCTGGACCACCAACCGACCGGTTGAGGTGTCCCAACCGATCGGTTGAGGTGTCAACCGACCGGTTCAGGTCCCCAACCGACCGTTTCCGTTGTGAAACGATCGGTTTAGGTTGTGAGTTGGTTGCTTTTGTGGAAAATCTCGAACCCTTCTACTCCTGCTTTTAGTCCCGCATTGCCCGAGATGGAGAACCTTGTCCCATGACCATCCTATATATATAGGGGTATTGGGGTCTTCTCAAAGGACAACTCAGTGCAAATAGTTTCTCTGCAAAGTGGTTGTTCTCTGGTTTTGGTAACCGAGAGAGCCCGAGCAAGTGCTACCCGCAAAGGGAGGCACAGCAAGGGAAAGACAACTACAGTTGCAACTGGAGGCAGGAGAGTGTGTTGGCGACTAGTACGTCAACAGGAGGGTGCGACTCCTTCCAACTCCTTGTGGGACGAGGATTGTGCAGTTCTAGGTGGTCCGTGTGGACTACTTCAGAGGCGGGAGGTTTCTGCCGCTCAGGAGGACAACTGTCAACCCCGACAGTCCCGGTGAGAGGAGGAGTCATCAGTTCCGGTGCGACCAGGAGCTGCACAGACACCGTCCAAGACCGGAGGTGAAGACTGTTGGATAAATTGGACATTATGATAAATCCCTTTGTTTCGATGATGACAAACATTTCATTCTTATTACTCTAACGAGCTACTTGAGTGTGCAGGATTAGGTGGATAACAAAGCAACTAGGGAAAATCCAAGAGCTTACATATTTATATTTCCATGCAATGTAATCACTGTTGTAAAAACTTGTACAAATATATAATGTACAAGTACTTAGAATCGCATGTAAATCAAGCGTTAGATCTTCCTACACACCATAGTTAGACAAGTCATCCCTTCCAAAAGGATCACATTATGCACACTCATAAACACACACTTAGTATCTTAATTAAAAGATTGAAAATAGAGTCAATCTCGGTCGACCACACTCCTCGACCGAGACACTCTCGGTCGACAAACTTCTCGACCGAGATTGACCAAAAGTAGCCGTTAGACACAGCAGTTGACAGTTGCAAATAAACGTTAATCCAGAGAGCCTGTCGGTCGACGAATCCTCGACCGACTGGGCATCTCGGTCGACGAGTCCTCGACCGAGATGGTCTCTGACAGCAACTGCAGAATTAATTAACTAGCCGTTGCTAATGCGCCTAACTTATTCCTAACGGCTAGTTAAGCACTAGGAACCCCCTAGAAGTTGTCTAGAACGTCCTTAAGCATACATAGGTCATTCCTATAAATAGGACATGCCTTAGGTCACCAAAAGCATCTAAGATATACTTGTGCTATACTTGAGCTTGAATACACACTTGCAATCTGTTTTAGAGCAATAGAGCAATTCCTACACTTGCCATTCATTCCTATTGCTCCCATTTCGTGTCCTATAGGCTAGTATCTCCTATCCACTATAATCACATTGTCATATACATTGGTTAGGAGATCTACACGCTTGATATAGGCAAATCAAGCCTTGTGCTTAAAAGGATAAGTTGTAATTTCTGTTTTCCTTCTTGTTCCTCGTTATCTTTTGTACTCTCCTTGCTACTCCCAGGGTTGGAGGCTGCGGATTGGAGAGGGTTGACTTCTCAGGTGGAGAAGGGGACTTCAAGCTACTTCAAGAAGGCTATCGCACGGGAAGCTACTTCAGAAGGCTGGTGCAACGGGTGTTGGTGCATCTACTTCAAGGGAAGGCTGCTTCAAGGTTGGGCGATTACTTCTAGGTGAAGGCTGCTTGAAGGGTTTGGGAAAAGAAATTGTATTTTATGTAAAGTCCTTGCGAGGTAATAAAATAGATTTCTTTTCAAATCCCGGTTGGGTAAGCAACCGGGTAGTGGACTGACTACCTTAGTATTTGCTAAGGCTAGGAACCACTCTAAACCCTTGTGTCTCCTTGTCCAATATTGTCCTTGTGGTTGCTTAAGTTTAAATTATTTTAAAATCTCTATAAAACTCTATTCACCCCCCCTCTAGAGGTTTTCAATTGGTATCAGAGCAGGCTTCAAGGAGCCCTAACAAGGTCTTGAAGAGATAAAGGGAGGAGGTGACTACAACCACAAGAAAAGGAACATGGACCAAAGTTCGACAAGTTGCAATTGGTGCTTAGGAACAAAGCACTCTACTTCTAAATGTCCATGGAGGTCAAATAAAGAATGTTTCGTTGCTACAGTAAGTGAGGAAGAAGAAGAAGAGGTAAGCTTGCTTGATTTACCTAAAGAAGAGTTTGTTACTATTATTGAAGAAACACATAATAAATATGTTGAATACAAAAAGAAATTAAAGAAATCAAATAAAGAAAATGATGATCTAAATGCTAGACTTCTTGAGCTTACATCTGAAAATGACGATTTATATGCTAAATTGAATACTCTTGGTTTTGAAAAAGATAGCATTATGTCTGACAATCGTACTTTGAAATCATCTCTAAGTAATAGTGAAGTGAAAATTTTCACTCTAGAGACTAACTATGATCTTCTATGTCAAGAAAAGACTGAATTGCTTGCAAAGTTAAATGATATTCAAAAACAACCTATATTGTGCACCCATGTAGATTATGACAATATAGTGAAAGAAAGAAATATGCTATCATCCAATCTAGATCAAGCAAAATTAGATATCAAGAAAAGAATGGATGAGATCGTTAAGTTGCAACAAGAAGTTAGTAAGTTAAGCAACAATGGAATCCTTGATAAAATATTAGAAAATTCCTATCATCAAATAGGGAGAAGAGGACTAGGTTATAAGCCTAAGGAGAAATCCTATCAACAACCTAGTTGGAGAAGGACACAAGCAAGACAATCCATGAATGTACATAGAGGCAAATATACTTTTGTACCAAAGAACAACCTAGACCAAAATCATAGAAAGAGATATGAGGTTGATTCTATATGTTGCCACTATTGTTCACGTATTGGACATTACTCCTTCTCATGCCCATACAAGAAAAAGAATAATGAGATGGTATGGGTTCCAAAATCCCCAAATTGATTCGATTAGACTAAGTTGAGATATGACCAAAGACTTTAATTTGCATATCTTTATGTCTATCTCAACTTAACATACAGGGATAACAAATTTATATCAATTAAGGATTAATCAAAACTTAAAAGATTTGAATATGATTAAGTTGAGATATAATCTAAATGTTACTTTGGTATTCATATGTTTATATCAAACTGATCTTTGAAATAATTAAATTAGATACAGTCTATATTGTACTTGAAATAGAATTCTGAACACTTTCCAGAAATTGGGTCGGTCGAAGATTTGTCGACCGAGTGAAAACCCGGTCGAGAAATGGTCGACCGAGCATGTCACTGTTTTTCAGTCTGCAGTAAAATTGCTGAATAATTGATTGATCAGTGGCTATCTAATTGTTGTTAATGACTATTTTACATGCAAAACTAGTTGAAGATCTTTTTGATATCATCATGTTTAGAATTAACTATTTCACATGATTTCCTAAAGTATCTCCTGGTCTATCCATATAGAAATCATGTGTTATGACATGATTACAATTACTGTATCTCATGAAATAATTATGGTTCTATCATTGCATCATGGGTATGCTTTCACTATTTTATCATTCAACTCATAAAAATGATGCTATGCTACATAGAACAAATGGAAAATGATTATTGTATACATGACTTCTTGATGATTTATAGCAAGCAAATGTGTTATTGGTGAGTTATTGCTTAGACATAGAACTTTAAGGTTTGAAATAAAATGAAGAATTTCTCAATAGGTATCTATAAGAAATTGAGATATTAATCATGCCTTCATTGTTAAGAAGATGTTTTTATATTAAGTATCACTTAACACGCTTCATTATGTTTTGATTCATATATACAAATCTTGAATGATCATTATAATTGTATATATCATAAAAGCATCTTAACATAATAGAAAATAATTGTGGACACAGCTTGTGATGATGATGGTTCTATGACAAAGCCAAAACGGTACTTCTTAGAACAAAATATTAATGTTTTTATCTATTTGCTTATTCTAAGAAATTAAAAGCAAAAAGCTTGACTTTAAGATATAAATCTTGCTTTCAAAATATATGTCTAAGAATCTTATGATAAGGGTATAATAAGAAATGGGATTTGATACTCATGTACCCATCGCAAAGCATATGAAACATCATGTAAAACATGCATTCTAGAAAAATCAAGGTCAAAGACTTTACTATGATGCTCATATATACTTCAAATTGATATTTATAAGCTATCTGCAGAAATGAATGTCTATCTTGGAAATCTACAGAATTTGCCTCTTGGTTAAAATTAAAATTGACCAAGGGGCGCTATGGTCGTAGTCAAGGGCGACCTAAAATAAGCTTTGACAAGATGCTTATTTGGACATTATTCTGTTGTACTTAATCTTAGTATACTCTTGATAAAGGTCAAAATCAAAATTTAAAATCATCTGTGACCTTAGAAGCATTAAATTGCTTAAATCGTAAGATTAAGGGGGAACTTATAAAAACAAATTTGATTATTTGATTATGAAGCTTACAAAAACATTGTTAACATCATTTGGAGTTTGTTATGACATTCGGATTCTTAAAAGAAATTTGCATGAAAAAGAATTTCATCAAAATGATATATCTTGCTCTTAAAGGAACTCTCTAAAACAAATCAGGGCTTAACATCCCTTGTTTTGGTTGGAGACATTTTTTTATATATTCTAAGCTTAAAGGACTCTCATTTCATTTCAGGGCTTAACATTCCTTGTAAAATGAGTGAGAAATCAATATACATATGCCATGACCCTAACATGATCTCATATCATTTCAAGGCTTAACATCCTTTGCAAATGATTGAGAAATAAATTGTGGCTAAATTAGACAAAAATGACATAAATCCCTGTTCCTAATAGGATATCTAATTAAGGGGGAGCTTAATATAAAATTAAGGGGGAGAAGAAATAATATGTTTAACCTGGATATCTTTTTGAAATGACAAAGGGGGAGAAAGAATATAAAATCAAAAATATAAATATACATGAGTTTCATCTTGATGGCCAGCACTCACTTGTAAAACAAGAATGGCTACAAAAGGTAATCCTCAGGTATGAAACTCACATGCTTTATATTTCCTTATTTCATATTTTAGGAAATGTTTGTCATCTTCAAAAAGGGGGAGATTGTTGGATAAATTGGACATTATGATAAATCCCTTTGTTTCGATGATGACAAACATTTCATTCTTATTACTCTAACGAGCTACTTGAGTGTGCAGGATTAGGTGGATAACAAAGCAACTAGGGAAAATCCAAGAGCTTACATATTTATATTTCCATGCAATGTAATCACTGTTGTAAAAACTTGTACAAATATATAATGTACAAGTACTTAGAATCGCATGTAAATCAAGCGTTAGATCTTCCTACACACCATAGTTAGACAAGTCATCCCTTCCAAAAGGATCACATTATGCACACTCATAAACACACACTTAGTATCTTAATTAAAAGATTGAAAACAGAGTCAATCTCGGTCGACCACACTCCTCGACCGAGACACTCTCGGTCGACAAACTTCTCGACCGAGATTGACCAAAAGTAGCCGTTAGACACAGCAGTTGACAGTTGCAAATAAACGTTAATCCAGAGAGCCTGTCGGTCGACGAATCCTCGACCGACTGGGCATCTCGGTCGACGAGTCCTCGACCGAGATGGTCTCTGACAGCAACTGCAGAATTAATTAACTAGCCGTTGCTAATGCGCCTAACTTATTCCTAACGGCTAGTTAAGCACTAGGAACCCCCTAGAAGTTGTCTAGAACGTCCTTAAGCATACATAGGTCATTCCTATAAATAGGACATGCCTTAGGTCACCAAAAGCATCTAAGATATACTTGTGCTATACTTGAGCTTGAATACACACTTGCAATCTGTTTTAGAGCAATAGAGCAATTCCTACACTTGCCATTCATTCCTATTGCTCCCATTTCGTGTCCTATAGGCTAGTATCTCCTATCCACTATAATCACATTGTCATATACATTGGTTAGGAGATCTACACGCTTGATATAGGCAAATCAAGCCTTGTGCTTAAAAGGATAAGTTGTAATTTCTGTTTTCCTTCTTGTTCCTCGTTATCTTTTGTACTCTCCTTGCTACTCCCAGGGTTGGAGGCTGCGGATTGGAGAGGGTTGACTTCTCAGGTGGAGAAGGGGACTTCAAGCTACTTCAAGAAGGCTATCGCACGGGAAGCTACTTCAGAAGGCTGGTGCAACGGGTGTTGGTGCATCTACTTCAAGGGAAGGCTGCTTCAAGGTTGGGCGATTACTTCTAGGTGAAGGCTGCTTGAAGGGTTTGGGAAAAGAAATTGTATTTTATGTAAAGTCCTTGCGAGGTAATAAAATAGATTTCTTTTCAAATCCCGGTTGGGTAAGCAACCGGGTAGTGGACTGACTACCTTAGTATTTGCTAAGGCTAGGAACCACTCTAAACCCTTGTGTCTCCTTGTCCAATATTGTCCTTGTGGTTGCTTAAGTTTAAATTATTTTAAAATCTCTATAAAACTCTATTCACCCCCCCTCTAGAGGTTTTCAATTGGTATCAGAGCAGGCTTCAAGGAGCCCTAACAAGGTCTTGAAGAGATAAAGGGAGGAGGTGACTACAACCACAAGAAAAGGAACATGGACCAAAGTTCGACAAGTTGCAATTGGTGCTTAGGAACAAAGCACTCTACTTCTAAATGTCCATGGAGGTCAAATAAAGAATGTTTCGTTGCTACAGTAAGTGAGGAAGAAGAAGAAGAGGTAAGCTTGCTTGATTTACCTAACGAAGAGTTAGTTACTATTATTGAAGAAACACATAATAAATATGTTGAATACAAAAAGAAATTAAAGAAATCAAATAAAGAAAATGATGATCTAAATGCTAGACTTCTTGAGCTTACATCCGAAAATGACGATTTATATGCTAAATTGAATACTCTTGGTTTTGAAAAAGATAGCATTATGTCTGACAATCGTACTTTGAAATCATCTCTAAGTAATAGTGAAGTGAAAATTTTCACTCTAGAGACTAACTATGATCTTCTATGTCAAGAAAAGACTGAATTGCTTGCAAAGTTAAATGATATTCAAAAACAACCTATATTGTGCACCCATGTAGATTATGACAATATAGTGAAAGAAAGAAATATGCTATCATCCAATCTAGATCAAGCAAAATTAGATATCAAGAAAAGAATGGATGAGATCGTTAAGTTGCAACAAGAAGTTAGTAAGTTAAGCAACAATGGAATCCTTGATAAAATATTAGAAAATTCCTATCATCAAATAGGGAGAAGAGGACTAGGTTATAAGCCTAAGGAGAAATCCTATCAACAACCTAGTTGGAGAAGGACACAAGCAAGACAATCCATGAATGTACATAGAGGCAAATATACTTTTGTACCAAAGAACAACCTAGACCAAAATCATAGAAAGAGATATGAGGTTGATTCTATATGTTGCCACTATTGTTCACGTATTGGACATTACTCCTTCTCATGCCCATACAAGAAAAAGAATAATGAGATGGTATGGGTTCCAAAATCCCCAAATTGATTCGATTAGACTAAGTTGAGATATGACCAAAGACTTTAATTTGCATATCTTTATGTCTATCTCAACTTAACATACAGGGATAACAAATTTATATCAATTAAGGATTAATCAAAACTTAAAAGATTTGAATATGATTAAGTTGAGATATAATCTAAATGTTACTTTGGTATTCATATGTTTATATCAAACTGATCTTTGAAATAATTAAATTAGATACAGTCTATATTGTACTTGAAATAGAATTCTGAACACTTTCCAGAAATTGGGTCGGTCGAAGATTTGTCGACCGAGTGAAAACCCGGTCGAGAAATGGTCGACCGAGCATGTCACTGTTTTTCAGTCTGCAGTAAAATTGCTGAATAATTGATTGATCAGTGGCTATCTAATTGTTGTTAATGACTATTTTACATGCAAAACTAGTTGAAGATCTTTTTGATATCATCATGTTTAGAATTAACTATTTCACATGATTTCCTAAAGTATCTCCTGGTCTATCCATATAGAAATCATGTGTTATGACATGATTACAATTACTGTATCTCATGAAATAATTATGGTTCTATCATTGCATCATGGGTATGCTTTCACTATTTTATCATTCAACTCATAAAAATGATGCTATGCTACATAGAACAAATGGAAAATGATTATTGTATACATGACTTCTTGATGATTTATAGCAAGCAAATGTGTTATTGGTGAGTTATTGCTTAGACATAGAACTTTAAGGTTTGAAATAAAATGAAGAATTTCTCAATAGGTATCTATAAGAAATTGAGATATTAATCATGCCTTCATTGTTAAGAAGATGTTTTTATATTAAGTATCACTTAACACGCTTCATTATGTTTTGATTCATATATACAAATCTTGAATGATCATTATAATTGTATATATCATAAAAGCATCTTAACATAATAGAAAATAATTGTGGACACAGCTTGTGATGATGATGGTTCTATGACAAAGCCAAAACGGTACTTCTTAGAACAAAATATTAATGTTTTTATCTATTTGCTTATTCTAAGAAATTAAAAGCAAAAAGCTTGACTTTAAGATATAAATCTTGCTTTCAAAATATATGTCTAAGAATCTTATGATAAGGGTATAATAAGAAATGGGATTTGATACTCATGTACCCATCGCAAAGCATATGAAACATCATGTAAAACATGCATTCTAGAAAAATCAAGGTCAAAGACTTTACTATGATGCTCATATATACTTCAAATTGATATTTATAAGCTATCTGCAGAAATGAATGTCTATCTTGGAAATCTACAGAATTTGCCTCTTGGTTAAAATTAAAATTGACCAAGGGGCGCTATGGTCGTAGTCAAGGGCGACCTAAAATAAGCTTTGACAAGATGCTTATTTGGACATTATTCTGTTGTACTTAATCTTAGTATACTCTTGATAAAGGTCAAAATCAAAATTTAAAATCATCTGTGACCTTAGAAGCATTAAATTGCTTAAATCGTAAGATTAAGGGGGAACTTATAAAAACAAATTTGATTATTTGATTATGAAGCTTACAAAAACATTGTTAACATCATTTGGAGTTTGTTATGACATTCGGATTCTTAAAAGAAATTTGCATGAAAAAGAATTTCATCAAAATGATATATCTTGCTCTTAAAGGAACTCTCTAAAACAAATCAGGGCTTAACATCCCTTGTTTTGGTTGGAGACATTTTTTTATATATTCTAAGCTTAAAGGACTCTCATTTCATTTCAGGGCTTAACATTCCTTGTAAAATGAGTGAGAAATCAATATACATATGCCATGACCCTAACATGATCTCATATCATTTCAAGGCTTAACATCCTTTGCAAATGATTGAGAAATAAATTGTGGCTAAATTAGACAAAAATGACATAAATCCCTGTTCCTAATAGGATATCTAATTAAGGGGGAGCTTAATATAAAATTAAGGGGGAGAAGAAATAATATGTTTAACCTGGATATCTTTTTGAAATGACAAAGGGGGAGAAAGAATATAAAATCAAAAATATAAATATACATGAGTTTCATCTTGATGGCCAGCACTCACTTGTAAAACAAGAATGGCTACAAAAGGTAATCCTCAGGTATGAAACTCACATGCTTTATATTTCCTTATTTCATATTTTAGGAAATGTTTGTCATCTTCAAAAAGGGGGAGATTGTTGGATAAATTGGACATTATGATAAATCCCTTTGTTTCGATGATGACAAACATTTCATTCTTATTACTCTAACGAGCTACTTGAGTGTGCAGGATTAGGTGGATAACAAAGCAACTAGGGAAAATCCAAGAGCTTACATATTTATATTTCCATGCAATGTAATCACTGTTGTAAAAACTTGTACAAATATATAATGTACAAGTACTTAGAATCGCATGTAAATCAAGCGTTAGATCTTCCTACACACCATAGTTAGACAAGTCATCCCTTCCAAAAGGATCACATTATGCACACTCATAAACACACACTTAGTATCTTAATTAAAAGATTGAAAACAGAGTCAATCTCGGTCGACCACACTCCTTGACCGAGACACTCTCGGTCGACAAACTTCTCGACCGAGATTGACCAAAAGTAGCCGTTAGACACAGCAGTTGACAGTTGCAAATAAACGTTAATCCAGAGAGCCTGTCGGTCGACGAATCCTCGACCGACTGGGCATCTCGGTCGACGAGTCCTCGACCGAGATGGTCTCTGACAGCAACTGCAGAATTAATTAACTAGCCGTTGCTAATGCGCCTAACTTATTCCTAACGGCTAGTTAAGCACTAGGAACCCCCTAGAAGTTGTCTAGAACGTCCTTAAGCATACATAGGTCATTCCTATAAATAGGACATGCCTTAGGTCACCAAAAGCATCTAAGATATACTTGTGCTATACTTGAGCTTGAATACACACTTGCAATCTGTTTTAGAGCAATAGAGCAATTCCTACACTTGCCATTCATTCCTATTGCTCCCATTTCGTGTCCTATAGGCTAGTATCTCCTATCCACTATAATCACATTGTCATATACATTGGTTAGGAGATCTACACGCTTGATATAGGCAAATCAAGCCTTGTGCTTAAAAGGATAAGTTGTAATTTCTGTTTTCCTTCTTGTTCCTCGTTATCTTTTGTACTCTCCTTGCTACTCCCAGGGTTGGAGGCTGCGGATTGGAGAGGGTTGACTTCTCAGGTGGAGAAGGGGACTTCAAGCTACTTCAAGAAGGCTATCGCACGGGAAGCTACTTCAGAAGGCTGGTGCAACGGGTGTTGGTGCATCTACTTCAAGGGAAGGCTGCTTCAAGGTTGGGCGATTACTTCTAGGTGAAGGCTGCTTGAAGGGTTTGGGAAAAGAAATTGTATTTTATGTAAAGTCCTTGCGAGGTAATAAAATAGATTTCTTTTCAAATCCCGGTTGGGTAAGCAACCGGGTAGTGGACTGACTACCTTAGTATTTGCTAAGGCTAGGAACCACTCTAAACCCTTGTGTCTCCTTGTCCAATATTGTCCTTGTGGTTGCTTAAGTTTAAATTATTTTAAAATCTCTATAAAACTCTATTCACCCCCCCTCTAGAGGTTTTCAAAGACCGCGCAAGGCATGCGGTATTGTCGCCGAGCAAGCCTCGGGATAAGATATGATTCCACAAACCATCCTTTCCTATTATATAGATGTTGACGTGTTTCCTTGTTTTGGGTTTGGGGGACAACATTTTTGTTTCCGCTGCCTTCTCTGCCTCCCCTAAAACCCAACAATTTTTGCATAAGGTTTTGGTTAAAAACTCAAAGATTTCAGCCCTGGATGAGTTTGTTAGTGTGATAATATTCCACGTCAAGTAGTCAGACTTAGCATTTCCCGGGTGTGTCCACTAAGTCTTATACAGTGTGATTGTAGTGCACTATGAGTTTTCACATGTAGAGTACACTACATATGATTACGGCATAATAAAATGAATGAGAGGTCAAACAAGTGTGTACAATTATTCAATTATTCTTTGTATGTTTCTGAATTATTAGTTCTCTTTATGATCAATCAAGAATTTCATATATTGATTCACTCTTATAGATATTTAAAGTATCCTGCTATATTTATGATTGTCAATTATTAGACTCTTTAAAGCTTACTGATGTTATAATTGATATCAATTGCTCAAAAGAACATCTGTAATTATATCAATGCTTTCAATTGTTTCTTTGAAGTACTCATTCACTGAGCGAGTAGGCTCACCCCTCTACACACAATTTTTAGGGAAATCATGTGGATTTAAAGAAGATATCATTATTGCCACAAGAGTTAAGTCTGAGTATAGTTAAGTTCAGTCTATCCTTGTCACTCTAGGTCCTTTTAAAGAAATATGAGAGAGTTGTAAATGATGTATAACATTATTACTCTTTTAGCAATATGTGTGAATCAGCAAGTCTTATGTGCTTAAAAGTATGAGGAACATAATCAATGTTCATACATGCATTTTTACTGTTGAAATTAGATTAGAGAAATCAATGTTTAGATTCCCTTGTAAAGTTGGTTTCTGTGGTTCAATGTGAGAAAACAAAGAGTTTTGAAAGAGAAGAAAAATTTAAGGGTGATCTTTGTATTACGTTAAATCCTAAATTTATGCCCTAATATCATGATTAATGGTAATTTTGAGATCATGCTTCAAACAAGGTTGATGATGACCAAAGACTTACCTTAAACTTGGTGCTCGAGCTCCCCTTGCTCCATGAGCTACTATGCACAATATCTAAGAGGGTATGCATGATATCTCCAAGAAAGAGAGTTGTGGGGTTTGTAAAATTCCATTAGTAGGTGGAAGAAGAAGTATATATACTTCCAGTTCATGAAAGAGAATGTATAAGAGGTGTCTTCACCATATGCTACTAGGTGACACGTGGCCATGTATGGTTGAGTAAAAACTTGACTTTTCCTCTCTCCTCTATTATGAATCCTCTCTCTCATCATGTGACCCTCTTACTCAATTGGATATCTATTTCATAGTTCAAACGTTATCATACTCCAAGTTGGTAACATCAATGCTTAATTTCACGATACGAAGTGTTAATTTGAAAGATTGAACACAATGGAACGTTTTAATATATCATCAACTTGCAATAGATACTCAATAGGATATTATTGCACCCTATTATAATTCAAGTGATAGAGCTCGCAGTTGTGTTTCCATTGTCATAAAAATTTCCTCAAACAAAATTTTGGTTCCCAAGTTATGTAGTTTTAAAGTTTCCCTATTTTTAATGTTTATTTTAATCTCTTATCCTTGTTTAGGCTCTTGGGCCAATCCATTCAAGGGCTAAGCCAGCATGCGGCCTAAATGCCTAAATAACTTCATTCTTTCCTCTTTGGGAAGACTTACAGGAAGTGAGAGGGAGTTCCTCTTCACTGTACTGTACAGATCGGGAAATGAATAGCTCCAAGATCCACCATGCGATGGAAAAACACCATAAAACCTAGATTTCTAGTCTCTTATAAATAACTCCCATCTAAGCCTAGCTTCCTCTTTTATTTGTTTTCTTCTTTCCATCTTCCCAGGCACCAAGATGGTTTGGAACCATCGTCCTCCCTGTTCTCTTCTATGTCGGCTACCAATATCTTCCCCGTCTCCATTTTGATAATGGTTTTAGTAGTGGGGTCATCGTCTTTCCCCAAGGAGACCAACAACATCGCCCCTACATCTAGGAAACGTTCGATCTTTCCCTCCATGCCCTTCCTCTCCCCCTCTCTTTCGCATCATCTTGTCTGGCTAGGAGGAGACCGGCAGCAGCCAACAGTCACCGCTAGCAACCGAAGGGGGTCTGGCCTCGAAGGTCTGGAGGAAACTTAAGGAATTTTCTACCCACGCCGCCAAGCCACCTCCTTATGGCTGTAGCAGGTGCATCGTCGGTGGGTAGTGGGAGCGGAGGTGCTCTGTTCGTCCCATGCTCCACACAGGGATCATGAGAGAGAACCAGCACTGATGTGTCTGTGCGTGTAGAGGAAAGTCGGGTCCAGGAGGGCCCAAGCCTCACGAGCCACGGCCGTCTAGGTGTGAGGTCTAGTGAGTCGCCTCCAAAGCCCAATCCAAATCGCAAGGTGAATGGGTGACATCCTAGTTTTTCCTAAGTTTCAATACATGTGGTATAATGATGATAACTTTACATTCCCTTGGCCAAAATATACAAAATTATATACCGAATTGATCCTTTCAAAAATATCACTACTACAGAAACCCCATTTGGCGTCGGTCTTTTAACCTCATTTGGCGTCGGTTTCCGACCGACGCCTATGTGGGCGCCGCTAAAGGTCGAACACTTCGGCGTCGGTTTTTTAACCGACGCCTATTTAACCTATAGGCGTCGATCTTTTAGTAGAAAACCGACGCCAAAATGGTTCGCGCCACATAAAACGGCGTCATCTAGGGCACTTTCTGCGTCGGTGATTTACTAAAAGACCGACGCCTATATTCCATGTAGCGTCGGTCTTTTAGTTGATAACCGACGCATAAAGTGTCCTAGATGACACCGTTTTCTGTGGCGCGAACCCTTTTGGCGTCGGTTATATACCAAACGACCGACGCCTTGTTGTTTAAATAGGCGTCGGTTCGATACGAATATCCGACGCCATTTCCAGGACTGCTTTGGCCACATCAGGCGTCGGTTATCTATAAATAACCGACGCTGTATGTCTTTGCTGACGGTTATCTATAAATAACCGACGCCTATTTATATATATATTTTTTTCATATCAGTTTGCAGGCCTGCTGTGGCTGGTCAGCAGGATGAGAACCTACAGTTCAGTTTTCTGAACTGCAGGTTTACGACATGCATTGATATCAGCCTACAAACAGGCCGCAAACCTGCAAAAGTCACAAAGAAAATTTCACACAAGTACATACATTCAGACATCAATTCAATTCTCACATTCACACATATAGAAACATTCAAATACATGTATTAAAATTCAGAAATATTCATTTACAAAGTATCATTCATTATCGCTATCAACATCCCAATTATATCTTACAGTTGCCACTGCTTGTATGGCTTTTGCCCATTCTTCTCTTACTTCATTTAATGCTTCCATCGTATATGGAGCATGTATATTTTTTAAGCGTTTACCTGTAGTGTTGTCAGTTTTAAACACCTGCAAAGAGAATGATGTATATATATAAGTAATAATATAAAAATAAGATAAGATTGATATATTTCATACTAACTAATGAGACTATATATAATACCTCATGTATGGTATCGATGTCCAATGCGGCATATTTGATAATCATCTGCATAAATCGCATCACATAGTATGCGCATGCCCAGCCATTGTCTTGTGTAGCGCACTATAAATTGAAACATACAAAATCATACAACTAAGCACAATTCACATCAATAATATATACATTGGAGTCGGGAACTTACTTGTACGTTCTCCCAATTTATTGGCTGGTTCTTTTTCCTTGGGACCGTTCCTCCAGTCTTTTTGAATGCATCTAAACCCCTACATGTTAATATAACACAGTAAATTACATAAGTAAATAGTAATGTAATAACAGATGGTAACAGATACAAAAATGAAATATTTCTCACCAGAATAATGGCATTCTCATTACGTGTCCAATTTTAGTGTTTAATGTACTTCCCGCGGGATCTAGATAATAAACAGTGAACGTCCCGGGGACAATAACTAGTAACTCCCAATGTTTACCGCTAGAGGTAAAAAGTTAACAATTAATAACTCAAAATGCACAATAAAAATGGAATTTTCTTAAGTCCAAATTATAAATAAAGTAAACTTACTTGACATTGAATGGAGCTATTTTTATCGTCTTCTTTTGCTGACCAAAAATTGTAAAAGCATCTATACAGTATTGTTGAACATTATGAGGGTCTTTAGCTACCATACTAATCAATGATGGAATCAAAAATCCCACATGATCAAATGCAAATTGTTTGCAATGATCTTCGACTAAGTAGCTGCAAAACATGTATTACGTATGCATTAATATATAAGAAACCAGATCACCAGATCTTACACAAGGTATATGGATGTATAAACAAGATCTCACCTTATCCATGTCTCTATCATTGATGTATTCAGCCAATCATACATAAACAGCTCAATAATATCTTGTATAAATAAAGAGCTATCGTATGATCGACCTGCATAATCTGCATCTAAAGAAACTATTATAGGGCAATGTATATTATGTGCACGTAGCCAACATGCCATTCCCCTACAAGCAGGACCTAACGGGTATGTTAGGTCAGTTGGAACCCAAGTTGGTAATGCGGGAAGTGGAGGTGGAGGCCTAGGTGCTCCTGGTGTCTTCTTTTTAACCTGTATATATAATTTCAGATCAGTTGACATAATATATACACATTAACAGTCTAAATCAATGTAAATTTATCTTACAATTTTAGTCGTGTAGATGACATCTGCTTTGGGCCACAATATGACCCCGCCTTCTGCCTCACCAAGTGTATCAATATCTGGGTGGGCATATGGCAACGCAACTTCCCTCCAATCGGGTAACACATGTAATGGGCCCACACGAACATAGCCCTGTGGCATTGGAGTCCTGTGAAACCTTTCCCCAGGAAGGGACGGGTAAGCTTGCGCCTCTGCAACAACATAGTCTTCTATTCTTAAGCGGCATGGCTTCAATGCCTACAAATTTACGTAAAGAATGTTATACATATATACATATAATCTTGAAAACATATCATCTTGAAAAGACTAGCTACAATGTCATAAACAATACTTACAGCAGACGTGCTAGGCGATGGGTCTCCAGGATTACTCACAGTCTGTGCATCAGGAGAAGAGTGGGTCGCCATAGGCGTATTGGAAGCCTGAGATGCCTGCCACCGCAACAATTCTTCCTTGACCTTCTCAACAACTACATCGTTGACCTTCTTAGCAACTAAATCCTCAACTCTCTTATTCTCCTATACATGGATAAAAGAAACATTAGCTTCTTATTAATGAATTTCCTTTTGCAGTAACATTCTAAAAAAAGAATAGGTTACCTCTTCTTGAGAAAGTCCCACTCTGGGTTTGCGCTGGGATGGCCCAAAGAATGCTTTGATGCCAACACCAGCGTCGGCACCTCTAACACGTCTAGGATGCTCTAGGTTACCCAGAGCAACTGTCAATTCATCCCTTGTGCCCTGAGGGATGAACGTTCCTTGTTTCCTCTGCTCGTGCAGCTCCCGCTAATCACCATAAACAGAAATTGGTAAGTTAACACCACAAATAATCAATATTCAAACGATTTCTCTAAGAGTTGTATTTTACCATTTTTGCAGCCGCCTCAGCAGTTACAGGCTTCTTCATTTCACCCTTCTTGTTTTGCCTGCCAGCTATCCAGATATCATGGCGAGGCATGGGTGTGGCAGACTCCTGAGTAGGAGCAGACTCCTGAGTAGCCGCAGACTCCGCCTGTAGTCTTTGGTGAACGCTTGCATAGCCTTTTGGACCCATAGTGTGGTCATGCGCATTCAGTGCACGCCTTGCTTTTTGTGCGTCACTGAGGGCCTAGTTAGTATGCACATTAAAGATTTGGTTAGTAGCACTAAATGTTAATCTTGAATAGGTGAATACAATGTATATTAATTAAATTGGGAGTGACGCCTAATACCTTGAATTCTTCAGATTTTCTTGAAGCAACAAAATTGTCCCAATCTTCTTTGTCTAAGAAGTTCCATTGTTCAAGGGCTGACTTCTTCTTCTTATCACCCTCTTTTATGTATTCTCTGTTCATATTTGTCCTATAATTCCTAAGAATCTTTCCAGCGCGTTGCATCACATTTTTACGATGCAACTTCTCATCCAATGCAAACAGATTCTGTAAAATAGAAATGTTATTAACTAGTATCCAAAATAGAATTGCAAATAATAGAATTTGTAATCTACAAAATAGAATTGCAAATAATAATAACTCACGCATAAATCCTTCCATATCAAGTCTTTTTTCCATAAATCTTCTTGGCCTCCATTCCCATTGGGCACAACATTTTCTTTACCTGGTATGTTGAGATTGGAAGCTCGTTTCCTTCAGGAAGCATTTCTTTCAACAAAGTCAACAATGAAGTGAAGCTTTTGTCGCTCCATCTATTGTTAGCTTTCAACTTATACAATCTCAACACAGCGCTAAGCTTCGTAAACTTAGCACAGCCTATGTATAACGATATCTCAGCATCATGCACAATGTTTGTAAAGATAGGAGGTGGATCGATGTGCTCTACCCTACAACTATCCAGCATCGCATCAACGATGTTTGCTGGAACTGGTTCGTTCACATTTACGTCATTGGAGGCAATTTCTTCTTCCACCCAAGCACTGCTATCGACATCTACTGGTTTCGATTTTGAAATCTCTCCATGCCAGTGCCATTCTGTATAGCCTTGTACAATCCCGTTGCACATGACATGACTTTTGATTTCCTCACCAGTGTTGACTTTCAAGTTGTTACCGCAATGCCTACATGGACAGTAGAACCTATCTGTAGGTTTTTTCCTATGTTCCTCGGCAAATCTAATAAACTGATCAAGACCAGATATAAACTCTCGGGTGCAACGATTACGAATGGACATCCATGATCTATCCATTCTATGATCAGAGAAAACAAGTATATATTAGGAAACAAGTATATATTAGGAAAAGATTAGGGTATACACTTACAACCTAAGCGTATAATGTGATGTCATTCTTATATATAATAAATGTGTACCACCTATCCCATCCTTGAACACCTAATCTCACTAGTAAGTGTATAATGTGTATTGGGTTTTCAAAAAAAAATTCGGCAGCATTTCCCCGCTGTTCTCTAAGTACATATGTACTTAGAGAACAAACGGGGAAATGCTACCGAAATTTTCTCGAAAACCCAATACACGTTATACACTTACATCCTAAGTGAGATTAGGTGTTCAAGAACAGTCCCAAACCGGGGACTATCCAAGATTTACTCCTAATGAGTCAATCTTGGACGGGTTTCTAGGCCAACAAACACATTTGATGTCATTCTTATATATAATAAATGTGTACCACCTATCCCATCCTTGAACACCTAATCTCACTAGTAAGTGTATAATGTGTATTTGGTTTTCAAGAAAATTTCGGCAGCATTTCCCCGCTGTTCTCTAAGTACATATGTACTTAGAGAACAAACGGGGAAATGCTACCGAAATTTTCTCGAAAACCCAATACACATTATACACTTACATCCTAAGTGAGATTAGGTGTTCAAGAACAGTCCCAAACCGGGGACTATCCAAGATTTACTCCTAATGAGTCAATCTTGGACGGGTTTCTAGGCCAACAAACACATTTGATGTCATTCTTATATATAATAAATGTGTACCACCTATCCCATCCTTGAACACCTAATCTCACTAGTAAGTGTATAATGTGTATTTGGTTTTCGAGAAAATTTCGGCAGCATTTCCCCGCAGTTCTCTAAGTACATATGTACTTAGAGAACAAACGGGGAAATGCTACCGAAATTTTCTCGAAAACCCAATACACATTATACACTTACATCCTAAGTGAGATTAGGTGTTCAAGAACAGTCTCAAACCGGGGACTATCCAAGATTTACTCCTAATGAGTCAATCTTGGACGGGTTTCTAGGCCAACAAACACATTTGATGTCATTCCTATATATAATAAATGTGTACCACCTATCCCATCCTTGAACACCTAATCTCACTAGTAAGTGTATAATGTGTATTTGGTTTTCAAGAAAATTTCGGCAGCATTTCCCCGCTGTTCTCTAAGTACATATGTACTTAGAGAACAAACGGGGAAATGCTACCGAAATTTTCTCGAAAACCTAATACACATTATACACTTACATCCTAAGTGAGATTCGGTGTTCAAGAACAGTCCCAAACTGGGGACTATCCAAGATTTACTCCTAATGAGTCAATCTTGGACGGGTTTCTAGGCCAACAAACACATTTGATGTCATTCTTATATATAATAAATGTGTACCACCTATCCCATCCTTGAACACCTAATCTCACTAGTAAGTGTATAATGTGTATTTGGTTTTCAAGAAAATTTCGGCAGCATTTCCCCGCTGTTCTCTAAGTACATATGTACTTAGAGAACAAACGGGGAAATGCTACCGAAATTTTCTCGAAAACCCAATACACATTATACACTTACATCCTAAGTGAGATTAGGTGTTCAAGAACAGTCCCAAACCGGGGACTATCCAAGATTTACTCCTAATGAGTCAATCTTGGACGGGTTTCTAGGCCAACAAACACAATAATAGATATGTACATGTTAGGGTTTCATCACAATTGATGTTAGAGTTTAAACAATGTTAGGGTTTAATCAAATCAAATTAGGATGCTAGAATGGACAAGTTTAAATCAAATTAGGATTTAAATTAGGGTTCCAATAGGATTCAATTTAATTAATTTTTATGTGAAAGATGTAATATTATAATACATACAATGGCAATGAAATGAAACCTTAATTGTATTGGAACTCATAAAAGGATGTCTCAAAGGTTGAATCTAATATATGCATCCTAAAAAAGGTATCACATCACAAATGTGCATTTCAATAATCATATTTTATTTCCTTCCAATTAGTGTGGGTGCCAAGTTTGGAATTGTTTTCTAATCATGGGTCCCTTAATTTTATTTAGGATAGAAGATAAAATCAAGGATGTCAAATAGTATAAGGCGCACCCCCAAAAGTAAAAAAATGGATTTATATTATGCATCATACAAATTTAAATCATGTTAGTTAGCAGTATTTTTTTTGGATCAATTATGCTTGAGATGTAGATATTTCTGTAAAGGATGGTCATTGACTCCTGAAAATGGGAATGCCACACGAACATGGATGAGAATAGGTAGATGTTTTTGAGCATGGGCTTGACATCAGCCAAGTTATGGTGTGGAACGCGGAGATGAGACTGTTAGTGAATGTAAATAATGGCAGAGGAAGGGCTTGATGCTAGTAGCTTCTGAGCAGCAGAGTTAGGACGTGAGCAAGGAGACGCAGAGCAGCAACAAGGAGGAAGGAGCGGGCGGCGGCGGCGGCGGCGACGCAGAGCAGCAGCAGGAGCAGGATCGTCGGCGAGCAGGAGTGGCGGCGAGCAGGAGCGGCGTCGAGCAGGATCGTCGGCGAGCAGGAGCGGCGGCGAGCAGGTATCCAACGGCGGCAGGAAAGGCGGCGAGCAAGAGTGGTGGCGGAGAAGGGGGCGCCAGAGAAGGGGAGCTGAAGAAGAAATCGCCGGAGAGAAATCGGCGGCAGCAGAGAAATAGGGAAATTGCTCGCAATGAAATAGAAGAAAGGGGAAGAGTCGGGCGATCGAGGGTTATGAAGTTCCCAAATAGCGTCGGTTGTTTAAAACAACCGACGCCTAAACATCTTTAGCGTCGGTTGCTTGAAAAAACTGACGTCCAATTGGACGATATTTTCATGAAATTGTTTGGCGGGAACCACCTTCAGCGTCGGTTATCCTGGAATAACCGACGCTGAAGGTGACACTTTTCGCGCAAATTGTCATCGCACATAGGCGTCGGTTTCTACCTAAATAACCGACGCTGGAAATGACACTATTTTTTTGATCGGAATTTGGATTTCGCGGGCGACGTTAAGCGTCGGTTTGTTATAAACAATCGACGCTGAATACAAAGCGGTACCCGTGTCTGGCTGGTCTTCGAATATAGACGTCGGTTTGCTTAAACAACCGACGCCTAACATATAAGGCGTCGATTTTCCGTAATAACCGACGCCCAGAAAAGTGACACTGAATGCTATTTCTGTAGTAGTATATCTACACAATAGACAAGGTTTTAGGGTCTAATTCTCTCATTTGTTCTCTGCTTTCCCAAAAGATGCATATGTAAATCTTATGGAATACACTTAATGTATGATCATGATGCAAAACTTTGATCTTGGCTACTCAATCTATCCCTGATCCTTAAATTAGTAACAATAATGTCTTTGTATCCCTAATGAAGGTCCTACTATCCCTATTTCTCATAAATGACTCCTTTTGTACATATGTGCCTAGTGTGGTTGTTAATGTCGAACATTGCCCTATATTGCTAATCTTGATTCTAATGGACACCCACCTAATCTTGTTATGTGTTCCTGATGACTTAATGTTGCTGATCTAAATCATCTTTAGGTATGAACCTCTTGACTTGATGAATCATGATCTAGGGTGCTCTATTGTGAGTCTTTTGACCCTAGAATGTATGTAAATGCCTTAAACCTTGATATGATTATAGAAAGTGCATGGAACGTCATAATGGCATGAAACTTGAACCACACCCACATGATGGACTCTAAATCAGTATAAGGCCATCAAATGTACTAATACGCAACTTCTAACCTAACTTGGCCAAAACCCTAAAATGAAGATATTTAGGGCTAATGATGAGAATCTAATGCATGTGTGTAATCTTGTTGTCAACCATGTTTGATATGTGGCTAGATGATGAAGGATGTTAGCTTATGAAATCTATGAATTAGGTATGGGCCTTATCTAGTTATATGAATATCACTTTCTTGCTTGAAAAGATATGTATTGTATGCTTGTTTGTTTACTTGCTCAAATATTTCCATGTAGTATTGTTATGTCTTACTCGATGTTTGCATCGTCAGTTTTATAACTTGAACACACATATATATAGAACTCTATTATAATATTGTTGATAAAGGGTTATCTCTTGGCTATGGCATTGAGGTCCCTCTGTATAAAAGCGTTAGCTAATTTTTGTAACCATTATGGACCCTTCCAATGGGAAGATGGTCAAAGGCCTTAAACATGCTTGATATTGTTGGTATAATGGAGTGAAATGACATAAAATATGCTTTCAGATTTTTTAAATAGTTAACATGTTTATTCTTGTTCATTTAGTCTTGAAATATTTTTAAATTGTGCAAAGCTTATACATATATGCATCTTTCTGCCCCATACTCAACACCTTGTGTGTTGACCCATTTCTTATATTTTGTTTTTAGGTTTAGAGATGGATAGAATGTTGATGGGCTCGGTGATCTATGCTAGGTGTACTTGTTGTAAGATCCAGATTTAGTGCACATGAATGGCTTGTACCTTGACTCCAGAAATATGTAACTGAATTCATGAATATAATGCATTTTTTATAATTTATACTTGTTGAATGATGAGATTGTGTTGGTGCCTTTATCTTGTTTTCTGTTCATGTGTGCTAAGCTTTACGCTTATGCATGTTGCCTTTGGTATACATTTGGTTCATGGGACTGGGATTCCAGTTCTGTGATAGGTTGATACATGTCCATGCATTCTCTTACATTTATCTTGACATGCAGAAGTCTAGAGGATAATCTAGAGATGATATTTCATCCATCCTTTATCTTGTTAGATAAGATATCTCATCTTTATCTCATAAATAATGCAAACTGATACACTTTTTGCAAGGAGCATCTAACTCATCATGGATTACCTCCTTGAGGTGCTTACGTCATAATGGCCTTTGACAAGAGTCCACAAACCGATATGGGATCCCCTTTATGGTTCCTTGGCTGATAGGCATTCCCATTTCAAGTCTACAACTCGATACAACTCAAGTAAGGGCTTCAAATTCAATCCTTTCTCAGTCTTTTCATCACCAAGAGTACCATTACTCAAAGATGGTTCAAACATGGCATCTCCTTCTTTCTCTCACCTCCAAATGATACATAGATGGAGTAGGGACACTCTAGAGGTGGTAATTTGCATATCAAACCTACATTTTGGGTAAATTACAATTTGTACCAAAATTTGTCCATCATGCTTCTACTATGAAAGTAA
The DNA here is from genome assembly GCA_963693085.1 of Alisma plantago-aquatica. Classification (NCBI taxonomy): domain Eukaryota; kingdom Viridiplantae; phylum Streptophyta; class Magnoliopsida; order Alismatales; family Alismataceae; genus Alisma; species Alisma plantago-aquatica. The sequence continues at coordinate 391,282,598 of OY856410.1, read as the reverse complement.
TTTTGTTAGCTGTTCAGTCACTCTACAACTCTTCATATCTCCTCATTGTATGATCTCTCATATGAGATGCAAGTGCTGAAGTATATGCTTGGAAGGCTGATGCAATCTTGATTTCCTAACTTGTACAATCGATCCTTTATTGTCATAATACAACTCTATTACATCTCTAATGCTTGGAACCACTCCAAGTTCACCGATGAACTTCTGGATCCAAACAACTTCCTTCACTATGCTCGATGTAGGAATATACTCGACTTCCATTTTAGAATCAATAATTGTTTCTTGCTTAGATTTTTTTAAACTCACATCTCCATTGTTAGGGAAAAATAAAAAACTAGATTGTAATTGATAATCATATTTTTCAGATTGGAAGCTTGCACCAATGTAACCCTTTACTCCCAGCTCTTCCTCACTACCATAAACAAGGAACTAATCCTTAGTTCTTCTCAAGTACTTAAGGATGTTCTTTACGGGACTCCAGTGACCTTCTTCGAGATTTGATTGATATCTTCTTGTCCATAGTTCTTCTCAAGTACTTAATACATACGAGACATTGAGATGAGTGTATAACAATTCATACATGATATATCCAAATGTGGATGCATATGGAATCTTACTCATGTGTACTCCTTCTTCACAAGAATTGGGACATTGGACTTTAGAGAAGCAAATTCCATGGGTCATGGGAAAATTTCCTCTCTTAGATTCCTGCATGGTGAACCCCTTCAACACTTTATCAATGTATGTACCATGGCTTAGGTCAAGAAGCCTTATAAATTTATCATTTTTTAGGGTAAGGATTCCTATATAATTAACTCAATTAATCATGGTGTATAAGGTTCAGTTCCTCATCAAGGATGCTAGATAAATCCCTGGTGGTCATATAACGACTAGTACTAGCTAATTTTTCCATACTATCAGCTATACTATTGTACTTCGTACTGACATGCGTAAAAGAAAAATAATCAAAGAAGTTATATAAAACTGAGATGTCTTTAACAACAAGATCCAAATGATCCCATCATCCTCCTGTATGGAAAAGCTCCTGAATAAGAATTAAAGAGTGTGATTCAATGTGCATATGCCTCCATTAACACTCCATGTCCTGCAGGATACTGACTTGGTCTGCTGACGCTTCCCCCAACAATGGCGATAGGTGGGCATGTTGTTCTACCATCAACACACCCATATCTTTCCCTTCATTGTCTAGATAGATCCTATGTATCCCCATAACACCCGTATTCGAGAAAGTGATATCAGTATTCAACTTCACCATCCTTCCCTCTGGCACTGACCACCCTTGTCTCCCTTCATCGTTGTGATTATTTGTTACTTCCATAGTCTTTATATTTTCTTTCTTGAAGTAATTGATTAAGGCTTCTACCTATTAGATCATTACTTGGATGTCCCTTCTTGGCTCACCAAAGATGACATTGTTATAAAAATTCCAAATGCTCCACATTGTCGCCACAACATTATTCAACTCTTTGTCAAGAAGATTATTGTAAAAATGTTGATTGTTTCTCCATTGGAGACATCCTTCATAACCCTTAGTAAGGTTCCTAGTAGGAACAAGTCCCAAGAACCTATTGTATCTTATCAATCAAAAAGTATGTGTGGGATAGTCTCTTTCTCATTATTGCATAAGGGGCATTTTCCATAAGTATCAGAAAATCTATCAAGATGTCTTCCTTTTGTTGTAAGCCCACCATTGCATATACGACATAGGAAGTGTCGTATTTTTGGAGGCCAATGGAAACTCTAGATAAGTGCCCAAACTTTGTCGTTGACTCTATTACAACTGCCAATAAACTCCCTCATGCCAACGTGTCCCAACCAATAGGTAGATTTAGTCGAGAAAACTCCTTTGGGATCAAGACACTAGAAGGGTATGTGTTTAGGTAGTCTAGGACTCATAGGGGTGTTCTTTATCTCAATTGATAAGTCTTAAGGAAAAAGATTTTGTAACACATCCACTTTCCTTGATCAAGCATCCCTATCTATCAACTCATCCACATAAGTAGGCATTCCCTCCACGTCATGTTGGATGCTCTCGAGTGTGTCATGTCCATTCAACACCCACCTATCTTTCCAGATATTCATTGATTTACCATCACCAACATGCCATTGTAGACCTTCAAGAATAACTGGCTTCACTCCCCAAAGGCTTCTCCATGTGTAACTGGGGTTATGCCCACGTGTAGACTGGAGGATGGAAGTCTTGGGAAAGTATTTGTCCTTTGGAAATCTGTAAGATAGTGAGTCTATCTTAAGTAGGTGCCTCCAAATATGTTCACAAGGAGAGCCTGGTTGAATGCATGTATGTCCCAAAAGCCAAACCCCCCTACACGCTTCGTCTTGCATAACTTTGTCCAACAAAGCCAAGATATCTTTCTCTCTGTACCCTTCGCTCCCCACCAGAACCTTGCAATGCTTCTTTGTGTATCGTCTAGCATGCCCTTGGGAATCTAGAAAATGCTCATAATGTATGATGGAATGGCATGTGCTATGGCCTTGATGAGAACCTCCTTCCCCGAAATTGACAACAACTTTTCTTTGCACCCTTACAATTTCTTCCACACTCTTTCTTTGAAAAAGTTGAAAGTATGCTTCTTTGATCTTCCCATGGCTATAGGTAGGCCCAAATATTTTGTGTGTCTATCAACTTCTCTGACATTAATGAGTCCTTGTGTAAAGAGTGGGACCCAGTAGTGGCCCCACTCAATGGTACAAAAATGAGCCAAGAAATTATTAAGTAGCAAAAAACATAACTATTCACAGGGTTACAAAGTGTTTCTATATGCATAACTTTCTCACCCAAAAGGTGGTACATGAAAAAGGAAATACTATAACTATATGTCATACGAGCCCCATATGCAGAGGGCAACCTGGCTATTCCTAGCTATCCTTAAGCCAACTTCATGTGTACGACCTTCATGTATCCACATCCTTCAAAGCACCTATACCTGGGTAGTTTTGGAAACACACAGAAAAATAGGAAAATAAGGTATAAATCAGCAAAAGATGAGTATGTACATTAGAGAATTAACTAGGAATTATTTGATACATAAGTAAGCGGATGTTCCAATCAAAAGGGGCCATAAAATTAAGTAAGTTTCAAAGAGAAATAACAAGAGAAAGAATTTCTAAAAGAATGAGGCATATAAATAAACAAGTGAAATAACACATCTTGCCATTAACCATTCACAATATCACAACAATCATAATAAATTGCAGGTAGATATATTGGACTAAAGTAACTATGGTAGGGCCAAGACACCATTGATTCATTGACCAAAGTAAAATGGGTGGAAGTAGCACACCCTAGGCAGAAGTAGCGCTCCTCTATATATATTAAGGTGGAAGTAGCACACCTCAGGCATAAGTAGCATGCCCTAATGGTTACACATATGCATCTACGATAGTTAAACTATTCAAATTACCTAACATGCATAGATAGTGTGGCAAGATAGATCACCTTCACCATTCACATTTCAAATTACCAAAAACAAGCAAGTGGGGTCTTTGACCCAATTCAACAAGGTAATAATAATTTCACAAGAATAATAATATGCCCAATTGAGAGAATATGATGTGTACAACAAATGCAATAAGGGAAAGGATTGCAAAAGTTGCCTCATCATAGGAAAATTTAGTCATATAAATGCCCAGATTAAAATAGTGGGGAGTACATACCTCTAGTCATGTTTAAGTCAACATAAATATCACCTAGGTCTGAATCAAGTTTACCACCACCTAAGCATAAAATTATACTTTGTGTTAATATTGTTCTTCATATATTTTTTAACCCAATAAAACACTTCCCATGTAAACTCGTTATTGGGCTCAGAGGCTTATACTAAATGTTTGGAAAATCTTCCGAATTGAAGCACCTACTTACATCATATATATTTCTCATTCATTGTTGATCAAATGTTGTCTTACTAGTCTTGTTATCTATTGGATTACTAATTAAATGAATCAAAACAACCAGCGATTTCATTCTCTAATTTCCCAAGCATCAAAATACTCAAGCGGTTATGATGATTCAAACTACAAAGGTGCAAGGTACCTAAGTATATATTAATCCATGAACCAGTAGGATCCCAACAAGGATTTGCATTGGGTCCTAACACGAAGAATGATGATTTACTAGGTACTGCCAATCACCAGAGGTTTTAATCAACTACCACAAGAAAACATCAACTTTGCTTTCCAGATTTCCAAATGTTGAACATTGCAAATACAATATTAAGGCATTCACTGCTGAATAGTAGACATAGATAATTAACCTCAAAAGCGCATATGTCACTGGCACCTCTATCTGGTTCGGTAATCAATATACGAAGAAGAATAGGACTGTCCTCAAGTATCTCTAGTGTCGATACAAAAGAAAGCACAATAGAGTCAGTTAACATGAATGAATCGACGAAGCATTCTAATCCATCCTTACAATTCCATGAGCAACTGAGTATCATCTCTAGGTCACAAAACTAGTATATAGCCTAGAGGTGACTTAATCGACACAGGTTCAGAAAGGTGCTACTAAAATCACAAGAACAAAAATGTGAGTGGAAGATAGATACGAAAAGCAATGCCAAATTCAAAACCCGTTGTGAGATGTGACGTTGGGGCTAAAAGATGCTAGGTGAGAACCCAAACCTCCTTTATACATTTGTCAGTGAGGTCCTCAATAGAAGAAAATAGGGTATTTCATCAACCAAGCAACATAGGTAGAACTAGTGCAAACTAAAAGCAGTAAGTGGAAGCACGTGGGTCGGAAATGGTGCTTTAGCCTTCATTTGACAGGAGAGCAACCGTAGCGATGTAGCAACATGCTCCTTGCTGGAGATGATGGTCACCCAAACATGAGGATACATCGGTGCTCTGAAGGAATTGGAAGGAGATATCACTCGAAGAAGTGTCGTAATACCTATATGGGTGGTCTCGTGGCGGCAAGAGTAAAAAAAAACTAGGCGGCCAAGCACCATGGTAGTGACGACGGAGGCCCCGTCGATGAGTTTTTGTGCATTTTGTGATCGAGGCACTCTAGGCTTCGTATTAGGGTTCGACGTGACCGTCTAGTCCTCCCGAACTGGGCACCGATGATAACAGACACAATAAAGGCTTTGTGAATGTTTGATTAGCTAACAAAGTCCTAGTCATGTCATAACGCTTGCATGTGGATTGTCGAGGATGAAGTTGAGTCTCGTCCTGTCTAGCCCATCCGTTCGAGCAAACCAGACCATCAAGCAACCAAAATGTCATCTTGACTAAAAATTACCTTGAGGTATGTTATATGACTACTAACCAGGTCAATGCTAGTGTGACACTTAACTCTAATGGATAACTGCCAATTATATGTATTTCTCCCACAATGTTATCAAATTATGCATTGAACCTCTTTTAAGGTTCCTATTTTGTAGGTTATCTAGTAAATTAGTAAATACCATATTTCTGGCCCGAATGTCTCATTTCAAAAGTGTTAGGGGTTGATGCTAAACAATGGGTGTTGACAATCTAATAAAGGATAATTTATTTTCTATATTATGAAAATAGTTCTTGGGTATTTTCTACTCATCAAGACTATCTCTATCTAGGGTAAAAGAGGGTATTACATCCTATCTGACCTCTCTCTCCACAATATGTGAATTAAATTTCCAAAAGTCCTCGATGTCACTACCATGTATGATTATGTAAATGGGTGGTCATATAAAGTCTAAACTAAGATTATTTTCAGGGTCAAAATTACTACTCAACAAAGTTTAAGAGAAATAAAATTTAAGCTTTTCAGGCAAAAGGAAAATAGAGGTGATACCTAGATTTGAGGTTGTTACAGAACACCACCCCTTAAAGAGGATTTCATCCCCAAAATCCACCAAGCTACAACTCAAAATACTAAGTAATAATTTTCTAACCAAATATAAGTTTCTAATTCACTAGACAAATATAGGGAGTCCTAGCATAACATATGCAGAACCCGACGTGAATATACATCACTTTATCCATCACGTCATATTATCTTCTCATATCGTGAATTGGTCTAGGAAATTTATACGAAGATTGAGGATGATATCATCAATTTTTAGTTTTTCTTTCTACATAATTAAGGAGGTTTGTTCATCATACTATTATGATGCTTCGTATCCCTTTCATTAACAATTTCTGACGCTAATTCAATTATTCATTAATTTAAGTTATAGACCTAAGTGTACAAGGCTACATCCCTTAAAAGGACCAATCTAACCATACATAGAGTTGAGAGAGGTAGCCGACAAGAATATAGCCATTATATTTATTCTTTATATCTAGGGTCGGAAGGTTGAACCTACAAGTTAAAGATTTCTACACTAAGGCCTATCTACTACTACAACTTCTTTGTTGTGGTGACTTGGTTCGAAAATCATCAATGAAATCAGAAAACGTTTTTTTTTCTAAATATAATATAACAACAAAAATAAGTTTAACAATGGAAACCTTACATTAAAAATCCAAAATGGAGCCAAAATCTAGATGAGAACCAAGTCGACCACATCCTAACTTCGCTTCACCTTTGCAAGTGGGGATTCTCTAAGTTCTAGATTAGGAGGGGGAAAAAGGTCTCTTCGAGCATGCAATTAACTTCTAGTAGGTCTTACTAAGCATGACCTTCATTATTCCATTATCCTTGTGACAAAATCAATTTTCTCTCTCCTTGTTTATAATATTTCTCTCTCTATTAGTAACTCGGATCACTCAACATGAGTTTAATTCCACGACAACTCGACTTTGTGATGACCCATTTTTATTACTATATGCTTTATTTTCACCTTTGTGACATAATTTTTTAATGGACCTAAGTTTTTATCTCTTAACATATCACCCTTTTGTAAGAATTTTTTTGAACATATTCAATGTGATATACTTGCTCCCTAATATATGCCAAGTGGTAGATCTTTCGAATATGAATCTAACGACTCAAAAATCACATCTTTAAGACCTATGAAACTCTAGATGTGGTGTTTTAAATATTTTATGTTTTATCCTTTCTCTTTATGTGTTTATGTTGTATTGGGCCAATTTTGGTCTCTCTAGTCCCAAATGAACTTTGTGGCCCAATGGCTTGTTCCCACTGTTGGTATGTATGCCCTGAGAGCCAATCATGGGATGATTGGTAGGATACATTAAGATTTATTTGATAAACATCAAAGGCAAGCTTCCAATTCTTTCTGGTTCAGTCATATGAGATAGTGATAGAACATATTGAATGTCTAGAGAATGACAATACTCAATGATGTATGCTTTTAGGTTAAGGACCTGAACGATGAGATCATATGAATGCTAAGAGTTTGTACATTCTTGTTATGTCCCTAGTCGTATGTCATTGTGGAAGGTAGATAGACAGCAATGACACACAAGACTAGATTGTGGTGTTTGTTGATGACAGAATCTCATTAGTCATGATAGAGAGATATCAAACCAAACACATAGGTACTTGTTAGAGAACAAGTGTACCGGACAAACCCACCGTGAGTTTGACACATGGAACCATGACATGGTAGTCACAGTCAGTACTCACAGTGATGGTGGTGAGTGTGATTCTTAGACCTGAAATCACTACACTCAACACATGTCGTTGGGCACACTTTGACATCATCAAACGCAGTCCTGAAACATGGGTTGTTATAAAGGTGATGATTGGGTGGCTTTGACACATGGGGATTTTGAGGGGTGAGTGATCGATATGGGATTTATCCCTCCTGAGGGAGTTTGATATCCAAGGCCACTTGATGAGTAGGATTGAGATAGGTGTGCGCACGCATGTGTGAATCAGTATGTGATATTGATGTCATACATATCTCGTTCAATCTACTCTGAGATCAAGAAAGTGAATGAACGTTGACAGGATGACTGTTCCATGCCTTGAGTTCATTTGGGATATCAGTGACAAAGGAATTATACATTTGCTGTAACACCATTCATGGATTGTAGGATGAAAGTTGTTCTCCAACTTTCTACTTTCACTTGGGTAGCACTGATGTGTGACTAGGCACCGCTCTTTGCTTGTGAAGTCATAAGTGTTATGGACTTTCACTGCCAACGTGAAATGGACCTGCAGGGTCACACAAATAGGATTTAACCTGGAAGAGGAGTTTTTTCCACAAGCAATGTTTATATGATTACTAAAGGAGTTTAGTAGTTCAATTAAACACTCAATCAATTGATAACTCAATATCATATTGTTCAAGGTGTTGGACATATTGATTGGAGTATCGGATTGATTGAAATCGCATTTGACTGATTTTGCACAACCTGTACTCCCAACCGATCGGTTCAAGTGTTGAACCGGTCGGCTGAGGTTGCTGAACCGGTCGGCTCAAGTGTTGATTCGATCGGCTCATGATCAGAGTAAAAACGAGCGGTTCAAGTGTTGAACCGATCAGTTCAACTGGTGCAACCGAGCAAGTTGGGAAAGTCAGGTCGGTGAGAATTTTCCTTGTGTTTCACTTGCCCAAATTGATTGGAACAAGGATTGGTATTCAATACCAATTAGAAACGAAAGAAGGAAAGTCAATCGGGAACCGACCAGGACCACGAACCGACCGGTTCAGAAATGAACCGATCGGCTCATGGGTCCCAACTGATCGGTTGGTGCTCCAACCAACCGGTTCAGGTCCCCAACCGACCGGTTCACTTGTGAACCAATCGGTTCAGGTTGCGAGTTGGTTGCTTTTATGGAAAATCTCGAACCCTTCTAGTCCTGCTTTTAGTCCCGCATTCCCCGGGATGGAGAACCCTGTCCCATGACCCTCCTATATATATAGGGGAATTGGGGGCTTCTCGAAGAACAACTCAGTGCAACCAGTTGCTCTACAAAGTTGTCTTTCTCTTTGGTTTTGGTAACCGAGAGAGAGTCCGAGCAAGTGTTTCACGCAAAGGGAGGTGCAGCAAGGGAAGGACAACTGCAGTTGCAACTGGAAGCAGGAGAGTGTGTTGGCGACTAGTACGTCAACAGGAGGGTGTGACTCCTTCCACTTTCTTGTGGGACAAGGAGTGTGGAGTTTCAGGTGGTCCGTGTGGAAAACTACAGAGGCGGGAGGACACTGCCGCTTAGGAGGACAACTGTCATCCAACAGTCCGGTAGGAGGAGGAGTCGTCAGTCCTGGTGCGACCAGGAGCTGCATAGACACTGTCCAAGATCGGAGGTGAAGACTGCACAAGGCGCGAGGTATTGTCGCCGAGCAAGCCTCGGGACAAGGTATGATTCCATAAACCATCCATTCCTATTATATAGACGTTGACGCTTTTCCTCGTGCTGGGTTTGGGGGAGAAATTTTTGTTTCCGCTGCCTTCTCTGTCTCCCCTAAAACCCAACAGTGGTATCAGAGCCACGTCAACTGCTCTATATTTTAGGAATATCGATATGATCGATTTTGGTTTGTCGCCTTTATTTATTGCATACGATGCGAATAATATCGGCTTTATGCATGTCCAATCCTAAATCCACAAATCCCAAATTACATATATGATATGTATTATTAATGCACTTGATACACGTCACCCTTAAACAAGTTTTGTGGTGGATGTGTGTAGCATGATTATGTCCTATAAACCCCTATCTGTGTGTGGTTTTTTGTGGTTGCTTGCATCTCGGTCTGCGCATCGATCTTCCCTCTCTTATTCCTAATGTAACTCGAAATAATTCGAGATTCATTCCTACCTTTGCTCCCCCCGAATGTAACTCGGGGTTTCTTCTTTTAAGCAATGTAATAATAGGATAGATTTTATTTCCTGTTATGTCAAAGACCGGCGGACATCAAGACAACAGCTGAAACGATCGGTTCAAGGCGTGAACCGATTGGTTGACGTTCCAGACGGTCGGTTCAAGGAGTGAACCGATCGGTTGATGACCGATCGAGGAGTGAGACGACCGGGTGACGGACATGACGAGATGCACGATGACCAGGCGAACCGATCGGTTGGAGGAGCCAACCGATCGGCTGGTGGCACCCAGACGACCGGCTGGAGAGTACAGATCATTCATGTGATGAGTTGATCAACTCAGATGGCAAGGCACAAATGTTCATCTTGTACAGGTTGCATGTGATGTTGACCTAGATGACCGTGATTCCTCTTGGCTCGAGGAATCACATTAGGATGGCCATAATCATCGTTTTTTATCGTTTTGTGCATGTTTTCTATGGGATATAGCATGTATATGATATGTACTATGTATTATGGTGATTGGATATGTATATGTATATAAAAACCAAATCCCTCATTAAAATATTAAGTTTTAGATGCGTTCCAAATGCGACACACGTGAAAAGCTTGATCGACCAAGTGTGGGCATGCCCTAGCGTGGTGCACCGTCTATCTTCTGGAAGCGTGCAGGATGAATGTGTGGGTCTTCCCTAGCAGGGTGCATATTCATTGTGTTTGCTTTGGTTCGGACTTAACAAGGTTATCTAGATGGGATCTAGTACCTTGAGGCATGGAGATGATCATTGCAAAGAGTTGTATATGACATCTTATCAAGAGTTGCATATGATGCAATTGGCAAGAGTTGCCTACCTGAGAGATCTAAGTTGTGGGCGATCATCCCTAGCTGACTCATGACTTAGAGGATTTCAGGATCTTGCCCACTAGAAGGTTGTACGCTGCAATCTTCCGAATTGATGGTGAGGGCTATCAATTTGAAGTAAAATAGTGGGAGGGATAATTAATTAAAGGCCTAATTTTATCGTCAACTTTTCAAATCAATCAAACAAGTCAAAAGAGTTTTGGACTAAAATTGCATATATTTCCATTTGTTAAAATAAATGATTAATCAACAAATCACTTTATTTGCGATCGGTCTTTCAGACCAACAAATTAAATGGGAATTATTCCACGACTGGTTAGAACATTGAGAAGTGTTCTCAATCGTAGAGTAAAAGCTCTAAGTCCTAGTTATACCAGAACCAGATGAACTCGATCCCACCACATCAATGGTTGAAAGTATGCTTATGGAAGCATACCGAGGATGACATTGATGAGGAGTGCTTGATGTTGTGTTCTCTGAACTATCAGTTGCAGAGACAACATGAGATATATGATGTCTCCAAGACACTGTCCTAGTATGTCATGACAGAAGGAGATCCAGTAAGGTATTCACACACTCAATATGATTGGGTATGTGGAAAACCTGACTAAGAAGGATTCCCTCTGAGCCAAGAGTTGGCTATTGGTATGATACTGCAAATGTTGCGAGAATCATACAGTTCATGATAAACTACAACATGAACAACTTTGACAACCGTTGAAAAAGTTGTTAGACATGTTGAGGACAATAGAGGCAAAGATGAAGAAACACAAACCATAATCTTTGATGTGATCAAAGAAAAGGTAATTCTTAAGGGCAAGGATAAGGGCAAAGCAAAGAAGTGTTCTGATGCTAGCCAGCAATCCAAGCCGTCTTCAGCCTCAAGGCACATGGGGAAAGGGTGTATGAGGGATTGCCCTCTACATCTAGAAGAACAAAAGAAGACGAAGGAGGGGATGGAGATCTCCACCTAAGGTATCATGAAATGAACCACTTCTTTATCCAAGGTATATGATACCAAGATATGGATATGTCATATATGATATGCAATATCCGCAACGAAGTGATGGCCTTTGTGAAAGGACCAAGAAAGAAGTACCCATCATTGGAGCAAGTGTTGTTGCCATAGATAGGAGTACCTTTCAGTTCATTTCAGCCTAAAGGGCACAAAATAGAGTTGAGAACTACTATTTCATATATTTCCAATAGATAGAAACACTTTATTTTTTCATATTGTATGACAATGATGGCAATTAATAAAGTTGATGTTTCAATCTTAAAGATATGATCTTTGTGGCAATGCCTTGCTTATGTTGTGATACATGGTATGCATAAGATAAAATGATACCTAAAGTTATTGATAACTCAAACAATCAAATTCGCATCAATCATGAGAAATTCATTTGTAGTTTCCATATGATGGATAAATCTAGACTCTTTTGGTTAGAGAACCAGTAAGAGACATGAATCTCTTGTACATAATTAATCAATCTTCACTAATGGTAGTGGGAGAATGATTGTCCTATTAGGTATATTACATGTGATGTATTTACATACCTATTGGAGTAAATGTTAATACTTCAAAAGGTGTTTAGAGAAATACCAATATAAATATCTTGAAGTGTTCAAGATTATCATAGATGAAGTGCAAATTTGGTAAAGTGTTAATTCTTTATGAGATCAATGAATTAAATACTTGGACCAAATGTTTGATATCTTTATGAGTGATTATGATAATGTATCATAGTGAACTCATTATTAAGGCATGGTGATGTCTAAATCAAGAAGGAATCATACTCTAAGGAGTTAGAGAATGATTATCAAATAATTGAATTCTTCTTAATAAAAGAATACCCCACACTAATAAAGGACATTAAGAATCACAAGGAGTTGTGAGTTCGTATATCCTTAACAGATACACCTCAATTATCTATATGATGAGTTGTTCATGTGATGAGTCAACTATCTAGATGAATATGAGGAACCAAATTTTGAGTTATGGTTTATGACCATTACATCCTAAATGACATCCATGTGAACCATAAGGTATGACCTTGATGGTAGCACCCATTGGATCGAAATCCATAAGTGCAAATGAGTCTTAAGTGTTAAGACACATGGATAATATTTTGAGAAGGATGAGGCTTGTTGATTGCAACTTGATGACTAAAGCATTTGGCATATGGATACTAAAACCACATTCTTATGAGGAATAAAACAAGGATGTGTATGTGACACAACCTATAAGGTTTATGAATCCACTAATGCAAAATGAAGTCTATATGTTACAATGGACCAATCAATGTGATTGATTGAGTACAAGCAACTCAGAATTGGATCTTTACTTTGATGATATAGTCAAAGGGTTTGACTGATTTGTCAAAGAGAAAGAAGGGATCTATGATTTAGTGGCAGTGTATTCACATTTCACATGTTGATGTGAAATGGAAATGTTCTAGAATGGAGATCCAAAAGTGGAAATTATCTTTAAGAAAGACAGAGATGTTTCCTATGTGATAGGAATAGAGATCTATAGAGATAGTTCTCGAAAATCTCTTGACCTGAAAAGAGAGAGCATACATTGGCAATCTATACTGAAGGGTTCAGTATGCACAGATTCAGTGGGAGAAAACTTGTCCATGTTACATGGAGTTAGTATCCCAAGGCCAAGTGTCCAATTCTTATGAAGAATATGAACACTAAGAATAGATATGGATCTATCATGTATGTAATCATCCCATTGTCTTGCATGTATGACATGGCAAGAATAAAATGCATTCATCATCTTGTATGTAGGACATGGCAATATGATGTGCTCATCCTGATAACTCGTATGTAGGACATTACGAGTGGATGTTTGTCTACTTCCAGTAAGGGTTACTAGAATACCATAAGAACTTGATAAGTACTTGGGAAGTACTAGTTCTATGGAGATATGGAAGAGTTCGATGTAAAGAGTTACATTGATGCGAACTTCCGAAAGGACAGAAAATTGATCACAAAATATACATAGGATGTATAAAAGTGAAAGTTCGTTGATAATTGGAAGTGTTCCAAAAAAACCATTTAAAAGGGAATGTCGAGTATCCGTGTGTTAGAGAACAACAGTGGATACTGTATGGATCTGGAAGTTCATGAGATGAACTTATAGATATTCTGCTCATTGATGACAAGTCTGGAATCCTTGATCATGCAATATGGCTAAAGGTTAGCAAAGGAATACTAGATCGCATATTATGGCAACTCCATCTCATACGTGTGACGTGCAGTGAAGAGATGAGAGACATGCAATTTACACTGACTTTGGCAAGGTGTTGCCATTACTCACTATGTTGGCACTACAGCAGAGTGACATGTGGGACATGTTTGAAGATCACTATGAATATGATTCAAGGGTGATTGGCTCGCAGTGCAAGTGGGAGTCTGTTGGTATGTATGCCCTGAGAGCCAATCATGGGATGATTGGTGGGATACATTAAGATTGATTTGATAAACATCAAAGGCAAGCTTCCAATTCTTTCGGGTTCAGTCATATGAGATAGTGATAGAACAGATTGAATGCCTAGAGAATGACAGTACTCAATGACGTATGCTTTCAGGTTAAGGACCTGAACGATGAGATCATACGGGTGCTAAGAGTTTGTACATTCTTGTTATGTCCCTAGTCGGATTTCATTGTGGAAGGTAGATAGACAACAATGACACATAAGACTAGATTGTGGTGTTGGTTGATGACAGAATCTCATTAGTCATGATATAGAGATATCAAACCAAACACATAAGTACTTGTTAGAGAACAAGTGTACCGGACAGACCCACCGTGAGTTTGACACATGGAACCATGACATGGTAGTCATAGGAAGTACTCACAGTGATGGTGGTGAGTGTGATTCTTAGACCTGAAATCACTACACTCAACACATGTCATTGGGCACACTTTGACATCTTCAAATGCAGTCCTGAAACATGGGTTGTTATAAAGGTGATGATTGGGTGGGTTTGACACATGGGGATTTTGAGGGGTGAGTGATAGATATGGGATTTGTCCCTCCTGAGGGAGTTTGATATCCAAGGCCACTTGATGAGTAGGATTGAGATAGGTGTGCGCACGCATGTTTGAATCAGTATGTGATATTGATGTCATACATATCTCGTTCAATCTACTCTGAGATCAAGAAAGTGAATGAACGTTGACAGGATGACTGTTCCATGCCTTGAGTTCATTCGGGATATCAGTGACAAAGGAATTATACATTCAATGTAACACCATTCATGGATTTTAGGATGAAAGTTGTTCTCCAGCATTCTACTTTCACTTGGGTAGCACTGATGTGTGACTAGGCTCCGCTCTTTGCTTGTGAAGTCATAAGTGTTATGGACTTTCACTGCCAACGTGAAATGGACCTGCAGGGTCACACACATAGGATTTAACCTGGAAGAGGAGTTTTGTCCACAAGAAATGTTTAGATTTATTACTGAAGGAGTTTAGTAGTTCAATTAAACACTCAATCAATTGATAGCTCAATATCATATTGTTCAAGGTGTTGGACATATTGATTGGAGTATCAGATTGATTGAAATCACATTTGACTGATTTTGCACAACCTGTACTCCCAACCGATCGGTTCAAGTGTTTAACCGGTCGGCTGAGGTTGTTGAACCGGTCGACTCAAGTGTTGAGTCGATCGGCTCATGATCAGAGTGAAACGAGCGGTTCAATTGTTGAACCAATCGGTTCAACTAGTGCAACTGAGCAAGTTGGGAAAGTCTGGTCGGTGATAATTTTCCTTGTGTTTCACTTGCCCAATTTGATTGGAACAAGGATTGGTATTCAATACCAATTAGAAACGAAAGAAGGAAAGTCAATCGGGAACCGACCAGGACCACGAACCGACCGGTTCAGAAGTGAACTGATCGGCTCATGGGTCCCAACCGATCAGTTGGTGCTCCAACCGACCGGTTCAGGTCCCCAATCGACTGGTTCACTTGTGAACAGATCGGTTCAGGTTGCGAGTTGGTTGCTTTTATGGAAAATCTCGAACCCTTCTACTCCTACTTTTAGTCCCGCATTCCCCGGGATGGAGAACCCTATCCCATGACCCTCCTATATATATAGGGGTATTGGGGGCTTCTCGAAGAACAACTCAGTGCAACCAGTTGCTCTACAAAATTGTCGTTCTCTCTAGTTTTGGTAACCGAGAGAGAGACCGAGCAAGTGCTTCCCGCAAAGGGAGGTGCAGCAAGGGAAGGACAATTGCAGCTGCAACTGGAAGCAGGAGAGTGTGTTGGTGACTAGTACGCCAATGGGAGGGTACGACGCCTTCCACTTCCTTGTGGGACAAGGAGTGTCAAGTTCCAGGTGGTCCGTGTGGACTACTATAGAGGCGGGAGGACACTGCCGCTTAGGAGGACAACTATCATCCAACAGTGTGGTAGGAGGAGGAGGAGTCAGTCCTGGTGCGACCAGGAGCTGCACAGACACCGTCCAAGACCGAAGGTGAAGACCGCGCAAGGCGCAAGGTATTGTCGCCGAGCAAGCCTCGGGACAAGGTATGATTCCATAAACCATCCTTTCCTATTATATAGACGTTGACGCGTTTCCTCGTGCTGGGTTTGGGGGAGAAATTTTTGTTTCCGCTGCCTTCTCTGTCTCCCCTAAAACCCAACACCCACCTCCCCTTCCTCTTCAGGAAACCAATGAACGATGGGGAAAGAGCTTCCCCGCCTCCACCCAGATTGGGTAACGGACGACACAACCCTAGTTTTTCTTGCCCAGTTATAAACCCCCATCATCTAAACCCTTGTTCCTTGTCTTTTCTTCTTTCCTTTCATTTTTCTTTCCAGTCCCTCTTTCTCTTCGTCGCATCCCTTGGCTATAGGTAGATTCACCCAACAATCCACCACTGCTACCCAACCGCTTAGGAGGAGATGAGTGAGAGGATAACTCCACCGAGCAGTCCAGTAAAGGCCGTCGTGCCATATAACCCCCCCCCACCCAACCACCCAGGTTCTTCTCTTTCTCCCCATTGCTTGGCTTGTAGTAGGTGGAACGAATGGCGAACGACATCCCCTGTTCGTTCCCTGTTCGGGGCACCGAAATAGGGGAATCGTGAAAAGGGGGCTGGGGGCAGGCAAGTGACCGATGACCGTTAGATGGAGGGCACGTCACAGAAATGGCCGTGATACATTCGACACGAGTTGGACGATCTGAGGAAGGACCATGATAGTTCGAGTATCAATGGGGGATATGTGTAAGAAGCTTGAGTCACTCTGGAGCTGGGGTACAAGATCGTGACCTTTAGGTTGCACATCAACGGTCAGCGTCGGCATGTACATTAATCATGGTAACATCTAAGTCTCTTGGATATAGTTTCAATGTGAACTTTTAAAAATGATATCTCCCTCCTCCTTTGGCCAAATAGGGAAAAATTATATATCAAATCGATCCTCTCAAAAATATCTACAACGTGGACATCGTTTCAGGACCTGAATATGATCCTAGCCCTCATCTTTTTCCAAAAATGCTACCTTTTGATCTTCTTAACATATTTAATGTAATGTTATGATGAGTTTTGGAACTTTGATGTGTATATATAACCACCTAAGCACCAAATCAGTAACTCTAATGTATTTGTAACCCTAATGAAGGTCCTACTCTCCCTATTCCTCATAAATGACTCCTTTTGTACATATGTGACCATATTGGACTATAATGATGTACATTGCTCTTTTAATGCTAACATTACTACCTAATGACTCCAAGTGCTTAACCAATCATGAGATCATTATTTTATGTTGTGGGGACCCTTTGGAAGTCTTATAACCTTCCTTTTACTCTTTATGAGATAAGTATGCTATTATGATAAATGCATGTATGAATGAATGTTGGTACCCCATGATGGTGGTTTGATGCCTAGACCCTAGCGGACATCACCTTACTTTGAATGTGTTTGTTATGGTCTATTCTTTTGAATATAAACCATCCCTTGTGCTTGGATCTTATTCATTTATTATCATTGACCTTGATTACTCTATTATTAGTCTGGTGACCTAATTTGAGCATTAGTGTCCTAAATATTGTCATGTCCACATGAAACCTCTAAATGAATTGAAACTTAAACCAAACCCCCTTGATGACCTCTAGATCAGTATAAGATCATATAATGAACCAATAAGAAGCTTGGAACTTATCTTGGCCAAACACCTAAAATGCATCTAATTAGGGTGAATGATGAGAATCTAATGCACATATGTAATCTTATTCTTAATCAGGTTTGGCATGTGGCTAGATGGTGAAGGATATGTTAGGTTATGAAATCTATGAATCAGGTATGGGCCTTATCTAGTTATATGACCATTGCTTTCTTGCTTGAAAAGACTTATATGGTAGGCGTGTTTGTTTACTTGCTCAAATACTGCCATGTAGTATTGCTATGTCTTACTCGATGTTTGCGTCATTAGTTTTATAACTTGAACACATATATAGATAGAAATCCATTATAATATTGCTTGAGAAAGGGTTAGCTCTTGGCTATGGCCTTGCGGTCCTCGTATAAAAGGGCTGGCTAATCTTGAGCACCCTTTCGGGCCCTTCCGATGGGAAGATGGTAAAAGGCCTTAAACATGCTTGATATTATTGGTATAATGGAGTGAAATGACATAAAATATGACTTCGCATTTGTTAAACAGTTAACATGTATATTCTTGTTCATTAAGTCTTAAAATCTTTTCAAATTATGCAAAGCTTATACATATGTATGTATCTTTCTACCCCATACTCAATACCTCGTGTGTTGACCCGTTTCTCATATTTTGTTTTTAGGTTCAGAGATGGCTAGAAGGTTGATGGGCTTGGTGAGCTATGCTAGGTGTACTTGTTGTAAGATCCAGATTTAGTTCACATGAATGACTTGTACCTTGAATCTGGAAATATGTAATTGAATTCATGAATATAATGCATTTTGTATAATTTATACTTGTTGAATGTTGAGACTGTGTTGGTGCCTTTATCTTGTTATCTACTCATGTGTGCTAAGCTTTATGCTTCTGCATGTCGTCTTTGGTATACATTTGGTTCATGGGATTAGGATTCTGGTTTCGTGACAGATGGTATTAGAGCATGAACAATAACTACACCAAACATTTCTCACATGAAACACAAACTAATCTCACCTTACATTTCAACCCTAGAAACTTAATAAGATTTCCTTTGTGGACTAGGTTGACTTAGCCTCTAGGTTATAACCTAGATGTTCTAGAACTAAGTGCAGACTTGTGTAAATTACCTCCCTAGACATGATTCACGACATGTGCTTAGGATGTTTACACAAGTATGCTCCATGTTCTTGCTAGTTCTCTAGGTATCATGATACTAGACTACCTAATGAGTGTGGTAACTCATTTTGGATTTGGTTTTATTTGAATGGAGTATGGTGGTTTTCATCAAATGTTTCAACGTTGGAGAAAATCTATTTCAAGTACTAGTATATGTACCTATAAAAATGTTACCACACCCAGAAAGGCAGTGAGTGTCTATGTAATCTAAGAGAAAGAGATGTAACATCATGTCTAGATGAGATTTTAGATGATAGTTGTAGTATCTAGAGTTGTCTAGAGCCATGATAAAGGCTAGCCATGTAAGTAGCATAGATAACCTAAGATAACGATAATGATGTTAATGTCAATCTCGATGTTGATGTTGATGTTGATGTTGATGTTGATGTTGATGTTGATGTTGTTAATGATGTTGATGTTGATAAGACCCAAGTTAGTCCCTGAGAGGGTCAAGAAGTTTGATGATATGAAATGATTTTAACCATGCAACCCTAGCTAGACCTAGTACCTTGTTGATACATATGACTTGGTTGATGTGCTTAACATAGCTAATGGGTTGGCATGTTTGCTTGTACCTAGTCTTGTGCCTCTTGAGATACGATATGTGACATATAGTTTGAGACCAACATGGGCCTCAACCTCTTTATAAAGGATAATTCTAGCATGGGACATATGTATAGGGTGACCTTTTGATATGAGTCGACCCGCCTCGGGAAAAGGTTGAGTACCTAAACTACAAAATATTTGAAATGTTGAAAAACATGAATGATGAAATACTTGATGATGAGTCGCTAACTAGAATACTTCTAAGTATATGAGTTGAGTGACCTAGTGTGTGGTTTCCTTGAAAATGTTGAACCCTAGATGTCCTATGAAAATATCTAACCCTATAGAAAGAGGCAATTGAAAGTTTGATGTTTGCCATATAGGTGAGGAAGATGTCCCAAAACCCTAAGATGATGTATATGATGTGTGATATCCGTGACGAGCCTCATACTCAGGTTAGTAGTTGTATATAAAGGAATCTAGTGGTTACTCTTATTTCTCAAAATTTGGGTAGAAATTTTTGTTATGGGTAGAAATTTGTCGTTAGCAGGTCATATATCTGTCTTAGCTTGAGTGGCTCGAGCTTATGGAGCTCTTTCTAGATACAAGTGAGAAAGTTTCAAAACCTCGAAGTTGATGATAATGTTATTCCTCACATGGTGCTTGTTATATGAAATATCTCACATACATTAAAAATTTAACATATGCACTATAAGCCACTCTCATAAGCTAGACCTAGTATGGAATCATGCTATGCATAAAAGATGTAGCCTTGAAATCATGAACTTGATACGATGATGTCTAGAGATCTTAGATTGAATAATCAAGAGTACCGTGCCTAATTTCATACCCAAAAAACAAGATTAACTTGAGATATCGATGCTCTTGGATCATAACTTGAATAAACATGATGAATAAATTGTTTAATTCTCGATTTGAAATGAAAAGTAATGAACGTAATCTGTCAGTGTTGGTAGTTTTTTGGGGAAAACAAAAACATGCATGAAATGTAATGTGAATATGAGATACACACCCGATGATAGTCTCATTCAAAATTCTTGACCATGAACATGTTCGTTTGACAATTGATAACATAGATTTTGATAACTCACCTTATTCTCGTATGAAAATTTGAGTAAAACCCTAATGTAGGGATATTAAAGGATGGTTAAACCCTATTTAGTAAAATGTATATAATCAAGATGAGTACACCCTTGATGAGGATAACCCACTGTGCATCCATCATGTGAATGCCTTGATAACCATGGTTGGATACCTAGACTCGATGGATATTGTCTTTGACTCTTAACTATGATCTTGGTTGAATTTCGGGGACGAAATTTCTTGTAAGGAGGGGAGGGTGTAACAACCTCAATTTTCTCTCTCCTTCATTATACTATTTATCTCTCTATTAGTAACTCAGATCACTCAACATGAGTTTAATTCCATGACAACTCAACTTGTCGATGACCCATTTTGATTACTATATGCCTGATTTTCACCTTTGTGACATAATTTTCTAATGGACCTAAGTTTTTAGCTCTTAACATATCACCCTTTTGTAAGAAATTTTTTGAACCTATTCAATGTGATATACTTGCTCCCTATTATATGTCAAGTGGTAGATCTTTCAAATATGAATCTAACGACTCAAAAATCACATCTTTTGGACCTATGAAACTCTAGATATGGTGTTTTAAAGATTTTATGTTTTAGCCTTTCTCTTTATGTGTTTTATGTTGTATTGGGCCAATTTTGGTCGCTCTAGGCCCAAATGAACTTTATGGCCCAACGTCTTGTTCCCTCCTCCCCTTCATCTTCAAGAAACTAGTGAACGATAGAGAAAGAGCTTCCCCGCATCCACCCAGATTGGGTAACAAATGGCACAACCCTAGTTTTTCTTGCCCACTTATAAAGACCCATCATCTAAACCCTTGTTCCCCATATTTTCTTCTTTCCTTTTGTTTTGCTTTCTGCTCCCACTTTCTCTTTGCTACCTCCCTCAGCTATATGTATATTCACCCAGCAATAGACCACTACTACCCTGCCGCTTGGGAGGAGACGAGGGTGAGGATAACTCTATGAAGTAGTCCAGTCAAGGCCGTCGTGCCATATAACACCCCTTCGACCACCCAGGTTCTGCCCTTTCTCCCCATTTCTTAGCCTGCAACAGGTGGCATGAATGGCGGATGGCGTCCCCTATTCAGCCCCTATTATGGACACCGAAATAGGGGAATCGTGAAAAGGGGGCCACAGGGCAGGCAAGCGATCGACGACCGTTGGATGGAGGGCGCGTCACAGCAACGGCCTTGATACATCTGACACGAGTCGGACAATCTGAGGAAAGACCATGATAGTCTAAGTATCAATGGTGGATGCATGCAGGTGGCTTGCATCGCTCTGGAGCTGGGGCATGAGATTGTGGCCTTTGGGTGACACATCAACGGTCAGCGTCGACATGTACATTAATCATGGTAACATCTAAGTCTCTTGGATATAGTTTCAATGTGAACTTTTAGAAAATGATATCTCCTTTCTCCTTTGTCCAAATAGGGAAAAATTATATATCAAATCGATCCTATCAAAAAGATATACAACTTGGGCATCAGTTTAGGACCTGAATATGATCCTAGAACTCCTTTTTTTTCCAAAAAATGCTACCTTTTGATCTTCTTAACATATTTAATGCAATGTTATGATGAGTTTTGGAACATTGATGTGTATATATAACCACCTAAGCACCAAATCAGTAACTCTAATGTCTTTGTAACCCTAATGAAGGTCCTACTCTCCCTATTCCTCATAAATGATTCCTTTTGTACATATGTGACCATATTGGACTATAATGATGTACATTGCTATTTTAATGCTAACCTTGCTACCTAATGACTCCAAATGCTTAACCAATCACAAGATCATTATTTTATGCTATTGGGACCTTTGGGAAGTCTTATAACCTTCCTTGTACTCTTGATGACATAAGTATGCTATTATGATAACTACATGTATGAATGAATGTTGGTACCCCATGATGGTGGTTTGATGCCTAGACCTTAGTGGACATCACCTTACTTTGAATGTGTTTTTATGGTGTATTCTTTTGGATATAAACCATCCCTTATGCTTGGCTCTTATTCATTTATGATCTTTGACCTTGATTACTCTAATATGAGTCTCGTGACCTAATTTGAGCATAAGTGTCCTAAATCTTGTCATGTCCACATGAAACCTCGAAATGAATTGAAACTTGAACCAAACCCCCTTGATGACTTCTAGATTAGTACAAGATCATATAATGAACCAATAAGAAACATGGAACCCATCTTGGACAAATACCTAAAATGCATCTAATTAGGGTTAATGATGAGAATCTAATGCATATATGGAATCTTGTTCTTAATCAGGTTTGGCATGTGGCTAGATGGTGAAGGATATGTTAGGTTATGAAATCTCTGAATTAGGTATGGGCTGTTTGGTTTTGTAGAGAAAATATGCGTGGCAGAAGCAACAAAATCCATGCAACCAGAAACAGGATCTCGTCGACAACAGCGTATTCAGAAGGAGTGTTTGTGGGATATACCTTATTGCGGAGCAAGTCCGGTGATGTCCACCTGCACAAAGGTGTGCAACGACGCTGGCCTACACGGACGGAACTTCTCTCCCATTCAATGTCACAGGAAGATCCGACGGCGCTCCTTTCATTCGATGATGTACGGTATTTGTAACGTGCACGGATGGTCGTTGATGTCTTCCGAACGTAGGCGTCTCAGCGTCTGCATCTCTACTTCGTCCACGCTGATGGACTGGAACTCCACGTCACGCTTCCTAAGCTGGCGAGAAGGAGTCGTGTCTGTGCGGCGACGTGCTAGCCGCACATTTCTCTCCTTTCTCTCCTAAGGACAATGACAGATAGGGTTTGCATACGTGAGCGTAAACCAAAAATCCTCTCTCAATATATTTTATAGATATTGGTCATCAACCTCCTTTAAATAGGATATGAAGGGAAGTAGGGTTTCCTAAACCCATCGGTAAACAGAAACACTACGTTAATTAAAACACTCGTGGATTAATTAGAATATTAAGGAATTCATTAAATAACCAAATATTCACATTAATTGATTAATTAATATCTGAATCCATGCAATCACTTGGGATGGCTCTATGGGCATATATACCAACAGACTCCCACTTGCACTTAGAGCCAGTCACTCCAATATTATTCTAATCCATTACATAAACATTTTAGTATTCAATGTGATTCAAAGAAATTCCAATCAAATACACAATTATACTCCTATTCCAACACATCCTATGTGTGTGACTCGGTAGGCTCCAAATTACATTGGCAGTGATATCCATAATCATATTATGATTTCACAAGCAATGATTGGTATCTAGTAAGACTTCATTGCCACCCAAGTACTTGGAGAAGTTGGAGAACAACTTAACCTATCATTCATGATTGGTGTAACAGTGATTCTATAGTTCCTTTGTCACTTATATCTGGATTGAACTCGAGTCATGGAATTGTTATCCTTTTCAACGTTCAATCCATGTTCCTTGAACTAGAGTAGACTGTCTAAGATATATGTAAGTTGAATATCACGTATTGACTCACATCAGTATGGCCATGAACTTCTCAGTCTCGCTTATCAAGTGGCCGGAATATCAAACTCATGTAGGAAGGACAAATTCCATCTACATCACTCATAGTTATCCCCATGTGTCACAGTGCACCCAAGCACCATCTTTATGGCAATCCTTATTTAGGACCACGATGGATGATGTCAAAGTACACTGAATGACATGTGACAAGTGTAGTGACTTCAGGTCTAAGAACCACAATCACCACCATCATTATGAGATGTGACTCTAACTACCAATAATGATATCCATGTGTCACTCTCAAGGTGGGTCTATCCGATACACTATTCTCTAACAAGTATATATGTATTTGGTTTGATATCTCCATATCATGGATAATGAGATTCTTCCATCAACCAACATACATTCTAATCTTATGTGTTATTGATGTCTATGGATATTTCCACAATAACAACCGATTAGGGACAAAACAAGAATACATACTCTTAGCATACATATGATCTCACTGTTCATGTAACATACCGAAGTTTGGGCATTTTTCCTTTTGGTCTGTCTTAGAAATACGTATCTTATGATTTGTTGGTCAAAAAATAAAAGAAAGATATGTTTTGGAATCAGGAGAATGAGATCTATCTAATAAAAATACTTTTGTGGTCTGATTTTGAGTTTTTCGAATATGTATTTTTTGAGTTAATTTAATTAACTAATACATATGGAAAATACCCTAAAAAGTCAGTAACTCGAAAATATACATATATATATGTTATTTTGATCATAAAAACATAACTAAGATAGTAGTGAGGTTTTCATAATCTAATTCGATCGTTTGTGCAAAAAGTTGATTGTTTTGAGGTTTTAAGCCTTTAATGAATATTCATATATCTAATACATAAATATGATGATCATATTAGGGAAAGTGGATCTGATCTCATGTAAAAGTTATGAAAAGTGGTTCTAGGATTCTAAAGAATAAGGTATGTTCATCTACCCCCTTCAGTTGGGAAAATTTTATACCAATACCCATATTCCCTAATAAGGCTTAATCTAAACTAATTCTTGATTCTTGAAACATAAATTGTTTATTGCCTCAAAATTAGTTGTAGTATTATCTTGTTTGGGTTTTTATACCCCACTGCCTTGTTATATGAATCCTTTGAATAATCTTGCCATTTTTTCTAGCATGTTGATTTTATTAGACTAATTAACTAGTGTAGTGGTACTTTTATGTACAACCACCCATAGTTGGGGAATGTGTTATTTCTCCCCTAAGGATCGTGTTACTCTCCCCCACACACAAAATATGTGTAGGTGACTGGGAATGTGTTACTCTCCCCTCACCCTTTGGTTGAAGGTTCGGTAGGTGCCTCAACCCTACATAGTCAAGATAGTCAATATTAATCATACATGCAATGTTGTTATTTTACTTTGATTATGGAAAGCATCTATTGAAATATTCTGTTATATAAATGGCCTCATTCTCTTGTATCATCATCGTATGATGAACCCTAGCCTACTTTTACATGCTTTTCTTATCTTGCCATCATAGAATATTTTAGTGATACATACTTTTATTTTCCATCCGTTTTTGCTGGGGTGCTTTCCCAACCACCCAGGTGTGAAGCAAGGTGATGAATAGGACTTGAAGATCTTGGCTTTGGCTTGGACTTAGATGATGGATATATTGCTTGGAGACAAAAGTGGAGTAGTCTAGTTCCATCTACTTAGATCCTCTTTTTGTATAAAGCATGTGCACCCATATTGGGGAAATTTTTATGTACACTTTATTTAAATTGAATATAGTCAAAAATATTTATCTTTCGCTGTTATCCAAATTGGAATTTGTTTACCATTGTTTTTAGTAGAGAGGTGGATTGATTTCACTTCTTTCAGTTCAGGTCATCAACCCGAAGACATATGTCATTGAGTATATTATTCTATAGAAATCAATAAGTTTTATGGTCATCTCACAATATAAAACACAAACATATAGATTGGAAACTTGCCTTTATTGATATGATCAATGTAGTATTACAAATCATTTACATAGTATCCCATTACAATCATAAAATGATAGTCTCTATGGGCATACATACCAACAGATTCCAACTTGCACTTATACCCAATCACTCATGAATTTCAATCCAAGTGATTGAACATGTCCGTCATGTTTCTGCTGTGAAAGTGCTTTTGTGAGCAGGTCAGCCACATTGCTTTCTGTAGGTACTCTGCAAATCTTCACATCTCCTCGTTGTACGATCTCTCGTATGAGATGGAACCGCCATAGAATATGTTTGGAACGTTGGTGCGATCTTAGTTCTTTAGCCTGTGCAATTGCTCTGTTGTTGTCGCAAAATAACTCAATTGCATCACCAGTTCTTGGAACCACTCCAAGTTCAAAAATGAACTTCTTGATCCACACAGCTTCCTTTGCAGCATTAGATGCGGCAATATATTCAGCCTCTGTTGTAGAATCTGCAACCGTCTCTTGCTTGGAACTCTTCTAGCTCATAGCTCTGTTGTTCAGGCAAAACACAAATCTAGATTGCAATTTGTAGTCATCTTTGTCAGTTTGAAAGCTAGCATCAGTGTAACCCTTTACCACGAGCTCTTCCTCACCACCGTATACCAAGAATTGATCCTTAGTCCTTCTCAAGTACTTTAGGATGTTCTTTACGGTTGTCCAGTGACATTCACCTGGATCTGACTGATATCGGCTCATCATGCTCAAAGCATACGACACATCAGGATGAGTACATAACATCGTGTACATGATAGATCCAATTGCTGATGCATATGGAATCTTACTCATGCATGCTCGTTCATCACATGAACTAGGACATTGGGCTTTAGAGATCTTAACCCCATGGGACATGGGCAAGTTACCTCTCTTAGAATCCTCCATGCTAAACCTCTTTAGTACCTTGTCAATGTTTGTGCTCTGGCGTAGGCCTAGAAGCCTTCTAGATCTATCTCTATAGATCTTGATCCCTAATATATAGGATGCTTCGCC
Source organism: Alisma plantago-aquatica (assembly GCA_963693085.1). Lineage (NCBI taxonomy): Eukaryota > Viridiplantae > Streptophyta > Magnoliopsida > Alismatales > Alismataceae > Alisma > Alisma plantago-aquatica. Next base: position 391,255,539 of record OY856410.1, on the reverse strand, counting down.
TAAATCCTTCATACAGAAGGTCTTCCCTAGCCAACCTTTTATTGTCTGAAGAGTAGGCATGTCATTTCCAATCAATAGTATGTCATCCATATACAATATGAGAAATACAATTGTGCTCCCACTAACCCTTTTGTAAACACAAGGTTCATCTTCATTTTGACTAAAGACAAACTTTTTGACTACTTCATCAAAATGTAGATTCCAGCTCCGAGATGCTTGCTTCAATCCATAGATTGACCTTTGTAGCTTACAAACTTTATTGGCTTCCTTTGGATCGATAAAACCCTCAGGTTGTGTCATGTACACATCCTCAAGTAAATTCCCATTAAGGAATGTTGTTTTAACATCCATCTACCAAATCTCATAGTCATGAGAAGTTGCAATGTCAAGCATGATCATGATGGATTTAACCATGGCAACTGGTGAGAAGGTCTCGTCATAATCAACACCTTGAATTTGACAAAATCCTTTCACAACCAATCTACCTTTATAGGTTTGAACATTTCCATCCATGTCAGTCTTATTCTTGAAGACCCACTGGCACCCTATGGGTTTTACCCCTTTGGGTGGATCCACCAAGGTCCATACCTTGTTGGTGTACATGGATTCCATCTCCGATCTCATGGCTTCGAGCCATTTCTCAAATTATGGTCCCTTAGTAGCTTATAGATAGGAAGTTGGCTCATCTTCTATGCCCAATTCGTCACTATCTTGAGTCACGAGAAATCCAAATCTCTCAGGCTCAAGTCATGTCCTACTAGACCTACGAGGTTCCTGTGTTACAATTGGAACTTGAAATTCCACAACAATTTGTGAGTCTTCTTGTTCCTTATGTACCTCCTCAAGGTCTCTGCTTTCTTGTTGGTCTCAAATTTCTTTGAGTTCTACATTCCTCCCACTAATTCCTTTGGAAATAAATTCCTTTTCAAGAAATACAGCAGTCCTAGCAACAAACACTTTGTTGTCAGTTGGTGTGTAGAAGTAGTATCCCTGAGTTTCCTTGGGGTATCGAACAAAATAGCATTTTTCTAATTTGGGTCCAAGCTTTTCAAGAAATTATTTCCTAACATAAGCTTCACATCCCAAAATCTTTAACATAGACAAATTGGGATGATTCCCATTCCATATCTCATATGGTGTCTTTTGAATCGATTTTGAAGGTACACAGTTAAGTGTAAATGCTATAGTTCCAAGAGCATATCCCCAGAACAATATTAGAAGTTCAGCTGAACTCATCATTAATCGTACCATGTCTAATAATGTATGATTCCTTCTTTCTGACACACCATTATGTTGTGGTGTACCAGGTGGAGTCCATTGTGATACAATACCACAGTCTCTCAAAAGGTCCTCAAACTCTAGGTTTAAGTATTCGCCACCTCGATTTGAACAAAGTGCTTTAATACTCTTACCAAGTTTCTTCTCTACTTCATTCATGAAAGTCTTGAACATTTCAAGAGTTTCTTACTTGTGTTTCATAAAATATACATAGCCATACCTACTGAGGTCATCGGTGAAGGTAATGAAGTATTGATAGCCTCCTCTAGCATTTTATCTAAAAGGTCCACATACATCAGTATGTATGAGCCCTAGCAGATCACTAGCTCTCTTACTATGTCCAATGAAAGGAGTCTTGGTCATCTTCCCTAATAAACATGCCTCACATGTCTCTAATGATTCAAAATCAACAGAGACTAGATAACCATCCTTATGGAGTCTAGATATGCACTTCTCGTTTATGTGCCCAAGATGACAATGCCATAAGAATGTTTTGTTTGAGTTGTCAAGTTTTAACCTTTTAGTATTTATGTTGTATATGCTAGTCTCAAGTTCTAACAAGTAGATACCATAATACATAGAGGCATTTCCATAAAGGTTCTCATCTTTAGATATAGAAATAATTCCATTCTTAATGTGAAATTCAAATCCACTCTTGTTCATACAAGATATAGAAATAATATTTCTATTAATGACAGGTACATAATTGAAATTCTCTAATTCTATTACAAGGCCCGTAGGAAAAGATAAACTAATAACTCCAACTGCGGTGGCAGCAACTCTTGCTCCATTAGCGACCCGCAGCTCGACTTGGCCCTTTTGTAAAGGCTTACTTCTTATCTGATCCTGCATATTAGAACATATGTGAGATCCACATCCGGTATCCAATACCCATGATGAAGAAGTATTTACGTTTATATCAATAACGTATATACCTGAAGTGGAGATCTCTATCCCCTGCTTCTTCTTCCTCATTTCCTCCAGGTAGAGAGGACAGTTTCTTTTCCAATGTCCAGCCTGGTGACAATGGTGACAACTGCCTTCCTTGGAGATCCTACCTTTAGCTTTGAGCGCAGATGACTTTGGCTTCTGCTCAGCTTTAGAACTTTTCTTAGCCTTGCCTTTGCCTTTTGACTTTCCCTTTGTCTTGTTGATCATCATCACAGACTTGGGCTTGTCTTTCTTCATCTGTGCTTCAACTGTCCTCAACATGCCCAACAATTCTGACAATGGCTTGTCAAAATTGTTCATGTTGTAGTTCATGACAAAATGACTATATGATTTAGGCAACGATTGTAGAATCACATCAGTGGCCAACTCTTGACCTAGGGGAACTCCCATCTTGGATAGGCTTTCCATGTACCCAATTAAAGTGAGTATATGGGTCCCAACTGAGTCTTCCTCTTTCATCTTGCTCCTGAACAAAGCCTTTGAGACATCATATCTCTCCTATCTTGCTTGATGTTGATACATGTTCTTGAGATTTGTTACCATCTCCATGACATTCATGTTCTCATGCTGCACTTGCAACTCATAGTTTATTGGTCATAACATCAGGCACTTGACATCCATGACATCACCAAGGTACTTCTTGTAAGCATCCTTTTCAGCCTTGGGCGCATTTACGGTGGGCTCCGCTGGCTCTGGTGTTTTAAGGACATAGAGCTTAAGCTCATGTATGAGAACAATTCTCAGCGTCCTAAACCAATTTTGAAAGTTGGTTCCGGTAAGTTTATCCTTCTCATGGACCAATCACAATGAGAAAGTGTGAATGTTGTTTGCCATTTGATTGCTACAAAAGAAAAATTTGCATTTAGTCCATAACATTTTGACTTGTAAAGATTTGATAAATGAGATTAATTAGGCCTTTAAGTAATTACGCTCCCACTATTTTATTCAAATTGATAGCTGTCACTATCAACTCAAAAGATTGCAATGCACAACCTTCTAGTGAGCCAAGATCCAAAATAATTGGATCAATGCCCAGCCAACGCTGGCGTCAAAGTCCAAATACTAAGGTAGGCAACTTTTGCCAATTGCATCATATGCAACTCTTGGATAGATGATCATGCACAAATCCTTGCCATGATGCATCTGTGTGCCTCTTGGTGCTTGATCCTATCAAGGTTCCTTAGTAAAGTGCAACCTATAAGCCAACACGATGAGTGTGCACCCTACGGAGGAAGACCCACACACCCGCCATCACACTTCCATGAGATAGATAGTGTACCATGCGGAGGCGTGCCCACACATAGTCGATCAAGCTTTTCATGTGTGTTTCTTTATGGAATGCAACTAACACTTAATATTATTAATTGAGGGGTTTTATTAATACATATACATATCCAAACACCACATACTTATAGTATGTATCATATACTACTATATCCACAACCACAAATGATAGACATGCAATCACAAACACAAATACATCAGTTATGGCCATACTATTGTAATCCTTTGGAGCAACAAAGGATTACGGTCCACCTATGGTCTGATGCATCTCATGCAACACCTGTGAATCAACATGTAAGCATATAATGATCAACATTACAATGAACAACTTCATGGATGCTTCGTGAGGTTGGAACTTCAAGTTGCTTCTTGGAATTGGATCTTCTTGTTACTTCTCCATGGACGCTCCTTGGAGTTGGATCTTCAAGTTGCTTCTTGGAATTAGATCTTCATGGTGCTTCTCCATGGACACTCCTTGGAGTTGGATCTTCAAGTAGCCTCCTCACATCAAGTTTACAAAACCTAAAACTAATTGTGGCAACACATCCCACTATCACATAGACAGCGAGGCGTTACACGAAAATGTGCGGAAATCACCATAACCACAGATTACCAAAACCACGGGTTAATTAAAACTGATTGCAGAAAGCGGAACAACTGAGAAACTATTATATTTAGGTCCTCATCCTGCAAGTAAACAAGTTATATAAACAATTACAAGTCTTGATACATGTCCACACCTTAGGAGGTCAGTTGTCAAGCCATCACCTGAGTTCATCACCTCTTTATACATACATTAACGGCCAACATCCGACCAACAACAGGATATACCAAAACATCACCAGCTATACATCGTGAAACACGTCAAAACACCTCCAAGGACCTGAGTGTACAGTGATGACTCTTAGACTTTACTACAAAACAACCAAAACAGTAGCATATCCACCTCTTTCCTTCTACTGCTCGTCTTGCTGCTCGGTCGCAACTCCATGACCACCACCATGTCTAGCTCGAACACCTAAAAAGGTTATAAACCAGTGGGGTGAGATACACAGTCCCAGTGAGAAACATAACTCCCCCTCAAAACTACAAAACCTCAGCAAGACTAAAGCATTAGCAGCAGATAACTGATAAAAGAGGTAACAAGAGTAGTTTATATAACAAAGCTATTCATACAATCAAGCTTACCAGATGTACGGAAGGCATGTTACCAAATATATCTTTTATGGAACATGATTAACAAGATAAGATTTATAAGGTCTTACCACATAACATGAGGAACGTATAAGTAACTGCAAGGTGTATCAAGATTAACTATACAAGAAAGGACTCAACCAATGTTCCATGTTTTTCCTTAAGCAGTAAATACTATACGGCTGGATTATGTGTTATTATGCCCTGAGGAAGTGAGTCGTACCGCTCAAATCCAACCGACGACTGCAAAACCCGGAGCTGGTGCCATATAAGGTCAATGGAAGAGTCGGACTCCACGACCTCCCACCTTGTGGTTAGTGTACGAGAACCAAAGTAGGACCGCAGTCCTATGCTTAAGTGGCCTCAGCCACGGGGTAAGGCTACCCTCTGCCTAGCCCGCCCATGTACAGGTATCGACGCTAGTGAAATTGAGCCACGTGCCTGTTCACCATGCTCTGAGCCATGAACGCATTCATGCTATTCTTATCACACATTCCGAGCCATGGGCCTGTTCACCATGCTCCAATATATTGAGCTACGGGCCTTAAACCGTACTCTAGAGTCTACAACCGAAGTTGCACTCTTACCTCCTCACTTTAGGCTAGGAGAAACCTTGCATATTCAACAATATACACTCTGGGTTAACCCGTAGGAGAACCTGTTTCACCATCACCAGCTCCTGACGATGATGGATCTATGTCCAGGGCAAACTACATGATATATTCCACTGTGATTAATTAGTATCTTTTATGTGAATTGCAAGATTTAACCAAGTTGTATAACATGCAAACTTATAACAATAATAAAAAACATGAAACTCAAAATCATGCTTTTACTGTCATCAACATCATCCTGATCCATCACAAGGATCCAATATTACATGTTACCACTTGGCCTCTTGCCAATCATCTAGATCCATCACAAGGATCATCACATTGCCATGGGATCTCAATCCCTCATCACATAGTGCCACTGCCTCATAAGGCTTACATCATCATCAGGGGATAGCAATCCCAAACACATCATCAGAGGATAGCACCCCAATAAAGCACTTTAACCAAACTCAGGTCCTCAGACCAAAACACATATGCATATTATTTCATTAACAAGAGAAACCATCATGGCAGTTTTACTCAAACATATGTATACCTTATAGCCCTTTACCTGGCTATGCATTTGTACTTGCATGGTTAGTATGTACAATCATCATGGGTTATCAGAAGAATTATATTATCAACATAGGGCAATATTGATGATTATATGCTTAACATTCATGCCTCAGCCTATGACCATATACATTGGTCATATCATTAAGCAAAGCATCTTATATGCTTATCATTTCTGTAGCATTATACAAATGATTCAAGATTATCATAAACACAGGTACTATCAAGTCAAGCTACATAAATGTACACTTACTATAGCAATAATCATCAAGCATATGCAGAGTCATTGTCAACCAAACGTGACATCATAGAACAAGATTTAGCATATAGGTTATCCATATAAGGAATGAGACCTTCACTAGAAACACCCACTACCCTCACCAAAGGTTGTATTGGTCAGGGTACTCTCCCTTATCGCCCAACACTAAAACGCATAACGGTTAAAAGCATATCGTGCATTTATGTCTAGGAGACATATCGTGCAATGCAGCGTCGTGCACCTCCAAGAGTAACGTGCAGCTCAGACCATGTCATGCAACGGTGTGTTGTGCATCTCTATGTCGTGCAACAGCTAGGGTTACTACGGGTTACTATATCAGGCATCCTCACTATGCCGTGACACCCAGCACCAAGCTAGCCACATATCTCCATATCATTCAAGGTATGACGGCCACTAGGCTACCACCTCAGGTCAGGTGTAATGGGTAGCACTACTCAACAAGATATGACGCCCAAGGACACAACTCAAACGGGCGGCAAGGAACTATCGTTCAACCAGCCTATACATGGCCTATCGGCCGACACAAGGCAAGGACCTATTGTGTGACGCCTGTCACAAGTTCAAGGATCAGGGTGTATTGCCCAGCACAACCACTACATCATGTCATCCAAGACTCTAAACCACAGAAGAATATTGGGCATCATCACCTCCAACACCATATCAAGCAAGATGCAACCCGATAGGGTCACCACCAACCTCAAGAACAAGCGCACCAAAACCCTAATGGATCAAGAAGATGGCTCACCTCTCAACAACTAAGAGAGAGGGGTCTTGCCAAGCTTCTTAACACCAATCGGGCAACACAAGGAACAACCCTAACCAGGTTCACATCTGCCTCAAAGCTCACCTCTCGAATCCATGGTGAGAGAAGGGTGTTGCCCAGGCAACTAGAACACAAGCTCACCTCTCAACTCAAATGAGAGAGGAGTATTGCTCATATCACTAGATCTTAAGCTCACTTCTCAAGACCAAAGGAGGGAGAGGGGTGTTGCTCAACAAGAAACCCTAGGACATGGATCGGCCAAAAAGAAACAACTAAGTAAGAAACTAAACTAGCAACATACATAGACGATATGATCATAAGCAACATATAAGAACATAAAAGAAGGTAGTGTAGTTAGGGTTAGGAGTTATGTAACCCGCCTAAGCAAGCTCCAAGCTCCTAGCTCCAAGCACCACCAAGGAAGGAGAGCAAGGCACTCTAGGGTTCGACCACCACTAGAGGAAGAAGGAAACTCCAAGAAGGATCGACCACCAAGATGGCAAGGGAGAGGGGGTGTCGTGCCCCAAGGGAGAGGGAGACTAAGGAACTAAAGGGATCCTTAGCAAGAGAAAGGAAACACATATGTAGGAAAGGATGGAGGAGAAACCAAGGAAAGACAAGGCAAGGTGTCACCCACCTAGGGACACTTGTCAATGAGCATTGCCACCACTCTAACATGCCCTAAACACATGTCCAAGGCCATTTCCACATGCAAGCATCACACGCCAAGTGTCCACTAGTGGTGACACAAACGAGGTAAAAGAGAGTCAAAGGGTCCATGGGCAACACACCTCCATACCATGGGCGACACACCCATACCATGGCCGACACACACCCTGGGCGACACACCATAGGCCAACACAAGCACAGGCCGACACACCTAGGCCGACATAGGGCACTCTTGCCCAACACAAGGTCCAAAGAAGCAAAGGAAACACACTACAAGGCCCAACAAGCTCAACCAAGCCCAAAGGAACTCAAGTAATGAGCCCAAACCTTCCGCTCAACACTAGAGGAAGCAAGGAGAGGGAGGAACACCTCACAAGGTGGAAAACTTGTCCACAAACCCTAGACTTGGGTTAATTGCAAGTAGCACCTCCAGCTCTCAATAAAGTACCAAAAAACCCTAATCACCACTAAAGGTGATTAGTAAGAAACTAAGCATCAGGGTTATAGCAAAGCAAACAGGATAAGCCCTAAATGGAGGTCAGGGTCCTTACAAGCTAACCCCCTACAAAGGGATTTCATCCCCGAAATCTGAAGAGAAAAGCGAGGGGTACTTCCTCCTCATCTCTTCCTCAAGCTCCCACGTGGCCTCCTCAACGCCACGATGATGCCAAAGAACCTTTACAAGAACCAGGTCCTTCCTCTTCAGCTTCTTAACCCTTTTGTCAAGGATCGCCATAGGACCTTCCTCATAGGTCACATCTTCATCAAGCTCAACTTCGACTGGCTATATCACTGTCCCTGTATCCGAATGACTTTTATTCAACATACTAACATGGAACACTGGATGCAACCTGTGCAACTCTGGCGGCAACTCTAACTCGTAAGATACTTTGGCCACTTGTGCTAAGACTGGGTATGGCCCCATATATCTGGGAGCGAGCTTACCCTTCTGGCCAAACCTTAGCACACCTTTCTACGGCGAGACGTTAAGATACACTTTGTCTCCCACCTAGAACTCCAAAGGTCATTGGCGATTGTCTGTGTAAGAATTTTGCTTGTCCTGTGCCACTTTCAACTGTTGTTGTATCACCTTGATCTAGTCTGTCGTCTGTTGTACTAACTCAGGACCCAAAAGATGATATTCACCAGACTCATACCAGCATAACAAAGATCTGCACTTCCTGTCATATAAGGCCTCATAAGGAGCCATGCCAATGCTCCATTGATAACTATTGTTGTAGGCAAACTCTATCAAACTGAGATGTACGTCCCAACTGCCTAGGAATTGCAAAACACAAGCTTGATGTAGTCCTCTCAAACTGTCCATCTGTCTGCGGGTGGAAGGCGGTAATGAACCTCAATTGTATTCCCAACGCCTTGTGCAATTGTTCCTAGAAACGACTCATGAACTGAGGACCTCTGTCAGAGACTATCGTCACTGGCACACCGTGCAAACGTACTATCTCATCCACATATACCCGAGCGAGCTTCTCGGCTGTATACATTTTCTTTACAGGTAGGAAATGGGCAGACTTCATCAATCTGTCCACTATTACCCAAACGGAATCATGATTCCTAGTTGTCCTGGGTAGACCAACTACGAAATCCATGGTTATATGATCCCATTTCCACAACGGTATTGGCAGGGGTTGCAACGTACCTGCCGGCTTTTAATGCTCAACCTTGACTTGTTGACATACTTCACATCTAGCCACGAACTCGACTACATCTTTCTTCAAGCCGGACCACCACTATAAGTCCTTCAGACTATGATACATCTTGGTGACTCCTGGATGCATAGCATACATCGACGTGTGTGCTTCCTCGAGCACTAACTTCCTCATATCATCAGCATCGGGGACCACCATCCTGTCATGATAGCAAACTAGTCCATCCTTAGACTCATGGAACCCATCACGCCTTTCGCTGCCAAACTCTGATCTGATCAATTGTATTGTATCATCTATTTGTTGTGCATCTTTAATCTGATGTCTTAGCATAGGCTTGACTTGCATTTGTGATAGAAGTCCAGCAAACAAGGAAACTTCCATCTACACATTCATCTGCCCCAAGGAAACAAGCATATCCCGTCTATGGCATACCAGGGAACTCAAGTGTGCCTTCTTTGAAGAAAAAGAAGAAGACTTTCGGCTAAGCGCATCAGCTACCACATTCACCTTACCAAGATGGTACTCGATGGTGCAGTCATAATCATTGATTAACTCCATCCATCGGCGTTGTTGCATGTTTAGCTCATGCTACGAAAAGATGTACTTCAAATTCTTATGATCTATAAAGATCTGACACACTTCCCCGTAAAGATAGTGTCTCCAAATCTTTAACGCATGAACCACCGCTTCCAACTCCAATTCATGAGTCAGATAGTTCTCTTTGTGTTTGTTAATTTGTCGCGAGGCAAAAGAAACCACATGATCTTCTTGCATCAACACACACCCTAAACCTTTCTTGGAAGCATCACATAAAACAACTTAGCCCTTTCCAGGCTCTGGCAGCACTAACACTGGAGCACTAGTCAGCTTCTCCTTCAAACATTGGAAAGCTTGCTAGCAACGATCATTCCATACAAAAGGTACATCCTTTCTAGTTAGCTTCGTCATTGGCAACACAATCACACTGAAGTCCTTGATAAACCTTCGGTAGTATCCTGCTAATCCCAGGAAACTTCGAACTTCTGTCGATGTCTTCGTCTGTTCCCATTCTGTAATGGACTCCACCTTCTTCGGGTCCACTTTGACTCCTTCAGTAGATATCACATGACTCAAGAAAGTCACTTCTTCCAACCAGAACTCACACTTACTAAACTTGGCGTACAACTGATGTTGGCGAAGAAGAGTCAACGCTAGTCGAAGATGTAGCTCATGCTCTTGGGATACGAGGCCATAATTGTGCATGCACTCACCACAAAAAACAAATTTATAATGGTGACGTGTATGTTATCATAGGTATATCTACATATACGTATATACATAATAAAATTGCAATACTTTTAATGTGGGACATTCCCCAATAAATACATTTTTGACTCCCACATAGACTATGCAGGGTACACAGGGGAAATGCCCATGTGTGGGGTACACACTGCCCCTGTGCGGGGATCCATGGGCAGAGCCCTTGAAAGGTCTATAGAATTTTACTTCCGTGCACTTAGGAAAATCAATATTTTCCATAGTCGACCCCATCTAAAACATCAAAATAGAAGCCTGCGTCATATGTTGAATTAGGTTTAGATTTGCACATTAGCAGTTTTAATTCACATCGTATGCAACATTAAAATACTATATAGTGATTCGATCATATCGATACGAATTTAAATACGTCGTAGATCGACACTACTCTAATACCAATGTTGGCTTTTGTGGAGAAAACATGCGCGGAGGTAGCAATAAAATCCACGCAACCTAAAACAAGATCTCGTCGACAACAGCGTATTCAGAAGGAGTGTTTTCAGGATATACCTTATCGCAGAGCAAATCCGGCAATGTCTCGCTGCACAAAGGTGTGCAATGACGCTGGCCTACACGAATGAAACTTCTCTCCCATTTGTTGTCGCTGGAAAATCTGGTGGCACTCCTTTCATGCGATGATGTACGTTGTTCATAACACGCACGGATGGTCATTGATGTCTTCCGAACATAGGTTTCTCAGCGTCGAGTTTCCAGTACCGTATGCGCTTTTGAGGTTAATTATCTGTGTCTACTAGCCACCAATGAATGCCTTCATATTGTATTCGCAATGTTCGACATTTGGAAATTTGGAAAGTGAAGTCGTTGTTTACTTGTGGCAGTTGATTAAAACCTTTGGTGATTGGCAGTACCTAGTAATCCGTCATTCTTTGTGTTAGGACCCAACACAAATCTTGGTTGGGATCCTATTGATTCATGGATTAGTATATACTTAGGTACCTTGTGCCTCTCTAGTTTGAATCATCAGAACCGCATGAGTATTATTGAAGCTTGGGAAATTAGAGAATGAAATCGATGGTTGTTTTGATTCATTTAATTAGTAATCTAGTAGATAACTAGACTAGTAAGACAACATTTGATCAATAATGAATGAGAAATATATATGATGTAAGTAGGTACTTCCATTCATAAGATTTTCAAGACATTTAGTATAGGCCTCTGAGCCCAATAACGAGTTTACATGGGAAGTGTTTTAATGGGTTAAAAATTATATGAAGAACAATATTAACACAATGTATAACTTTATGCTTAGGTGGTGGTAAGCTTGATTCAGACCTAGGTGATATTTATGTTGACTTAAACAAGAATGTAGTTATGTACTCCCCCCTATTTTGAACTGGGCATTTATATGACTAAATTTTCCTATAATGAGGCAACTTTTATATTCCTTGCTCTTATTACATTTGTTGAACATATCATATTGTCTCAATTGTTAGTAGATACCCTAATCCCTTCTTATTATGATTTCATGATCTTATAAATAAATTAGGTTCTAGGATATGACATCATATGTCATGATTTACAGGATTGTCACGGACCCAAAATCCTAGTCCCATGAACCAAATGTATACCAAAGGCAACATGCGGAAGTGTAAAGCTTGGCACACATGAACAGATAACAAGATAAAGGCACCAACACAGTCTCAACATTCAACAAGTATAAATTATACAAAATGGATTATATTCATGAATTCAGTTACATATTTCCAGAGTCAAGGTACAAGTCATTCATGTGCACTAAATTTGGATCTTACAACAAGTACACCTAGCGTAGCTCACCAAGCCCATCAACCTTCTAGCCATCTCTGAACCTAAAAACAAAATATGAGAAATGGGTCAACACACGAGGTGTTGAGTATGGGGCAGAAAGATACATATATATATGTATAAGCTTTGCATAATTTGAAAAGATTTCAAGAATAAACATGTTAACTATTTAACAAATGCGAAGAAATATTTTATGTCATTTCACTCCATTATACCAATAATATCAAGCATTTTCAAGGCCTTTGACCATCCTCCCGTCAGAAGGGTCCATAAGGGTGCTCAAGATTAGCCAACCCTTTTATAAGAGAGAACCTCAAGGCCATATCTAAGAGCTAACCCTTTATCAATCAATATTATAATGGAGTTCTGTCTATATATGTTTTCAAGTTATAAAACTGACGAGGCAAACATCGAGTAAGACATAGAAATACTACATGGCAATATTTGAGCAAGTAAACAAACAAGCATACCATATATGTCTTTTCAACCAAGAAAGTGATAGTCATATAACTAGATAAGGCCCATGTTGGTATATATAACCATAGAGCCATCCCAAGTGATTGCATCGAGTCGGATATTAATTAATCAATTAATGTGATTATTTGGTTAATTAATGAATTCCTTAATATTTTAATTAATCCACAAGTATTTTAATTAACGTAGTGATTCTGTTTACCGATGGGTTTTGGAAACCCTACTTCCCTTCATATCCTATTTAAAGGAGGTTGACGGATGATATCTATATAAGATATCGAGAGAGGCTTTTTGGTTTATGCTCATGTATACAAACCCTATCTGTCACCGTCCTTAGGAGAGCAACACACTGCTAGCATGTCGCCACACAGACACGACTCCTTCCCACCAGCTTAGGAAGTGCGACGTGGAGTTCCAGTCCATCCGTGTGGACGAAGTTCCTCAAGGCCTCGCAAATGTTTGATTGGCTAACAAAGTCCTAGTAGTGTCATAATGCTTGTGTGTGGATTATCGAGGTCGAAGATGAGTCTCGTCCCGTCTGGCCCCTCTGTTCAAGAAAATCAGACTTTCAAGCAACCAAAATGCCATCTTGACTAAAAATTACCTAGAGGTATGTTATAGGGATACTAACCCATTCAAGGCTAGAGTGACACTTAACTCAAATGGATAATTGCCGATTATATGTATTTCTCCCACAATGCAATCAAATTATGCATTGAACCTCCTTTGAGGTCCCTATTTCATAGATTATCTATTAAATCAGTAAAGGCCATATTTCTGGCCCCAATGGCTAATTTCAAAAGTGTTAGGGGTTGATGCTAAATAATGGGTGTTAAATAGTCTAATAAAAGGTAATTTATTTTCTATATTATTAAAATATTTCCTAGGTATTTTCTATTCGTTAAGACTCTCTCTCTAGGGTAAAAGAGGGTATTACATCCTATCTGGCCTTGCTCTCCACAATATGTGAATTAAATTTCTAAAAGTCCTTGATGTCACTACCATGTATGATTATGTAAATGGGTGCTCATATAAAGTCTAAACTATCCTAAGATTATTTTTAGGTTCAAAATTACTACTCAAAAAAGTTTAAGAGAAATAGAATTTAAGCTTTTTAGGAAAAAGGAAAATAGAGGTAATAGAACACCACCCCTTAAAGAGGATTTCATCCCCAAAATCCACCAAGCTACAACTCAAAATACTCAACAATAATTTTCAAACCAATTATATGTTTCTAATTCACTAGACAAATATAGGGAGTCCTAGCATAACATATGCAGAACCCAACATGAATTTACATTACTGTATCCATCACATCTTATTATCTTCTCATATCATGAATTGGTCTAGGAAATTTATACTAAGATTGAGGATGATATCATCAATTTTTATTTTTTCTTTCTACATAATTAAGAAGTTTTGTTCATCATATTGTTATGATGTTTCGTATCCCTTTCATTAACAATTTCTGATGCTAATAATTATTCATTAATTTAAGTTACATACCTAAGTGTACAAGGCTCCATCCCTTAAAAGGACCAATCTAACCTTACATAGAGTTGAGAGAGGTAGTCGACAAGAATTTAGCCATTATATTTATTCTTTATATCTAGGGTTGGAAGGTTGAACCTAAAAATAAAAGATTTCTACACTAAGGCCTATCTACTACTACAACTTCTTTGTTGTGGTGACCTAGTTCCAAAATCATCAATGAAATCTGAAAAAGATTTTTTTTTCTAAATATATTATAATAACAAAAATAAGTTTGATGATGGAAACCTTACGTTGAAAATCCAAAATGGTGCCAAAATCAACCCGAGAACCAAGTCGACCACATCCTAACTTCACTTCACCATTGCAAGCGAGGCTTCTCTAAGTTCTAGATTAGGTGGGGGAAAATAGGTCTCTTCGAGCATGTAGTTAACTTCTAGTAGGTCCTACTAGGTGTGACCTTCATTATTCCATCATTCTCTTAATCATGACCTAGGACGTCATATCCTAGAACATAATTTATTTATAAGATCATGAAATCATAATGACAAGGGATTAGGGTCTCTACTAACTTTGTTGGTTTACATCTATGGTATCATTACAAGATCAAGCGATCTAGATTGTCAAACTACTCCTCAACTCACAAATCTAGTAAATGAATTACACGGTGTTGTATAGAGGGTTGTCAACTCTTTAAGGATCAATCCTAGAGGTACCTATCTCATATCACCTTAGTGTCAGTGAAAATCCAAAGTTTAAAGAAAAGGAGTATCCACTATATCTTCCAAGCATGACTATGCCTCAATATGTCGATGGGGAAAGAAAAACAAATATTGCATATAGTTTTATTATTTGATCCAACTAAGTGATCCTTCCTACCTTATCAGTATGTGAGGGATGAAATCCCAAGGAATGCTACTAGAAACCTATATATTCAATCAACAAACCCTCATTTATGAGATATCATAAGTTTATATAGGATAGAATCCAACCCTTGGATGGTGAGTTTCAAGCAAAACTATGTTGAGATAACTCCACGTTATAGGAAAGATAAGCCTAACCTTAAAGGATCTATTTCATTACATATGTGCTATCATCAAACAGCTAGAAAAATCTAAACTCATGTCAATACCCTAAGCTTGTATCTATGCATGCTCAGTCCACCTATGTGAGTATCATAGACATGCAAGAAAATAATAGAAACAAAAGGTTTAATTACTTGTACTAAGGATACACACAATTATGTGAATTCAAGTCAGCCTACTCGTCATAGCAGATGAATTGTGCTCCCTAAGGCGGAAGGTAGAGGCTACTTCCTAGGGGAGTCAACCTTTACTCATATAAAGGTATACCTATAATGGGAGCGTAGGATTGATAAGAGTTTTCCCAAAACTAGGTCACCCACATACTCTGATTGGTATACATATATACCACCAAATTGGATAGAGGGTAAAACACTAATTAGTAATCACGATTTAGGTTTAGGTTTGACAACAACCTCTAAAAGGTCATCTACCTACTATGGAACAATCTAGGATAACTTGAAATAGTCTAGTTACCGACTACTTAAGGTCTGATACCATTCTATAAAAAGTGGGACCCAATAGTTGGCCCACTCAATGGTACAAAAATGAGCCAAGGAATTATTAAGAAGCAGAAAACATAACTATTCACAAGGTTACAAAGTGTTTCTATATACATAACTTTCTCACCCAAAAGGTGGTACATAAAAAAGGAAATACTATAACTATATTTCATAAGAGCCCCAGATGCAGAGGGAAACCCGACTATTCCAAGCTATCCTTAAGCCGACTTCATGTGTACGACCTTCATGTGTCCATGTCCTTCAAAGAACCTATACCTAGTAGTTTTGGAAACACCCAAAAAAAAGGAAAATAAGCTATAAATCAACAAAAGATGAGTATGTACAGTAGAGAATTAACTAGGCATTATTTGATACATAAGTAAGTAGATGTTCCAATCAAAAGGGGCCATAAAATTAGGTAAGTTTCAAAGAGAAAGAATTTCCAAAAGAATGAGGCATATAAATAAACAAGTGAAATAAAACATCTTGCCATTAACCATTCATAATATCACAACAATCATAATAATTTGCATGTAGATATATTGGACTAAAGTAACTATGGTAGGGCCAGGACACCACTGAGTCATTGACCAAAGTAAAATGGGTGGAAGTAGCACACCCTAGGTAGAAATAGCACATCTCTGTATATATTAAGGTGGAAGTAGCACACCCCATGTGGAAGTAGCGCGCCCTAATGGTTATGCATAAGTGTCTACGATAGTTAAACTAGTCGAATTATCTAACATGCATAAATAGTGTGGCAAGATAGATCACGTTCTCCATTCACATTTCTAATTACTGAAAACAAGCAAGTGGGGTCTTTGAACCAATTCAATACGATAATAATAATTTCACAAAAATAATAATAAGTCCAATTGAGAGAATATGATATGTCCAACAATTGGAAAAAGAGCATGGATCGTAAAAGTTGCCTCATTATAGGAAAATTTAGTCATATAAATGCCCAATTCAAAATAGGGGGAGTACATACCTCTAGTCCTAATTAAGTCAACATAAATATCACCTAGGTCTGAATCAAGTTTACCACTACCTAAGCATAAAATTATACTTTGTGTTAATATTGTTCTTCATATAATTTGTAACCCAATAAAACACTTCCCATGTAAACTCGTTATTGGGCACAGAGGCCTATACTAAATGTCCGAAAAAACTTCTCAATCGAAGCACCAACTTACATCATATATATTTCTCATTCTTTATTGACCAAATGTTGTATTACTAGTCTAGTTATCTACTGGATTACTAATTAAATGAATAAAAACAACCTATTATTTCATCCTCTAATTTCCCAAGCATCAAAATACTCAGGCAGTTCTGATGATTCAAACTACAAAGGCTCAAGGTACCTAAGCATATATTAATCTGTGAATCAGTAGGATCCTAACCAAGATTTGTAGTGGGTCTTAACATGAAGCATGATGGATTACTAGGTACTGCCAATCACCGAAGGTTTTAATCAGCTGCCACAAGCAAACAATGACTTCACTTTCCAGATTTCCAAATGCCAAACATTGTGAATACAATATGAAGGCATTCATTGTTGACTAGTAGACACAGATAATTAACCTCAAAAGTGCATACGGCACTGGCACCTTTGTCTGGTTTGGTCATCAATATATGAAGTAGAATAGGACTGTCCTCAACTATCTCTGGTGTCAATACAAAAGAGAGCACATCAGAGTCAGTTAACAGGAACGAATCGAACAAGCATTCTAATCCATCCTTACAAATATGTGAGCAACTGAGTATCATTTCTAGGTCACAAAACCAGTAACTACCCTAGCGGCAACTAAACCATCATAGGTTGAGCAAGGTGCTACCAAAATCACAAGAACAAAAATGTTAGTGGAAGATAGATATGACAAGTAATGCGAATTTGAAACCCATTGCGAGATACAACGTTAGGGCCAAAAGTTTCTAGGTGAGAACCCGGACCTCCTTTATACATTTGTGGGTGAGGTCAATAGAAGATAATAGGGTATTTTTTCAACCTAGAAACATATGTAGAATGAGCACAAACTGAAAGTAGGTAAGTGGAAGCACGTGGGTCAAAAATGGTGCTTTTACCTTCATTTGACCGAAGAGCAACCGTAGCGACGCAGCAGCATGCTCCTCACCGGAGACGATAGTCACTCGGACATGAGGATTCACCAGCGCTCAGAAGGAATTGGATGGATATATCACTAGAAGAGTTGTTGTACTACCTTTATGGGTGGTCTCGTGGTGGCAAGAGTAAAAAAACCTAGGTGGTCAGGCACCATGGTAGTGACGAGGAAGGCCCCATCGACGGGTTTTTGTGCATTATACGATCGGGGCACTCTAGGCTTCGTATTAGGGTTTGGTGTGACTGTCTAGTCCTCTTGAATCGGCCACCGATGATAACAGACACAATAAAGGCTTGGTGAATGCTTGATCGACTAACAAAGTCCTAGTAGTGTCATAACGCTTGAGTGCGGATTGTCAAGGACGAAGATGAGTCTCGTCCCGTCTGGCTCGTCCGTTCGAGCAAACTAGACCGTCCATCAACCAAAACATCATCTCGACTAAAAATTACCTAGAGGTATGTTATACGACTACTAACCCGGTCAAGGCTAGCGTGACACTTAACTCAAATAGATAACTGCCAATTATATGTATTTCTTCCACAATGCCATCAAATTATGCATTGAACCTCATTTGAGGTCCCTATTTTGTAGGTTATCTATTAAATCAGTAAAGACCATATTTCTAGCCCCAATGGCTCATTTCAAAAGCATTAGGGGTTGATGCTAAACAATGGGTGTTAAAAAGTCTAATAAAGGATAATTTATTTTCTATATTATTAAAATAGTTCCTGGGTATTTTCTACTCATTAAGACTCTCTCTCTAGGGTAAAAGAGGGTATTACATCCTATCTGGCCTCACTCTCCACAATATGTGAATTAAATTTCCAAAAGTCCTCGATGCCACTACCATGTATGATAATGTAAATGGGTGGCCATATAAAGTCTAAACTATCCTAAGATTATTTTTAGGGTCGAAATTACCACTCAACAAAGTTTAAGAGAAATAGAATTTAAGCTTTTTAGGAAAAAGGAAAATAGAGGTGATACCTAGATTTGAGGTCGTTACACCTCGCAGCTCTTGCCTAGTCTTTGTGCTCACACTTTTGCTAAAAGCCACCTCAGTCCTCGAAAAATTTATTTTTTGACCCGATGCCTTTTCGTATTGGCTAATTATATTAGTTATTTTCAGGCATTCTTGATGGGAGGCTCTAGCAAAAAATATGCTATCATCTATATAAAAAGGTCACAAACACATGGCGTATGTATACTAACTTTAATGCCATGAAAATGTCTCCTCTATGTTGCTTTAATAATAGAAGTGCAAAAAGCTTCAGCACATAAAATAAAAAGATAGGGAGAGATAAGGTCACCCTGGCAAAGTCCTTAGGATGAAAAAATCTTCTTGGGGTGGTCCTCGTTGATGATGAATGAATAGTTGATAGTAGGTACACTCTAGGATTTTCCTCCTCCATTTGTCCCCAAAACCCGTCTTCTTCTTCACACAATCCAGAAAGTTCCATTCAACCCTATCATATACCTTAGACGTGTCTAGCTTTAAAGCAATCATACCCTTCATATTTTTGTTATCTGTCTTCATCTTATGAAAAACTTCATAAGACACCATAGCATCATTAGTATTCATTCTACTAGAGATGAAAGCACTCTGGTTCTCAGTCACAATATCATCCACAAATGGTTTGAGTCTGTTGGCCATGAGTTTAGATGCTATTTTGTATATGACATTACTTAGGCTAATGGGGCGATACTCATATATTTTCTTTGGATTTTGCACTTATAATATCAACACTATAAGGGTTCAGTTGACATCCTTGATACTCTACTCATCTTTCCACCAACTTTTAATGTAATTTGAAACATCACATCCTACAATATTCCAAAATTTCTAGAAGAAAATTGGTTTCATGCCATACAGGCCTGATGCTTTGTTAGGATGCATATGGTTTTATGCTCCCCAGATTTCTTCATCCGTTATATCGTTATCCAGAGTTCATTTCATCTCCTCATCAATCCTCGCATGATGAACACTCGTCACCTCTTCCATTCCACTAGGATCAGATGTATTGAAAAGACTATCAAAAAAAGCAAGCTCTACCTTTTCTATTTCTTCTTCCTCCACCTGCCAGACACCCTACCTGTCATTGATGCCAACAATGGTGTTCCTCTTGTTTCTTTGTGAAGATTTATGGTCAAAATAGGACGTATTCTTGTCTCCTTCCTTCATTTAATTGACTGTTGCTCTTACACGCCAATATTCATCTTCCTGTTTATGCCAGTACTCCAACTCCTCAAATAACTCCCTACACCTTCTAAGCATCTAATCATCTGGTTGTTTTTCTTGTGCTTCTTTAAGACTCTTTTCTGTAAGTTGAATTTTTTTTCTATAAATCACCAAACTTAACAGCAGCCCATGAAGCAAGTTTTTCTTTGTAGTCGTTTATTTTCCCTTGAATGCCCTCCATAGTGAAAGACTCCCATTGTTTTCTTACAACATTGACACACTCTTCATCAGTTATCCACATAGGCTCAAAAAAGAAATGTCTCTCCTTTTTCTATACCTCTCTTCTGTCTGGAGTAATAACCAAAGGCATGTGGTCAGATTTATACATAGGCAGATGAAGAACTTTAACAAAAGTAAAAAGTTGTTTCCATTCAAAAGTGGTAAGATCTCTATATAGTCTCTCACTAACCAGAGTATTTATGGTGCACCCCCAATCCCATGTGAATTTGTTTCCATAAATCCCAAATCAAGCAAGGCACAACCATTAATAGCCTCCCTAAAATCATGCATCCATCTATCCGGTCTGGGTGGGCCACTCCACTTTTCTTCATTCGATATAATCTCATTGAAATCACCAAAGAAAATAACAAGTGTACATGTTTCTATTTTAGCTAACACATCAAATTCCACATATTAATTTTTTGTTGTTGTTCAGGCCAGGCATATATACAATTAGCTCTTTGTTGGTGGATACCATCCTCCCCAGTAATAATACAATCAATGTGATGTTGTGGACAATTATTAATCTGCACTTCTATATCTCTCCACTACATCCCTAAACCTCCATACTTTCCCACACTATCTACACATATACCATCCACAAAGCCGCATTTCCTTTTGACCTTCTCTAGATGCACTTCTGTTATCTTAGTTTTTGAGACAAAAACCAAACCTGGGCTCTCTCTCCAGCACCAACGCCAGAGAGCATCTGAACCACTAGGTTTGCCCAGACCTCAACAGTTCCAACATAATATTTTCATGGCGCTTCAGTGGGTTGGTCACCACCAACACCCGATACTGAAAGGATATATTGTTCAAGGAACACTGGAGACTCCAATAAATCCCCTCGAAATGATTTTTTATGTACCTGCCTCATCTCTTATTGATTGACATCAATCTCCATATCACATGGTCCAAGAGTTCTAGCATGTTTAGCACAGACTAAGTCTTGCATGTCTTCTTTTGGGTTTGGTTCTCTTTCATCTATCAGAAATTTCCTTCTACTTATAAGTGGTTTCTTGAGTTTCTTCAGCTTTGTTGGAGTTTTCAATAACTTCACCATTTGTTGTTGCTTCATCCCTTTTTTCCTCTCACCCCTGGTCTGGGCCTTCCTTTCCTCCCAGTCATTTGTAAATTTGAGAACTTGTTTTGATCCTATATTTCCTAGTTCTTCTTGATTTTGATGCTCACCTATTAGTAGGTCCCTTTGTAGTGTGATGAATATTTGTGTCATTAACACAGGTTGAGTGTTCTTCAATTGCTTTTCTGTGTATGCCACACCATCTACCTCAATGTTCTTTTGGATAATGTTTCCCTGGCCCTCATCCTTTTGAAAATCTTATTCATTCTTTTAGTGGTTGTGATGTACACCAGATTAATCAACTACTTGTAAGGAAGGTTGTTCCTCTACCCTTTCTTCTTCATGTCCCACCAGTGTAGCAGTAGAAAAAACATTCATTTGTGATTGCACAATCGTTCTACGACCTTAGGATGCTTGATCCTCTCCATATCTTCCTCATGGGGTGCCCCTCTCAATTAGGTGCATTCCTAGGTTTCTATCATAAGTTAAGCCAACATTTGTATTAGACGAGGTGTTCTCATGATGATAGTTCTACCTTGAGATTTCTACGGGTATTAGAATCATCTTTCTATCCTCCATTGTGCTTTGTTCTTCCTCTATGTGCTTAACTGGTTGTGGTACTAGTACGTCAGGTTCTCCTTACTCATTCTGACTCCTCTTTTATCTAGATTCTCTAATTTTACAAAGAAAGTCAGTGTGATGCCCCTCACCACAACAAAGTGAGATTACTCAAAACAAAACCGCAGAAGAAGATTAAACCAATAGATTATAGAAAAACACAAAAAATTAAAATGGTTCTCATAAAACTCTCAAACAGCAAGAACCTTTACATAAGAGTACTTTCATGCCTCAAAGCACTTACTGTGTATGCCATCAACATGTTACCAGGGAACCTATTCCAAAACATATGTACATATATCCACTACATCTGTACACAAAAGGGAACACAAGCAAGCATGTATCAAATGCACATTCATAAAATTTATACAAAACATCCCCATGAACCCGAGTGTACATGTTAGACTCTAGGACTCTATTAACAAAATACATTCAACATCTCTTCCAACCTTTTCAGCTACTACTCTTCTTGCTTCTTCTCAACCGCTACTGCATGATCTCTACCTCCTCATGCACATCCACTTGAAAAGGATGTGGGAAACCCATGGGGTGAGATTTCAAATCTCAATAGGAGATATAACTCTCCACCAACTCTATTCTTATCACAAATAAGATAAATAAAATAGCAGTAAAGTTGCAACTATAAGAAGAAAATAATCATTATCAATAGGATGAGCAATTACTATTGAATTATGAAACATCATAACAATTTAAAAGGAATATGAAGAGCATGTATTTTTTCTATCAACAATTTCGTATAAAGATCAAGCAAGGCCTCATCCAATGTTTCTATATTTGATCCTATACAAGTATACTACACGACTGATTACATATTTTATTATGCCCCAAGGATTTGTGTCATACCACCCAAATCTAATTGACCACTACTAAGTGAAAATTGGTGCCATACAAGGTCTAATGGAAGAGCCAGAATCTATGACCTCACCCCCTTAGTCAGTACGAGTGAACGTGTAGTGACATCATCAGTCAGACTACTATCAGCAACATATAGTCTAGTTGTACAAATCTACCCTTCCTTGGTATAGGTCACGGTGCTAGTAAAACTAAACTATGACTGCAGTCACAATCTTATCAGGGTATGACCGCAGCCAATTCAATATCGCATATCACTTGAGCTACAATCGTAGCCACACTCTTATCAGGGTATGACCATAGTCAATCCTATATTGCATATCACTTGAGCTACAACAAAAACCACACTCTTATCAGGGTATGACCGCAACCAATCCTATATAACCTAGATGTAAGGGAATATTCGTCCTCACCCCCACATATTCAAAAATTTGTTCTCCGAGTTAAACTCTTTCACCATTCAGCAAGTCTTGACACCAAATGGATATATGGCACATGGCAAACTACATGATTAGGTTCCACTTGACTAGTTAGGTCATTTAAGTATTTTTTAGCATCAATCAAGTTACAACCTATGAACTCCAAACAATTTCTATATAAACAAGAGTATAACACATCACCAAAACATGTTTGACCACATTGGGTGTGATCTCATCATATCATCACTTCATATTTTCCAATCACCATATTTCTCATCACAAGTATCATGTACATTGGGGTAGAAACCCCTCATCTCATCACTAAGGAAACCATCCTCTCATATAAGGCAATAAGCCATCATTAGGTCATAACACCATTTACCTCCTCTTTCAAGGATGTCAACAACACTTATGCCGCAACATGGTCCATTCAACATATCATAAGCAACATAGCTCATACTTGGCTATGCTTATCAAATGGTATTACATGCATGGTTAGAGACTTGTAACAAGGAGAACAATACACCATCAACACTACCATCTCATAAGATTCATGACATTCACAGTACCTCATTAGAGTTAGGGTTTCCATTTAATCAATCAAGGTTTACAAGATTGGATCAACAACCACCCTTAGATCATTGCTTCCATCATCATTACAAGACATATCATGAGATGAAGATTATAGAAATTAAAACTCCTTATTATTCACATAACCACCCCATAGGGTACTACATCATAACATGTAACCCCATCAACAACATGATGCAACATAGCCATCATCACAAGATATTCATTGAGGCTAGCATGTAGTCTATCGGTTTAAAACACATTAGTATATCGGGTGTCACTTGCCATAGGTTGTCGACTTGTCATCATCACAACATGTCAACTACCACCATGCAAGGCATAAGAGATGTCCTCAAAAAAGGTGTATTGGCTTACCACTTCTAGAGAGTGTGACAGTCAACACCATCTAAGGTGTTATGGGAAACACCACTCCATGGTGTATCGACCAACGCCACCTAAGGGTGTCGGGCATCCAAGCCATACCGAAAAACCCTATGTATATTGGTCTTAGGGTTAGGGTTTATCTAGGCATCACGAGTTAAGGTGTGTCGAGCATCATCACTCCAAGGTGTGTCAGCCTACCCTCAACCAAGGTGACATAGTTAGCTCTCAAAACAGACCAACCCCACAAGCACTCTCCTAGCCATGATGGGATAACACTTCCAAGGCATATCAGTTGGGCAACATCTTATCTCTATGGGTACTTCAAGTGCATGATGGCCACCAACTTCCTTGTATAACAATTTCTCCATCCCATATCAGTTTAGGTACTGCTAGGTCATGACGGGCTAGCTTCTCAAGATCTATCAACCATATCAGTTTGGCAACCGCCATAAGACAAAGTGAGCTAACCTTCTCCACACATGTCAACCTAAGCATATCAAGGCATGAAAACCTAGGCATCTCGAAGTCATGATGACTTGGGCACATAGGGTATCAAGTTGTAGCAAAACAAACCATGATGACCTACCCTCAACATGATGCATGTGTGTGGACTTGTTGTCTTCAATCTTAGAAAGTTCGGCCACTAGTCCATCAACTTACTCATAGCAAGAAAATGCAAGACATGAAGAGTAAACCAAGAAGATTCCACCATCATAATAGTTATAAATATGTTAACAACTACTAGCATATAAGAGATGAACAATCTCAAGATGAAGGACAACCTAAGCATATGAAGAGTGAAAATAACAAAGCAGGTTAAGAGCTGTATAACCCATGTCACGGATCATCACCAAGATCCAATCTCCTAAGTCAAGATCCAAGCTCACGAGCTCAAGATAGATGATGATACACCAAACTTGGTCACCAACATACCTCCAAGGATGAAGATGATACCAAGGTTAGGATGGTTCAAGGTGGAAATGAGGAGTCCAAGATCTATGGTCGAGAAAGAAAATAAGAAGAAAAGATATATAGGAAACATATCTTACCAAGGTAGAAGATGAAGGATGCTCAAGGAACACTACAACTTACA
This sequence comes from Alisma plantago-aquatica, assembly GCA_963693085.1. Classification (NCBI taxonomy): domain Eukaryota; kingdom Viridiplantae; phylum Streptophyta; class Magnoliopsida; order Alismatales; family Alismataceae; genus Alisma; species Alisma plantago-aquatica. The sequence continues at coordinate 391,230,031 of OY856410.1, read as the reverse complement.
ACTCATCCACCAAGCTCCAAGAGAGATCGTCCAGCTCCTCAAAATTCTAAAGGTCGTCCAACATGGAAGGAAGAAAGCAAATATGTCCAAAAGGATCCTCTTTCATGGAGAGAAAGGAGTATATATACAAGAGGGATGAGAGAGGAATCATGGAAGTGGTGTCACCACCTTAGGGGCTTAGGTGCCACTTGTCCACAAGATAGAGCCACATGAACAACATCATGCAAGACATGGTGATAAGGTATAGGCAAGGTCTCTCCCACTTGGTCTCCTTCCAAGGTCATACCCGATATCACATCTCCACACATCCAAAAACTGATAGGGTGCAACCTTACACACTCATAAACCGATAGGGTGCAACCCTACACACTCACAAACTGATAGGGTGCAACCCTACACACTCACAAACTGATAGGGTGCAACCCTACACACTCACAAATCGATAGGCAACCTATACTCTCTAGGGCTCTCTAGCCTGAGACAACACATCTAGGTACAAGGCACACCTCAAACATGTGTCCAAAACATCACCAAGGATGTCTCCACACAACCAAGACCCAAACAAGGTGCCCATCTATCTCTCCTCTAGAGGGTGCCAAGAGAGAGAAGTAACACTCAAGAGGTGGCAAACTTGCACATCAACTTCTACTCTCGGTGAATTGCAACTTGCACCCAAACCTCTCCACAAAACATCAGCACCAACCAAACAAGCTCAACAAAGAACTTTTAACTTCATCATGCCCAAATTACATCTTAGATGATTAGAGCAAGGTGCTAAGCAGCATACTTAGGCAAACAAATAGGGTTATCCCAAAATGTAGGTCAGGGTCCTTACAAGCCATAAACTCCTAACAGGGATTTCTCCTCCAAAATCCTAAGAGAAAAGAGAGGGGTACTTCCTCCTCATCTCTTCCTCGACCTCCCACGTGGCTTCCTAAACACCATGATGATTCCAAAGAACCATCAAAAGAACAAGGTATTTCCTCTTCATCTTCTTCACTCTACAATCAAGGATCAACACTAGACCTTCCTCTTAGGTCATATCATCATCTAACTCTACCTCCATAGGCTGTAGCATCAACTCTGTATCCAGATGGCACTTCCTCAACATACTCACATGAAACACTGGATGCAGCCTGTGTAGCTTAGGTGGCAACTCCAACCTATAGGGCACCTTCCCAACTTGTTCCACCATTGGGTAAGGTCCCATAAACATGGGAGACAACTTACCCTTATTCCCAAACCTCTAGACACCTTTCCAAGGAGAGACTTTCAAATATCCCTTGTCTCCCACTTGGAACTCTAAGGGTCTATGTCAGTTAGCCACATATGACTTTTGTGTATCCTTTACTGCCTTAAACTGTCGTTGGATTACCTTGATCTTCTGTGTCATCTGTTATACAAGTTGAGGACCAAGAAGTTGATACTCACCTATCTCATACCAACACAATGGTGATCTGCAACATCTCCCATACAATGCCTCATAAGATGCCATGTCAATGCTACTCTGATAACTATTATTGTAGGCAAACTCTATTAGATTGAGGTGTACATTTCAACTTCCTAGAAACTAAGAACACAGACTCTCAACAAATCCTCCAAGGTTTGAATGGTCCTCTCAGATAGACCATCCATTTGCGGGTGAAAAGTAGTGCTAAAATTTAACTAAATACCCAAACCTGTGTGCACTCACTCCCAAAACTGACTCGTAAACTGGGGACCTCTATCAGACACGATAGTTGTTGGAACACAATGCAAATGCATTATCTCATCCACATATATATGGGCAAGCTTCTTTGTTGTGAACGTCGTCTTTATAGGAAGGAAATGTGTTGACTTGGTCAGTCTATCAACTATCACCCAAATGGAATCATGGCCTTTAGCTTTCCTAGGAAGACCAATAGAAAAGTCCATGGTCACATTATCCCACTTCCACTGTAGTATAGACAACATTTGCAATGTTCTTGTAGGCTTCCGATGCTCTACTTTAACCTATTGACATACAAGACATCTTGCAACGAACTCAACCACATCCTTCTTCAAGCCTGGCCACCAATACATATCCTTCATGTTATGATACATCTTGGTGCTACCTGGGTTCATAGCATACATGGATGAATGATCCTCTTCTAGCACCATTCCCCCTAGGTTATTAGCATCAGGAACCACTATCCTGCCTTGGTAATAAATTGTCCCATCATATGACTCGTGGAAACCATCATGCTTCTCACTGCCAAACTCTAATCGAATTTGTTGTGTCACGGTATCCGTCTATTGCACCTCTTTAATCTGTTGTCTTAGCATAGGTTTCACCTGTAGATGTGCCTACAATCCTGCTAGAAAGAAAAGTTCCAACTTAACATTCATCTGGAGTAAGGAGACCAACATGTCTCGCTTGTAGAACATCAAAGAACTCAACCGGGCTCTATCCATAGACCAAGATGAATACTTCTAGCTGAACACATCTACCATGACATTTTCCTTCCATGGATGATAATCAATCATGCAGTCATAAGTCTTCGGTCAACTCCATCCAACAGCGATGCCTCATATTCAACTCCTATTGTGAAAAGATGTACTTGAAGTTCTTGTTATCTGTGAAGATCTGATACTTCTTCCCATACATGTAGTGTGTCCAAATCTTCAAAGCATAAACTACTATTTCTAACTCTAGATCATGGATCGAGTAATTCTCATCGTGTTTCTTAAGTTGTCAGGAAGAAAAATAAACTACTTACTTGTCTTGCATCAACACACATCCCAAACCATTCATGGATGCGTAATAAAAGACTATGTATCCTTTTCCTTGCTCAGGTAAGATCAAGGCTAGTGCACTTGTCAACTTATCCTTCAACATTTGAAATACACATTGACATCTGTCATCCCAAATGAATGATACATCCTTCCTTCTTAACTTAGTTAGGGGTAAGGCAATAGAACTGAAGTCCTTAATGAACCTCCTATAATAGTCTGTCAAACCTAGGAAACTTCTTACTTTTGTCTACGTCTCAGGATGCTCCCACTCCATCACAAACTCCACTTTTGTAGAATCCATACATACTCCCTTGGTAGATATGACATTCCCCAAGAAAGCTACCTTCTTCAACTAAAACTCACACTTTCTAAACATAGCATAAAGTTGGTGTTGTCTCAGCACAGTCAACGCCTGACGAAGATGTTGTTCATACTGTTGAGTGTCACATTTGTATATCAAGATGTCATCTATGAAGACGACCATAAATTGATCAAAAAACAGATGAAATACTCGGTTCATCAAATCCATGAATGTTGTTGGGGCATTAGTTAGCCCAAATGGCATAACCACAAACTCATAGTGACCATACCTCATCCTAAAGGATGACTTGGGTATGCCATCCTCCTTGATATTCAACTGGTGATATCCTGACCTTAGGTCTATCTTCAAGAACACTATTGTGCTACACAAATGATCAAATAGGTCATCTATTCTCGGTAAGGGATACTTATTCTTTATCGCCACCTTGTTCAATTGTATGTAGTCTATGTACAACCTCATAGACACATCTTTCTTCTTCATGAATAACACTATATCACCCCATTGTGACGTACTCAGCCTGATGAAACCTTTGTCAAGAAGTTCTTACAACTATCTCTTTAGCTCTGCCATTTCTATCAGAGCCATCTTGTATGATATCTAAGTTATCGGTTGCATGTCGGGGACCAGATTGATTTCAAAATCAATCTCTCAGGATTGGGGAACACCTAGAAACTCCTCAAGGAACACATCCTCAAACTCTCTAACAATCTGAACCTCCTGAATACTAGGACTCCTCACCTTAGTATCCATCACATGTGCCAAAATGCCTTGTGGCCCTATCTCAAAAGCTTCCTCGCCACCATGGCCGATACCAAACACGTCAAAAGAATCTTCTTATCTCCTTGGAAGATCCACGTCTCACCACCATCTATGAACATTGCCTTCTTGGAACTACAATCCAAGACCATTCTATACTAATCCAAAGTATCCATTCCAAGGATCACATTGAATCCATGCTTATCAAGTGGTATGAGATCCACTTGAATGTTGTATCCTAGAAAGGATAGGACACATGAAGGACACACTTCCAGTAACCCTACAGAACCTACTAATGGGGTTTCTAACAACAAACTATTCTTCTTATGACTAACAGGAAAAACACAACTGCTAAGCACTACACGAGCTATAAAAGAGTGTGTTTCACTCAGTTCAACCAGTACATATACAAGGTAAGAAGAAGACAAATCAAAATGAAATAATTCTGTCTGACCGGTCACCACTCGTGGGTTGACCACCACCTCTGACTGACTCATATTGTACAATCCATCCGTTGCCTATTGTCGTCCCCATCATCTGCTTCCCTGAGCAAACAATCCGACCTACGAATCTTGACCACATCCTTGTCCTCCTATGTTGCTTTTTTGTTTCCTCTGTGAGCCTAGATGACTCACCCTCAATTGTTGTGTCACCTCATCATCCCTCATTGGGCACTCCCATTTCAGATGTCCTACCTAGCCACACTTGTGGCAAGCTTGGGTCTCATACTACATCCTTTTTGTCCCTGTCACAGATACTGATGCAACATTCTAGGCTCCTATAGGAAAAAAAAACTATGGCCCCTTCCCTTACTTGGTGACCACTGGGTCGGTGCACTAAATCTTCACGATGCTGGTTGTGTAGAAAACCTCAGCTTCTTAAAGCCACCTGAAAACTACCCCTGAGACTGTCCTGACCTCTTCTTGGTACTCATCTCCTCTTTTCCTTCATAGACCTCTTTATCCTCCAAATAGACTCTACAGATGTGGAAAACCTCTCCCTATTCTCTTAGGCATCATTTGGGGTAGACAACTCAATGTTCAACCCTTTCTTAAAATGATGAATCCATTCATCCTCCATGGAGGACATGTGAGGATAGTACCTCAACAACTCCGTAAACCTTGCTTCATACTCATTGATCGCCATGGATCCCTGTCAAATCCTCTCAAATTGGATGATCTTCTCACCAAGGTATGTCCTAGAAAGTACCGACTAAAAAACTCATGTCAGAACGCTTCCCAACCGATCACGAAACCTATCCTATTCTCCTCCTCTAAGACCCACAAATGGCCAACACTCCCCGTCAGAAGGTACACCGCATGCTTCACCTACTCCTCCTCAGAGATACTCATGAACATAAAGGCTTTCTCAAGCTTGGTAAGCCATAGATCTGCATCTGTCGGATCAGTCGCCCCACCATACTCCACCACCCCAACATGGCAAAGTCGATCAAAAGTCTTCTCAGTGGCTAAAGCTTTAGTATGGGGAACTGGTGCCCTAGGCTGAGGTAAAAGCATCCTGTCCGCCATATGAGTCATAGTAGCCATAAACTACCCAAAAAGGGATTGAAAGGTAGGATTTTCAATCATGGCTGGGTCATACTAGGGGACTTCAGCCACCCGATCTTCTCATGCCTGGTTCTTTGCACCACAACCTGGTGTTGCAACACTGCTCTCGACAGCATGTTCTTCGTGATCTCTAGACATCTTTAAGCTTTTCTTCTTCTTCTTCTTCATAAGAAGAAGTCACTATAAGATAGACTGGAGGACACTAGAACATACATGAATCCTAGTCCTAGGCCTATGTAGACTTAGCAAACCTAAAGCTCTGATACCAACCTGATTGTGACACCCTGTGCCACAACAATGTGAGATTACTCAAAACAAAACCACGAAAGAAAATTAAAATAATAGATTACGAAAAAACATCAAAAATTAAAACCATTTTCATAAAATTGTTAAACAGCAAGAACCTTTACATAAGAGTACTTTCATGCCTCAAAGAACTTACTACGTGTTCCATCAACCTGTTACCAGGGAACCTGATCCAGAACATATGTACATATATCCACTACAATTGTATACAAAAGGGAACACAAGCCAAGCATGTATCGAAAGTACATTCATAAAACATCTACAAAACATCCCCAAGGACCCAATTGTACATGGATGACTCTAGGACTCTATTAAAAAAAGACATCCAACATCTCTTCCCACCTTGTCAGATACTTCTCTTCTTGCTGCTACTCAATCTCCGATGTATGATCTCTACCTCCTCGTGCATGTCCACCTAAAAAGGATGTAGAAAATCCATGGGGTGAGATTCCAAGTCTCAGTGGGAGATATACCTCTCCACCAACTCTATTATTATCATAATGAGATAAATAAAACAATAGTAAAGTTACAACTATAAGAAGTAGATAATCATTATCAATGGGATGAGCAATTACTGTTGAATTATGAAACATCTTAACAATGTAAAAGGAATATGTAGAACATGTATTATTTTTATCAACAATATTGTATAAAGATCAAGTAAGGCCTCATCCAATGTTTCCATATTTGATCTCATATAAGAATATTATACAACTAATTATGTATTGTATTATGCCCCGAGGATTTGAGTTGTACCACTCAAATTCAATGGACCACTGCTAAGTTGAAATTAGTGCAATACAAGGTCTAAGGAATAGCCAGAATCCACGACCTCACCCCCTCGGCCAATATGAGTCAACGTGTAGTGACATCATGATGCCCTAGTTGAGGGGAGGCTGACACACCTTGGAGTGATGATGCCTGACACACCTTAACCTGTGAATCCTAGATAAACCCTAACCCTAATGACCAATATTGCTAGGGTTGTCCGACATGGCTTGGATGTCTAACACCATTAGGTGGTGCTGGCCAATACACCATGGAGTGGCGTTGCCGATCACACCTTAGATGGTGTTGACCGTCACACTCTCTAGAAGTGGTAAGTTGTTACACCTTTTGTGAGGTCATCTCTTATGCCCTGCATGGTAGTTGACATGTTGTGATGATGACAAGTCGACACCCTAAGGCAAGTGACACCCGATACATGAAGGTTTAAACTGATAGACTACATGTTAGCCTCAACTGATATCTTGTGATGATGGATATGTTACATCATGTTGATGATGGGGTTACATGTTACGATGTAATACCCTATGGGGTGGTTATGTAAATAATGAGTGTTGTTTTCTATAATCTTCATCTCATGATATGCCTTGTAATGATGATGTAGTAAGGGTTGTTGTTGATCTAACCTTCTAAACCTTGATTGATTAAATGGAAACCCTAACTCTAATGAGGTAATGTGAATGAATTGAATCTTATGAGATGATAGTGTTGATGATGTATTGTTCTCCTTGTTACAAGTCACTAACCATGAAGGTAACACCAGTTGATATGAATAGCCATGTATGAGTTATGTTGCTTATGATATGTTGAATGGGCCTTGTTGAGGCATAAGTGTTGTTGACATCCTTGAAAGAGGAGGTAAATGGTCTTATGACCTAATGATGGCTTATTGACTTATATGATATTATGATTTCCTCAGTGATGAGATGAGGGGTTGCTACCCCAAAGTACATGATGCTTGTGATGAGAAATATGGTGATTGGCAAATATCATGTGATGATGTGATGAGATCACACCCAATATGCTCAAACATGGTCTAGTGATGTGTTATTCCCTTGTTTATGTAGAACTTGTTTAGATTTTATACATTGTAACTGGATTGATGCTAAAAGATACTTAAATGACCTAACTAATCAAGTGGAACCTAATCATGTAGTTTTCTATGTGCCATAGATCCATTCGGTGTCGGGACTTGTTGAATGGTGAAACGAGTTTAACTCGAAGTGCATATTTTATAATATGTGTGGGTGAGGACAAATATCCCCTTATGTCTAGGTTATATAGGATTGGTTACAGTCATATCCTGATAAGAGTGCATATATGGTCGTAGCTCAAGTGATATGTGATATAGGATTGGTTGTGGTCATACCCTGATAAGAGTGTGGATGCGACCATAGCTCAACTAATATTTGATACATGATTGGCTGCGAACATACCCTGATAAGAGTGTGGCTACAGTCGTAGCTCAGTTTTAAAAGAGTCCTAGCCCTAAAAATAGACCAATCCCACAAGCACTCTCTTAGCCATGAACGGCTAACACTTCCAAGGCATATCAATTAAGCTCAACCTTATCTCTATAGTTACTCTAGGAGCATGATGGCCAACACTTTCCTTGTATAATGATTTAGCCATCCCATATCAGTTTAGGTATTGCTAGGTCATGACGGGCTAGTTTCTCAATATCTATCAACCATATCAGTTTGGAAACCACCACAAGACAAAGTCAGCTTATCTTCTCCACACATGTCAACGCAAGCATATCCAAGGCATGGCAACCTTGGCATCTCCAAATCATGACGACGTGGCCACATGGGGTATCATATTGTTGCACCACAAACCATGAAGACTGACCCTCAAAATGATGCATGTGTGTGGACTTGTTGTCTTCAACCTTAGAAAGGTCGATCACTAGTCCATCAACTTACTCATAGCAAGAAGGTGCAAGACATGAAGAGTAAATCAACAAGTCTCCACCATTAAATTAGTTCTAAAGCCATCAACAACTACCAGCATACAGGAGATGAACAATCTCAAAATGAAGGATGACATAAGCATATGAAGAGTGAAAATAACAAAGGAGGTTAAGATTTATATAACCTACTTCAAGTATCACCACTAAGATCCAAGCTCCAAGGTCAATCTCTAAGATCATGAGCTTAAGGTAGAAAATGATCCACCAAACTCAGTCACCAACACACCTCTGTGGAAGAAGATGATACCAAGGTTAGGATGGTTTGAGGGGAAAAGGAGGTATCCAAGATCCATGTCCGAGAAGGAAAAGAAGAAGAAAAGATAGCTAGGAAACATAGCTTACCAAGGTAGAATATGAAGGATACTCAAGGAACACCACAACTTGGAACTTGTCCACCAAGATCTAAGAGAGATCCTCTAGCTCCTCAAACTTCTCAAGGTTGTCCACCAAGGAAGGGGGAAAGGAAAGATGGACAAAAGGATCCTCTTTCATGGATATAAATGAGTATATATACAAGAGGGATGAGAGAGGGATAATGGAAGATGTATCACAACCTTAGGGGATTAGGTGCTACTTGTCGATGAGAAAAAGCCACATGCACAACGTCATGCAAGACATGGTGATAAGGTCTAGGCAAGGTCTCACACACTTGGTCTCCTACCAAGGTCATGCCCGATACCACATCTCCAAACATCCACAAACTGATAGGGTGAAATCCTACACACTCACAAATCGATAGGGTGCAACCCTACACACTCAAAAACCAATAGGGTGCACATTAACACACTCACAAACTGATAGGCTGCAACCCTACACACTCACAAACTGATAGGCAACTTCTCTAGGGCTCTCTAGCCCGAGACAACATATCTAGGTGCAAGGCACACCTCAAACATGTGTCCAAAGAATCACCAAGGATGTCACCATAGAACCAAGACCAAAACAAGGTGCCCATCTATCTCTCTACTCTAGAGGGTGACGAGAGAGAGAAGAAACACTCAAGAGGTGGCAAACTTGCACATCAACCCCTACTCTGGGTGAATTGTAACTTGCACTAAAACCTCTGCACAAAACATAAGCATCAACCAAACAAGCTCAACAAGGAACTTTAAACTTCAATATGACCCAATTAAATATCACATGATTAGAACACGGTGCTAAGAAACATACTTAGGCAAACAAACATGGATATCACAAAATATGGGTTAGGGTCCTTACAGTTAGGGTCTTCTTTGTCGTACCCTCCCTATATACTTCATCCACACTCTTGAGTTTTGCTTTGCACAGGGAAGCCTTAAGCTATCCCCCCATGATCGTTCATGTTCACCTTCCTCCTCCTCCTTTGGGTAATTCCTATCACATGGCCTAGAAGACCATATACATAGAAAAATATTAGGAGGCATTCATACATTACTTCTAGTGTGACTATCATCACTCTTTATCTTTAATCTTCTAGAATATTTTGAGCGGCTTATGGATATCAACTTCCACTCAAACCTTGATTAACAGTTTCCACCCAAGATCATCTTTAGCATTAGCAAGGACTCTTCCTACTTTGCTGAAGATTGCACTCATCGTAGTTTAAGATCTTTGTTTCAACGAGATCCCATAGATGCTGATCCAAAATAGACTCTCCACAAATTGAACTCTGCCTGGGATATCTCCCAGTAAGAGTTCAATTTGTGGAGAGTCTGTTTTGGATCCACAAATTGAACTCTGTCTTATTATCGATATAGAAGCTAAATCAGGAGTTATAACTGTGGGAACATTAGTTTCTTTTGATTAGTCCTATGAGGACATAAGGAATAAGAGAACTTACATTATGTCCAGTAATCTATAAAATGTTTTATAATTTCTTTTATCTATATAAAATAGGATGAGGTGTAAAAGTTATGCTTTGAGAAAATCTAGGGATGCTAAGTCCTATGAGTTGTATGATATGAAAAGTAAGGTATATGATATTAAACTAGGTGCATACTACCTAATCTTAGTATTTGTATACCCTATCAAGGTATTCTACTATTGAAGGCAAGGAAAGTATGGGACTCTTAGATTGTTATCTTTCTGATTACTCTGATCAAGTAGTCATTTTTGAGAAAATCTAAAGAGCATAATGAAACTGAAAATATGGCATTGATATTTCTATTCCATCCTAACTACAATGAAATAGAAATTGAGATTAACTCAAAGTAGTTTATGTGTATGAGGAAGTAAAAAGTACAATCCTCACGAAAAGAAAAAGGGATCAAGGAAGATGATCCATGTTCAATAAAGTATATGTGAAAAGTAAAAGCTCTTTTCCATGATATGAATGTAGATAAAGTCATATAATGTTCATGAACATACTAGAAAATAACAAAGAAAAGAATGATGATATGTAATCACCTTTATAATTCATATGCTGATCAGAGGAGATGATAATCTCTTCTCTGTGATAAACAACCCTGGGTAATGATGGGTGATAAGAGGAATGTGTTTCTTTGCATTATTTCCCTAAATGGGACGTGAAAATTAAGTCTTATGACACCAGATGTGTATAAATTAGAAGTAATCAATAGGTGGGTCTTTGAAAAGTATTAGCCAATATTGAATTTTGGTTCTAATACAAAGTTATATGTGATAAGTAATGCCCCAAGACAAAAGAAAGGTCTTATTATAAGTTTGACCTTGGTAACAATAACAAGGAGATGGATATGATGAGGATGTGATGTGTTTTTAGCACATGCAACATATACCATGGTAAAGAATCCTAGTATCCAAGAAATTTCAATGATATGAGAAAATGAGAACATGACTCTTGATAAAGTGAATAATGTTTGGTTTCCTAGATGGACCAACTTGAGATAACTATAGTATGAATATCATATGTTAGGGGTTTATGCTCTGCATAAACATAACATCGATAAGGATATATCAATTGAAGGAACAATTGTAGAATCATTTTGGGAAAAAGCTTATCAAGCTAAAAATAATTCCTTAGAATATTCCTATCTAGATATGTTGAGGCAACTTATACATAACATTTAGAGATACCTCTGAGATAAGTTCTTCCTTGATAAGTAGCCTCTCCTTATGGAAATAAAATAGATAGCTAATGGGATAGTTGGTACAAGTCATAAGAAAGTTTAGTGTTGTGTCAGCAGATTAGAGTGACACAACAAATGTATGATAAGACTTGTAGTCTCAAATGGGTGACATAACGTAACTTTAGTCTTTCCTTAGAAGAGAAATGCTAAACTAAGTGAGGGGTATGGAAAATTCCCAAGGTCAAGAATCTTATAACATAAATATGTCACAAGTCAATAAAGGTTTGACAGCTGAATTATTCAAAATATGAACAGTACTTCTCTTACTTAGGAAGTGTTACCTGACACATAATTGACACTGATGAAATGGATAGTTGATTGTGTGTCCTCTATGTTAGATTCTATGATGACCCTGAATGGAAGGACTTTGTACTGGTCAAAGTTTTATGGCATCTCCAAGACATCAAGATGTTATGTGGGTACTTGATGATATGATGCATGAATAACAATTGTCTTCCTTCATCTGGGATTTCAGGGACGAAATCCTTGTTAGGGGTTTATAATTGTAACATCCCTAACATGGGTTATGTCTTAACCCTAGAAGTTTTGCTTAAGTAAGTTATTTAAAAACTTGTTCTAATCTTTTGAAAAGTAATTAAGACTCTTTATGAGGTTTATTTTCAAGTGTGAGCTTAATTGCAAATTATTTGTGCATTATATGATAATTTGAGTGTAAAGTGCAACTTACCCAAGATGAGGGGTTACATTGCAATATGTCACATGTTGAATGTTCCTTAAGTGTTTTAGTATCATAAGAGAGAGAATGATGCTAAGTGGTGGCTTGTGGAAAGCCTAAATTCCAAGTTTGAGCTTGTTTGAATAACGCTAGTGCCTTGTATACCAATTTTGGTACAAATTGTAATTTACCCAAAATATAGGGTTGATATGGAAAATACCACCGCTAGAGTGTCCCTACTCCTTCTATGTATCATTTAAAGGAGAAATAAAGAAGGATACTCCATGATTGAATCATCTTTGAGTGATTGTACTCTTGGTGATGAAAAGACCAAGAAAGGATTGAATGTGAAGCCCTTATATGAGTTGTATCGAGTTGAAGACTTCATATGGGAGTGCCTATCGGCCAAGGAGCCATAGAGGGGCTCCCATATTGGTTTGTGAACTCTTATCAAAGGCCATGATGAATTAAGCACCTTAGGGAGGTAATCCATGACGAATTAAATGCTCCTTGCGAAAAGTGTATCGGTTTGCATAACTTGAGAGATAAAGATGAGATATCTTATCCAACAAGATAAGGGATGGCCGAAATATCATCTCTAGATTTTCCTATAGACTTTTTCATGTCAAGATATATATGTATGAATGCATGTACATGTGTGAACCATGCATGGCCACATGTCACCTAGTAGTAGATGGTGATGACAGCTCTTATACAATCTTTCTCATGAACCCCAAGTATATATACCACTCCTTTCACCCACTAACGAAGGTTTACGAACCCCACAACTCTCTTTCTTTGAGATATCATGCATACCCACTTAGATATTGTTCATAGTAGCTCAAGGAGAAAGGGGATATTGAGCACAAAGCTTAAGGTAAGGCCATGGTCATCTTCAACCTTGGTTGAAGCATGATTTTCGGGTTATAGATATTCCTCTCTTTTCATCTTCACCAAGTACTTAACTATGGTGATTCCTTGTATACGGAGGAGTTATGAATGAGCCTTGGACCTTGTATAATCTCATCTTCAACCTTAGGAACGTGAAACTTTGTAGCTTGAAGCTTTGAAGTTGTTCATAAGGCGGTTTATATAACTTGAACCCAACTATGCTATTTTTCACCTTCAATATTGTTGAACTTGTTCATCTACTTTCAATTTCAAATTCCTTTGATAAATTGATGATCCTTTGAGTTCCAAAAGTATCTTAGGACTGTTGTACATGATCTAGAATAGTAAGAATAAGAATCTAGAGATTGATGATGATGACATCATCATGGTCCCAACTCGATATTGGGTTGAAGCCCCTCTAACCTGATATGGTGAGATGAACACACCACTACCATGATATGGTGAAGAGTAGGTACCTCATGCACATTATGATGATGAAATGCACACCTTTTGCATGATATGTTGTTAAGAAAACACCATATGCACAATATAAGGTCAAGTATACACCATATGCATGACATGGAGTCAAGCATATACTCCAATCCGATATATCAAACCCTAGGTGATAAGTAATCTGACATGTTGATATGAACACACTATAAACATGATATGGTGAGGAGTGTGTACCTTATGGGCAATATGAGTAAAACATATACATATCATGAGCACAATTTGGGGCCAAGTATTCACCTCCGACCCAATATGATGTTAGGATTATATGCTAACCCGATATGGGTTGAAGCCCTAGTTGATGATATGAAACTCGATATGTCAAACTCAAGATGATGGGTAACTCGATATGGAGATGAGTGATACCCCATGAATGATATGAGTGGTACCTAGATATACTATGTGCACGATATGAAGTCAAGTCCATATTTCATGTACGATATGTTGTTAAGTACATACTTTAACCGACATGTTGTTAAAACCCTAGGTGATGGAATGAAACCCGACACACCCTATCATTTTGTGTAAAGAATTGTTGTGAAAGAGATAACCTGATATCTAGCTTTTTGTTCAATTATATGATGAGAATTGATTCCTTGACAATATAAAAGGACATGAGCATAATGGTTTACCCATTATGCTAACCCAATATGTTAGTCAATATGGTAACCCAATATGTTATCCAACATAGAAACCGGATATGGTATTGTGAATATACTACTCGAACGATACCATGATGAGGCATATACCCTATGCCCGATATGGTGCAAACCTTGTGCACGGTATGGCAACAAGTATACCCTTATACTCAATATGAGATTAAGCTTTTAGCTCATACACGATATGAGGACAAGTATCTCTAACTTGAGATGATAAAACCTAAGTGATAGTCAATCCGATATGAGAACATGAAATTGTGTTAGGGGGTACCTCCTAAAAATGATATGGTGATGTGGTTACACCACATGCCTGATATGGATACCTGATATGATGTTGAGGTGGTATCTCAAGCACAATATGGTAGCATACACACCTTTATATCCAATATGTTGGAAGCACCTCAATTTAATATGATTGATGGAGTAACACATGGATTGTGTTATGTAAAGTAATACATTAAGACATAAAGAGTTTAATGCAGTGTGTTAAGTGTAGGCCAATGTACCATGAGAGAAGGATTGAGCCAAAGTATGATGTAATCAACATTCTAATGAGGATAAGAGAGAAACTTTTACATGCGTGATAAATCATGTTAATAAGCATGCATTGATACTCCTAAAATGAGTGGAGTATGAATTAGGGTTTGATTCTTGATAATATAATCTTGAATCCTTAACTTGTTAATAAGGGTAAAACCTAACCCTAATGAAGGGTGATGGTATGCACTTACAACCCGAATCGATTAGATTGAGAAACCCTAACCCTAATCATGGGAATGATGTATTTCTCTTATATCACATAGTGATGATGTGAATTTAAACCCTATTTGGTTAAAATAGGCAATCCTAACCCTAATAATGTGAACAATGTATTTCTCTTGAATGTCATAGTGATGTCATATACTGCTAGAATTTTTATCATGAAGTGCAAACTAGTCAAGAATCATGAGATGATGAGCATAGCCAGGTATGAGCTATGATGTTTTATATGAAATAGATTTGAATGGGCCTTATGAGACATTTTAAATATTTGTACAAAAGTATAAAGGTCTGAAGACCTAAAGAGATAGTTTGTTGCCTAGTGAGAGGTGACAAGATATTTAATGGAACATGTGAGCTATGTGAAATACTTGTACAACAGGTGTGATGAATGCCTTGGTCTGAGGACCTAGAGGTAACCGGTACCTGTTATAGAGGTAACAATGTTCAGTAATGATCTAAGGGTTTGAATACCCAGATCCAATAATCATGATGATGATAATAATTAAGGGATAAGAATCCCCAGTATTATGATTAGGGACTAAGATCCCGAGTGTCATGTATCTAAATGTATTCCAAAGATTAGAAAAGTACTTGATATATGTATTACACCTTTCTTTGTAGCATTTTTTATGATTGATGTTTATAACTTTTTTGATGATAAAAGAATAATGTAATGCACTTAATATATCATTGGAACCATAAAATGTAGCTGCCCTGGCCATAGATCCATCAGCGTCAGAATTTGCTAAAATTGTGAAACGGGGTTTTTCCCAAGGGATTACCAGGAGCGCATATTTTTTAATATGCTGGGGCGTGAGCTTGGACAACCATATGTTGACCGATCCCCTTACATCCACAATCTTGGGAATTGGCTATATGTCATATCCTAGTTCGAGTGCAACTATTGTCATAGACTCAATAATGAGCATGGTAACCTAACTCGTTTTTTTTTTTTATTAAGGCAGAGGGATCTTTTATTCATCCCACCCCCCTCTTGTGGGCATACTCATCCAAGAAATACATCTCCTTCTTATAAAGTGCAGGTAAAAATCAAGCAAAACCACAAAAAAACGAAGTTCTGAGAGGCAATCTAACAAACATACAGTCTGCATCAACCAAAACACAAGATCAACTCACCTTCTTCCTTTGCAGATGCACATAAGGAGTATTTCTTTTCTCCATGATAGCCATGCCACGAATACGTCTAGGCATTTTGTTGATGTCAGTGATAACTGACATGTATGAGTGTTGTCTTCCCCAATGTCCAATAGCTCTAGGGATCGCATTAGCAGCTCTATGAATGATCGATCCAGTGATATAAAGTCTCTTCAGCTCCGATCTCAGTTCCTTAACTCCAGATCTAATCCTCCATGGCTCCTTGCCATCGTACCAAAGAATCTTAAGAACCTCCTCATTATCTATCTCAATGGACGAGACTCTCAACATGAGGTCAGTTGCAATCTTCAACCCAACAATGCATGCTTGCACATAAGCGTCAGTATAGTCCATGTCAGTAATCCATGCGAAAAGCATAGCACATATGTCCGCATTATGGTTCCTCACAAGACCTGTAGCCCACCTTCTCTTATGACCATCAGTGCAAACGTCAAAACCAATCGTTAAGTTCATCTTAAGGTTGAATAAGTCAGGCTTCACCCATCTGAGTATCCGTATTTCTCTCAACTCAGTTTTTGGTTCTTGTATTCCAGCTATGCGAATCCTCTCATAATCTTCATCTTGATTGATCACAGAGAAGTATTTATGGTTCATCTTGTTGTTGACATAATTGATTACTCGCTTCCATTCAAAATCAATTATCTGAAGCTTGTTGTCATACCTTGCAGAGCATCTGTATCTCCAAATACAAAGAGGAATCTGCAGAGCAATATGACCAGCTATCCATTCATCAAGACTATTGGAATGGCCCAGAATGGCCATCTTTATCAATGAATTCGTGTCTACAGGCGACTCCCTTCCCGTCAGCTCAGTAAACTTTGACCAAAGCTTCCTAGCCGTCTGACTATTGAAGAACAAATGGACCGTCTCCTCCTCTTGTGGGCTCAGACAGCAATTACAGCAAGAGGCAAGAGCAACGCAACAGCTACCCTTGATGTTGTCATCAGTGGGTGTAGCTTTTCTCACAATCTTCCACAGTAAAGCACTAGCCTTAGGTGAATCGAGCTTCCATATTTTACCCAACTCAGTCATATCAATCGTCATAGTAGGTCTGAGGATCTCTTTAGCAGATTTAAGCGAGAAAATACCGTTCTTCGTAGGGCCCCAGACTATGTTGTCATCAGAATCGGTTATCCAAGCACCCGATTTTCTGATAAACTTCGAGCCTTGTTCATCTACTACTTGACTAATGGACTGCCAATCCCGCCCATTCTCATTGCTCCAGAAATCATTGACACGAAAAGGAAGTCGTCTATCACTGGAAAAAATGGCATAATCAGTAAGACGAACATCACACCATTTAGCATCCCAGAAAGAAATGTCTCCTCTACCAATCGACCATCTACAGTGAAGATACACCTTTGGGAACATATTCCATATCCTATTCCAGAAAGGTGATGGAGTACTACTGATCTTGAGGTTGTGTGGGTACAAGGCTGATCTGCCAATCTATGTATTAGCATATTTCTATCTACAGAAGTTCGACCAAAGAGTTCCACCATTCACCAGCTCCCAGCATGCCTTAGCCGTGAAGGAATCGTTAATCAGTCTCAGAGAAACAATATCAAGACCGCCTTCTTCTCTAGGCATTGCAATCTTCTTCCACCCTACCGACGCCCTTCTCTCCTTATTAGTTCTATCAGCCCATAGGAATTTAGAGAATTTCTGTTCCAATCTATCCATGATCCCTGCTGGCATCCCAATGGCCGTGGCCATATAGACTATTACAGATGAGAGCACCTGAGCAATCAAAAGTCTTCTGCCCACGAAAGATAAAAGGTTAGCTTTCCATGAAGCTATCTTCATGTTAACCTTGTTAATAATGAAATCGAAATCTGACAGTTTATATCTTCCCTTAAGAACCGGGATGCCCAAATAAGTAAAAGACTGTGAGGATCTTTCAATATCCAGAGACCTCACAATCAAATAAGCTGTATTTTGATTCGAGCCTCCAACAACACACACAGATTTGTTCTTGTTAATCATCTTTCCAGTCACTCGTTCATAGGCATCAAAGGTTGTTTTCATAGCCTGAATCGATGCTTGGGTCGCATTGAAGAAGAGGACCAAGTCATCAGCATAAAGAAGTAAAGTAGGAGACAGAGCTTGTCCTCTCATGTAAAATCTCTTAATAGAGTTTGCCTGGGTCATATCGTTCACCTTTCTACAGAGAAGCTCTTCGAAAATGATGAAAAGGAACAGAGATATGGCATTACCTTGTTTCAAACCTCTCTTGATCGGAAAAAAACCTGTTGTTTCTTCTCCAATAGTGACCGTCGTCCAAGTGAACCTGAAAAAACGCATGCATAGAGCTATGGCATCATTAAGGAACCCAAATGAAGCTAAGCATCTCTCCATCACTTTCCAATCAACCCTATCATACGCCCGTGACATATCGAACTTCACCACAGCGTTAGGTGTCTCACGACCTTGGTTTATATCATGAAGAAGCTCTCTAGCTAGCCGTACATGATGAGTAATGTCAGTGCCCTTCAAGAAAGCCCCTTGATTCTGAGAAATCAGTTTTGTCATCATGGATGCCATCCTATTACTCAAAGTTCTCGCGAGGATACGAAGGGACATGTTTTCTATAGAGACAGGTCTGAAATCATTTGATAGATTTATGGGATTCTCCTTCTTCGGAATGAGGAGGATTCTGTTGCAAAATAAACCTCTGTGGCATAGTTGTCCTTGAAAAAACTCTCTGGCCATCAACATGAAGTCATCCCTAATGATATCCCAAGCACCCGTGAAGAAAGCTAGAGTGAAACCATCTGGTCCAGGAGCTGACGTAAGGTCCATCTGTTTCATCGTTCTCTAGATCTCATCATCAGTGGGAGGAACCGTAAGGGCACAACTGTCATCATCCGATATAACATCAGGAATACGATGTAGGAAAGACTCTAAATCAGCTTCATCAAGTAAAGTATCATTACTGAACAGGTGTTCATAGTGATCAGCCGCTCTCTCTGCAATCTCAACAGGATCGGATATGATCGAGCCATCATGCAAAGTAATAGATGCAATTCTTCTATGTCTTCGTCTAGTTCTGACTATAGCATGATAGAACTTAGTGTTCCTCTCGCCATCATTGAGCCAGTCTATCTGGGCCTTTTCTTTCCATGTGTTCTCCTCCATGTCAAGAAGATGTTCAAGCTCGTTCTCTGCCATCTTCAGGTTGGCCTCATTAATAGGAACCAGATTTTCGTCAAAAGCAATTTGCGTATTAAAAACTATATCCTCTAGATCTCTTATTCTCTGTTTAATGTCTCCAATTGCGATCTTGCTCCATTCCCGAAGAGAAAAGCGGACCTTCTTCAGTTTTTGACAGAAAACAAGGGACGGGTGACCCTCCATCCTATCCTTCCATGATTTTTCAATAGTCTAAAGGCAACCATATTCATTTAGCCACGAAGACATGAACGAAAAGTGACTCTTCCTCTTCATATGAACATGGATACCAGGGATGACAACAATAGGACAATGGTCCGAAACTCTAGCCCTAGTAAGATGAATGGATCTAGTAGATGGTCTTTCAGAAACCCATTTACCGTTTACAAGGACTCTATCAATCCGTTCCCAGACCGTAGGTGTTAAGATTTGCTTGTTGACCCAAGTGAATCTGCTCCCATAGAAAGGAATTTCATTTAAATTGTTATCCGCTATCATCGAATTGAAATCATACAAATCCTGGAAGGTAGGGGCAATGCCGCCACGCTTCTCCACAGGGTGTCTCACAGTGTTGAAATCCCCAGCAATCAACCAACTGGTGTCATCAATATATGCACCCATGTTTCTCAGATCATCCCAAAGATCCTTTATTATGATATTATAACAACTCGCATAGATGGCCATGACATAAAATAAAGAACCATCCAAGTTCTCACCCCTAATAGTAATATGTTGTGAGCTCTTTCTGAACAGGACAGGTTTCAGATCTTTGTTCGCATAGCACCAAATCTTCCCATCTTCCCCATTGTTATCTATCACCCAATCTAGCTTCACAACATCTAGAAGTTCCTCAGCCGATTCAGCATGTAAGAAAGGTTCAAAAATACAGACTATTCCAGGTCTAAACCTTCCACAGAGTCTCCCAAAAACCCTTCTAGTAGGGTTATTTGTTGCTCCTCTTATATTCCAGTATAAGGTTCTACAGTCCATTAAACATTATACCGCATAAACCATCTAAGAGATTCCCTCTTATCGAGAAAACCACCAATCATCCTCTCCACTATAGTCATCATACGCATATCTGTCATCATCAGAAAATCTTCGGTGGTGGAGGTCCCTCCTGTTGGAATGTCGATCCTGTTGATCATCCCAAGACTCTCTTCTGGGAATCGGTCTGTCTCTGGCTCTATCTACTCTTCGGTATCTCTTCTCCTTTTCATATTCGAACTGGATGAACTCATCAAGTCTCCTGTTCGACAAAATCTTCCTATTACCTTCTCGGTCGATGATGCACCTTCTTGGTGGACTATTATCTCTGTAGGACTGTGTGAGCGGATGATGTTCTTTCGGTCGTTGTGTCTCATTTCGTGAGGCGGTTATATTTTGCTCTGCCTCATCGATGACGGATTGCGGCGTGATCTTCTTCATAGATATAGCTTCACTCGGGATCCCAAGGTCCCTTCCCGTCTCTGTGAAAGCGAACAGATCCGAGCCCATAGGACCTCTAGTAATCATGCTCAACTGAACAGCAGATCATCTGTCTCCATAAGTGATGTTTATAAATTGAGGAATATCCTCGCCGAAAGCCTCTATCTGTATCAGGATACCCGAAATATCATCTTCCTCCTTCTGCCATTCAGATATGTGAAGAAGCTTGCCGAACGGTTTAAACAAGGCTGCAATAGACACGTCGTCTCTGCAGACGAGAGGGATGTCCATAACCCAGAACCAAAAAGTCTCCTTAGCACAGTGTTTTTCTCCCATATTCATGTGATATGTCCCAATCTTCATTCCTCGAAATAATGGAACACCTTTATCAGCACAATTTTTTGCCTCCTCCGGGCAGGAGAAAAAACGACCGCCTTTCTGTTTCCACACCTATATAGGTCCGCTGTCGACGGCCAACAATGGTGTAGAAAAGGTTTTAAATCCATCCATGAGATGTTGTTGGACCATGTAACTTCCACAACACTTCATCGCCTCATTCTTTCCTTTTCTCATATCATTATATGGGCCAAGGTCCACGTGAACACGTTTAGGTACATGTTGAGGGGCACCCCTCGCCGGAATCCCAGATGGTAGAGGCGGGAAGATCGCTCTCGATTGGATGTTCGGAGCAGCGATGGGGTGAACAAACTGTTGACATCGAGCCGCAATATGCCCAGGTTTATGACACTTGTAGCAAACCCTACTTCTTCTACACTGGGATTGCCAGTGGCCTTTACCCAGGCATCGAAAGCACGTATCATGCGGTATGCCATATAGGTGGGTTTTCTCATGCTTTTGTCACTGTTGTTTGAAGGATATACCATCTGTTTCTTCAGGTGATATGTCATATGTTGGAAGTTATTCGACTCCTGGTTCTTATCGATCGGGACGGACTGGAGTATCGATTCTTCATTACTATGCCTTGTCGTCTTCTCTACGGGGTTGCCTCTCTCCTTGATAGGTATCTAAGGCTCTGACTGCACGACCGCTAAGGTCGCCTCTGGTATAACCACTGTGTCAGACGGATCAGTATCTTCTCTCGACTGTTCTTGTATCTGCTCCACTATCATCGACTGTGAAGGTATCACAGAACAATCACGATGAACTGTAATCTGTGGCGACGGTGATCTCAGCACGTTCCTCAGATCTGGGAGAACGTCATCCGGTTGCATCAGAGATGTGTTGAATCTAGCCCGACGCTCCCCGACCTCCTGCTGTGTCTGCTCTTCTCTCAGACTTTGTCGGGTGACCCTCCGAAGAAAGGGAGAAGGTCTCATCGGTTAGGGTTGGTATATTAGGGTTGTCCTTCCCACCACCAGATCTCAAGGTCCACCTTCGCGATATGGTTAAGAAAACCAGCGGGAAAGGGAGGGAGGTTCGGAGGTGGACACTGGAGGGCGGGGTGCCCTACCGGAGGGAGGTTCAGAGGTGGACACCGGAGGGCGGAGTGCCCTACTGAAGGTTGTGGTGGCGGCCGCCGCCGGAGGACGCAAATCGCCCTACCACGCCTCTCGGTCCAATCCAAGTTCCTCCAGTTTCCTCTATTTAAAAGTGGTGACCAATGTGACCAATGGTGAACTAACTCGTGGCTCAGAGTATGGTTATATCCATGACTCAATAATTTTATAACTGGGGAAGGTTGTAGGTCTGTTTTCCCCTATGAGAGTGCATGTTGTAGATGTAACTCTAAGAGAAGATGCCAATATACCCTAGAAAGCTCGTTTTGTAGTTTGACATGAGATGACACTGCCAGTTGTCTCATACTGACCAAGGGGGGAGAGGTCTTGGTAGCCGGCTCTGTCATTGACCTTGTATGGTACCGACTTGTGAGAAGTTTGTGGTCGGTTGGAGCATGAACGGTATACTTCATCTCCTCAGGGCATAAGTGTGATTGTAATATGTAATCAACCAATGTAGCATATTTGCTTAAGGATCAAATACGGAAGACATTGGTTGATGTACACTTCTTTTATACATCTTAGTGGATAGATGTTATACATGCTTCTTTATATTCCTTGTATGGTGAATAGATGATTTATTGCTCTACCATAGATAAATGCATTATTTTAAGAGAAGAGATTATTCTGTTCTTCTTATAATAGTGATTAATCCTACTTGTTAATATAAAAGAACATCTGCTCAGTTTTATACTGCTTAACGATGATAATAATATTGTCGATGGAGAGTTATATCTCTCGCTAGGACAATTGTCTCACCCTGTGGGATACACAATTTTTTGGTGGAT
Source organism: Alisma plantago-aquatica (assembly GCA_963693085.1). NCBI lineage: Eukaryota > Viridiplantae > Streptophyta > Magnoliopsida > Alismatales > Alismataceae > Alisma > Alisma plantago-aquatica. The sequence continues at coordinate 391,206,903 of OY856410.1, read as the reverse complement.
GTGCACGAGGCGGTAGAGACAATTCTGTAGAGGGAGAGGAATAATAGTTGGGGCAGCAGTAACAGCTCAGGTTGAGTGTATTATCGGTCATGTCTTATAGATAGAAGTCCTATGTGTTGTCTCTATACTCTCAGGTCCTTGGAGTCAGTATGTAATAGTTTTATGAACAATCTAAGATTTTTTCTTGTATTCCTCAAGGTTTTATGTTGCTTCAGTATATGTTTTGAGAAAAGAACAATTTTATGCTATCATAGAGATGAGATGGCACAATGTATGTACAATGTGAACCTTGATGTATATAAAGTTTTGGTTCTTGCATTAAGCGTTTTCCAAGAAATGGATCTCTTTGCAAAAAAAATGGTTTTAAATTTTAGTGATTTTTCTTAATCTGCTGCTTATGATTATTTCACATAATTAATAATGATTTGGCTGTCAGTTTGGTAGTGGTCGTTTCACTTTGCATGTATGGTGACTTAATATTTATTGAAGGATTTTATGTATAAATGCAGATATGTATCCAATCACCACATACTTATAATATGTACCATATGAATGTTATATCCACAAAATAAAACATGTAATCACAAAGATAAAAGTGATGGTTATGGCTATACTATGCAATTCTTTGGATCCATAAAGAATTTATATCCACCTTAGGTAAACATCACATGTTACAACCTGTACTGGAAAATATGTGGTTGGGAATAGGCCGGTCGATCGGTTGGACCCTCTGGTCGATTAGTTAGATTGTGACTTCCATCAGTCGGTCCACTGGCTCCTGGCTCATGCGTTTGGTTGGACTCATCCAGTCCATGGTTGGGCCTCCATTCAATCAATTGGCTCCTTCTTTCAGTTGGCCTCCTCAGTCCTCCAATCGGTCGACTTGTCTTTCCCGTCCGTCGACTCACCTAGTGCAAAGCATCTTCTCTTTCCCAAAATAGAAATCGAAACTATCCTATTCCTATTAACTTATTACATTGTAAAAGTGAAACCTTGAGTTACTTTCAAGGGGAGTATAGGGAGGAAAACATTATTTTAATTTGGAGAAAGAGAAATAGATGATCGATATGCAAACTAAATCAAGGGCATGATTAAAATATTTCAACCAGACACACACATACACAAGGGGTTTGGTAATAACTACATATTCATCCAACATCAAAACAATTTTTGGACGACACAAATAGAATGCATATATATCATATCATATGTCTATATATATTGGGATCATATGGGTATGTAATCATACATGCACATTAATCATTTTAGATATTCATATCATATGTAATAAAATTAAATGGAATCATATTGATTTAATTCTAGGTACACGATAAATTGGCATGTCTCTGATACCATTACATGAAAATAAGGATGTTTTTTTTACTAATTACTAATGAATCCTTTTTGTAATTCATATAAAAATAAACTCCCATTGATAGATAGTTCCTAATTACTAATCATGAATAGGGATGAATACAAAAATATATGTACAGTTCAGGAGCGGAGATTTTTTGAACAAAATGAATGATCGTAAAGCAGATCACATCAACAATGGTGTACATAGGATAGAAGGTTGTGAGGCATATACTTGATCTTGGAGCAAGTCCAACGACAATCCTCATAGAGTTTTTATTCTTCTTCAAGAAGCACACAAACAACCATCGATGCCAGCCTCCAACTATAGTAGTACGGATGGTGGTTGACAACATTCTCCTAGCATGGTGGCAATGGCCTCCATGCCCTTACATAGTCCGCGCAGACCACTAGGAATTCTCATCGTTCAACTATAACTAATGGCAGGAGTGGTCCCTTGTATTTTCATCATGATAGCATCGAATTTATCCCCTTTGGGTATCTTTTCATTTTACGGGTAAGATTCCTCTGGCTCTTATGTTACCACAATGTTGAGATTAGGAGACTTATCCTGAGATCCTTGTAACCCCTCCTCTTTATATAGGATTAGATGGATAATGTTTCCACAAACCTGGGGACACAAGGAGACATATTTCATGAATTTTTGACTGTTATGAATCACAAGTAGGTTGAATGGGCCCCCATTTGACCGACTAGACTCCCAATCAGTCGAATGGTACCTCATTCGATCTATTAGAACATCTAGTCAGTTGATTGAAATGTTTTCCTATTCAAAAAGCATATTGTTTTTTAATGTGACGATCAATGCATAACATGATATCAACATCAATCCTTGATACAATATTATTGATCATCCAGTCGATCGACTAGACTTCTCAGTCAGTTGATTGGACACTCTAATTGGTCTACTAGCATTCCCACTCAGTCAACTTGTCACTCCAAGTCAGCCAACTGCCTGCCAATGTTGTTTAAGTTGATTACCTAAACACTTAGTAACCAAGTTAAACCTTATTCATGAGTAAATTCATATTCCAAGTGTGTCCTATGCATATAACTGTATAGGTCCCAAATTTTGTTGGAATTGAACGTCCATAACTATATTATGACAACACAAACAATAAACAGTGTCTAGAAACAAATCATTGTTGCCCAAGTAATTGGAATGTTGGAGAATCAACTTCAACCTACAATCTTAGAATAGGAATCCTCTTAATACTCAATCCATATTATTTTAACAAGAGCAAACTGTTGAAATACACATGATTTCAATATCACATATTGACTCACATGAGCATGTCCATGCATTTCTCAGTCTCTCTTATCAAGTGGTGAGAATATCATCTCTGGTAGGAGGGACAAATCCCATATACATATCTCACAATTGATCTCTATGTGTCACTATGTACACAAGCACCACCTTTATGGAAACCCTTATTCAAGGTGACATTGGATGATGTCAAGGTTCATTGAACGACATGTGATGAGTGTAGTGACTTCAGGTCTAAGAACCACAATCACTTATATCACTTTGAGAGATGATTTTGACTATCATTCATGGGTTGGTCTGGTACACTATTCCCTAACAAGTACCTATGTGTTTGGCTTGATATCAAGTATCATGACTAATGAGATTTTGTCATCATTCAACACACATTCTAGTCTTATGTATCACTATCATCCATTTTGCTTCCACTATAATATCCAACTAGGTCCATAATAAGAATGTATGTACTCTTATCATACATATGATCTCACAGTTCAAGTCTTCAAACTAAAGACATGTGTCATTGAGTAACATCATTCTTTATACATTTATTATGTTATATCATTATCTCATAATTGAACAAAACAGAACAAATAGAATTTCCTTTATTATTATCAAATCAATTACATTATCTCTCATTACAATCATCATATTATTGTCTCTATCGGCATACATACCAAAAAAATCATGGACCAAGGAAATATCAACTAAAAAATCATTTGTTCTCTTTCTCATCAATGGGACAAGAAGGTCATAGTTTTAGAAGAAACCAAGATTCTCTCTTGTGACCCCACTAAACAACTGACAGGAAACCTTTAAGACTATAAGGTGAAACTTCACTCACAAATGGAAGAAGAAAGAGAAGAAGAAAAAGATGTGAAGAGAAAGAAGGAGGCTTCTTATAAATCCCATGTTGAGGCACTTGTACAAGCACGAGCCATAAGACAAGATCCTCCCTCCTCAAGTGAAGATGGGTTCCCGATTAACCTTGGAGCCAACTACTCTGAGGGAAAACATTTCAAGGGAAAATCCTTCTGCTCTACTCCTAGGTTCTATGAGTGTGGACATAAGGGGCACTATAAGAATAAATGCTAAAACTTTAAGATGCATCACTATAAGAGAAACCATAGGAAGAAGGGGGACCAACACAAGGATGGTAGATACAAGGAAATGGACAATAAAGATAGAAAGGGAAAAGAAATAGAGGATTCCTCTTGGAAAGAGTCTTCATCAAGGGATTCAAGCTGCAGGAGGATGAATGCCACATGGCTCTTGTGGTAAGAATAAGTGTGGAAGTGGTTGAGGTAAGAGAGATGCATCTTAATGAACCTTTCAAATATGCTCTTTATCGTAATTATCCATGCTTCCCATTCTTCATACTCTAAATGTAAGTCAAAAAGGAAAATGATAAGAACAATTATTGATGACTTGTATGCTAGAATAGAAGTTCATGAACAAAATGAAAGTACTTTCAAGTTTAGAATATACTCCTTACAAGAGAAATATCTAGATTTTTAACTTCAATACAATGCATTAGGTATGGAAAATGGCGTTTATCTAAAGCAAGTGCATGTGCTTAAAGATGAAAAGAAAACTTACCTTGATGAGGTTGTCCTACATAGAACTCAAAAGCTAGGTTGCTGACCAAAGTTAATGATTTTGTGTCTAGACCAACCTTTCCTAGTAAGGAAATCACTAGTATTACTCTTGCGAAAAATTATTACTGAACTAAATCCCTTTTCCTAGAGGCTTACATTTTAGATGGTCAAGAAGATATTTTTAGTCTTTAATCTATCATTATTACTCTTAGTGGTGACAACCATCTACTTAGGGATTCTTTGAAAAAATTCCACAAAGGGAAGAAGTCACTCAATGAAGTCTTAGAACATTGTACGCAACAAGTGGCTAGAAGTGGTTTGGGATTTTACGGTGGCCTAAAGAGAAAGAGCAAGAAAAAGGTTTAGAAGCCTCCAAAGTTCAATGGAGAGTCCTCCAAATCAAATGCCAATATGGTTTTTTCTCATTGTAAGAAAGATGATCATTATTCTATGTTTTGTCATTGGATCCCCAAGATAACCCTAGATCCCAAAGTTTTAATGGGGCATTGACCTTTTTTTCCTTGTAGGCCAATTAAAAATAGATTTTTGATAGTGGATGCTCCAAGCATATGATTAGACAAAAGACCCGCTTCAACACTTTTAAAAGGAAGAAAGGTGGATAAGTTGCTTTTGGTGACAACAAAAAGGGTAAGGTGGTAGGTGAGGGTGATGTATGTGAATGTGATTCAGTATGTATAAAGAATTAACTTGTTATGTAGTTCTTTTTACTTCTCTTAAATGCTTTCTTCTAAATTCCCTCACTTACAATTTCATATCTAAGGAAACTAGAATTGATAATCTTTATACTATTTTTCTTATCTCTCATAAGTCTATAGTTGGTAAGTGCCTTGTAGTTGATAAGAATGGTATATCTTTCTGGCACTGTAGGCATAGTGTTGCAAATATGCATCAATTGAAAAGGTTACGTTAAAAAGAGTCGGTTAAAGGACTTCCTAAATTAGTTTTTAAGAAGGATGAGTAATGTTGATGTTATACAAAAGGGAAGAAAACCAAGTCATCCTTCAAGTCCATATGAGTCCTTCACACCAATAGATCTTTTAAATATCTTCACATATCTCTATTTGAACCTATGGAGACTCAAATTCTTCATGGTAGCAAGTATTTTTTGGTGATAATCAATGTATTTTATCATTTTACTTGGACTATATTTTGTTCACTAAGAGTGATACTATTGATGCTCTCTATTGTTTACGAATGGATTGAAAATGAAGCTTCTTTTTAGACTTTCCATCCAATTAGTGACCATAGGGGAGATTTTGATTATAATTTGTTTGAAAAATTCTAATAGAAGAATCTACTTAAATACACACATTTTCTTCCTCTATTAGACCTCAAGAAATTGGGGTAGTATATAGGAATATTGGTTCCTTTCAAGAGATGGCTAGTACAAGTTTGTTTCAGTATGATACTCCTTAGAGATTTTGTTCAAAGCCGTTAACACTGTTGGTTTTGTGAAAAATTGGGTTTTCACACATCCTTTTATTAATAAAACCCCCTATGAATGACGTCATGGTATAAATCTTTCAACTTACTTCTTTTATGCTTTCAGTTGTCTATTCTTTTTTTTAACACTAAAGATTATCTTGATATGTTTTATGCAAAATCTTACAATGTCACTACTATTAGATATTATAAAATATTTAACATTGAACTATATAAAGTACATGAATGTATAAATGTTAAATTTGTGGTGACTAAACCCTCTTTCTCAAAGAATATTGTTTATAATGATGCTATGGATGAAGTGATTTCAAGATTGAAATAAGAAACAACAAAGGTAAAGATGTGGTTGAGGAAGAATGTTCACTCAAGAAAGAAAAGAAGGATCCCCACTAGCTATTTTGAAAAAGATCTTACAAAAGATCTCTTAGGAAATCCTTTTGAAAGGGTGAACATGCATGCTACAGTAAAGAGCAAGCAAATAGTTCCTTCATCTCCCAACTTAGCCTATTAATGTCAAATAATATCTTGAAGGTGAGGAGTGGATCCTAGAAATGCAAGAAGGACTTAAACAGTTTGAAATGAGAAAGTATTGAACTCTAGTGCCAATTTCAAAAGTTCAAAAGACATCAAATGGGTCATATAAACAAGCTAGATGAAAATGAAAATGTGGTAAGAAACAATGCAAGGTTAGTAGCACAAGGATATAATAAACAACAAGGTATTGACTTAGATGAAACTAATGCTCATATTCTAGATTAAAATGTACCATACTACTCCTTCCTTTTCTAGTCATAAGAATTTCTTGCTTTACCAAACAAATGTTAAAAGTGCTTTTCTAAACGAAGAGTCAAAGGAGAATTCTATGAGGATAAACCTCTTGGCATTGAACATGACAAGTATGCTAATCATGTTTATGTATTGAAAACTACTCATTATGGACTGAATCAGGCCCCTAGAGCTTGGTATGAGAAGCTATTGTTTTATTTATAGTGGCTATGTTATGGGAAATGGTGACTTTAACTCTCTTTTGGAAACAAACTACTAATAGTTTCTTGATATTCAAATTCATTTTGATGACATTATATTTATCAATATGATATTAATCATTGCAAGGAGTTTAGTTCCCTCATGCAAAGTGAATTTCAAATGAGTTGTTGGGGGATCTCACTTTCTTCCTTCAATTTCAAATCAAATGGAAAAAGGATGCCAAATTCATCAACCAACGCAAACACACAAGTGAACTCTTGAAGAGATTTGAAATGGAGAATACCAAGATAATTAATACTCCCATGTCCAACACCGCTAAACTTGATAAGGATGAAGAAGGTGAAAAGGTATATGAGAATCTATATAGATTTATGATTGGAAGCTTATTATATTTAGCTGCCTCTGGACTAGATATCATGTTTACTATTGGCTTGTGTGCTAAATTTTGATCAATCTCTATAAATTCTCATACTTTTGTGGTTAATAGGATTTTCAAATAGCTAGACAAGACTCAAAATTTTGAACCATGGCATTCAAGTCAACGGACTTAACGCTTACCGCCCATGATGGCCAAGCTTATGTCGGGTTCTTACTTCCTAGAAAGTGCACAAGTGGCATTTACTTCCTCTTGGGACCTTGTTTGGCTTCTAGGTTTTATAAGAAATAAAACACAGTGCCTCTATTAATATTCGAGGGTGAATACATAACATTTGGTAGCGTTGTTCTCAATTACTTTGGGCGAAGAGATTCTACAAGACCTTAACATTTTTTATGATTCTTCTCCAATATTTTTTGACAATACTATTGCAATTAACTTGGCTTTCAATCATATATTGCATAGTAGAGCTAAATATATCTAGTGTTCTGACATAATTTTATTCATGACTATATTGCCAAGAACGATATATTTATATTATTCATGTGGAAATGGAAAACCAACTTGTGGATATTTTCAATAAATCTCTATCTAGACAACAATACAACTTTATCTGATCGATACGACTTATCACTTATATTGATTATACTTCTATGTCTCCTAGATAGGGTGTTCATGTATGTCTATACCTTGTACATGAATGTCTATCATCAACTCATGTTTTATTTAAAATTTCCATGTTTGAAATGATTTTTGTAACTACCTTGGAGTTAAATGCAGGTGAGCTTTATCGCTTTGTTTAAAATGCAAATTGTAGCCTGTGATGAGTAAAATGTGTTGATATATAGTTTACAGGCTTTCTAGGATAATTTATTACTTTTACATTGATTTTAGAGTCTTATTATAGGTTTTGTGAGTTTGAGACAACAACTTCCACCAGTAAGAGTTTGTTCTCAAGTAACTCATACAACAAGTCAACTTGAGGATAGAACAACATCTTCTATTGTTGGTAAGGGCCTCATAAGACTGAGTCTTCTCCTTCTCAACTAATGAATCTTGAATGAATGCCCTATTTCTTTTCTTGTTCTTCCTCATACCATCAACCTTCCTATACCATAACCCTAGCCTCTTGACCTTCCTATCCACATGGAACTTCAAACCCTAGTATCTTTCACCAAATGGAGATGTGAATTCAATGTCTATTCTCTTTTGATATCGCTCCATTTTCATTAACACTCCATCTTCCAATAACTCCTTTACCTTTTTGTGCCTACGTATATTGTTGAATAAAAGACAGAAAGATGAAGGATGTTGTAATGGACCATGTCTTGGTGCTTTGTGTGGTGTACAACTCTCTTACTTCATTGATCACTACTTCAAGAAGGTGGTCAATGAATTCAATATCAATTTGACATGGAATAAAAACACCACATTTCCACATCTTGAGACCAAAATTGTTCTCTCTTCAATGATAGTTGCAACATGTTTCCAAGTCTATAATGCATCCTTTAATTCATATCTATGTGGAGACTCAATTACATGCACTTGGAAGGACACCTAACTTTAACATCTTGATTTGTATTATCCTGACACGTTCTATAAGAGTATTGATCCTGATCATACCCTTCTTGAAATACAAAATTTCCTCAAGAAACTTGACCATCCATATATGAGGAAATATGTCCTCCCTTCATTTACTTTAGACACCAGGAATTCACTCATTGATTTTACAGTGAATTTGGATGTTAATCCTAAGAAAAATCAAACTAAAACTATTGAAAACCACTGAAGTGATTGTTTACTATCTTCTAAAGGGGATCAAAGTCAAACTGACTCATTATGTTCTTCACTACATGACCTTATTTGCCCATGAGAAGAAAACTACTAAAAACCATCCTCAATATTCCAATCTTATTTGTGGTCTTTTTTGCTACCTCAATGAAAAATCTCTCCTTATGAATTTTAAATATTATGTGAGTAGGAGATGTGTATCAATAAGTGAAATCCTATTTAAGAAGTCCTTTCATAAGATTAGATTCCTTACCACTCGTGGCACCTCTTCCTCCCAGTCAATTCAACCAAACCAACCCCACTTGCACCACCTAGACTCAGTAGGAATTTGTTCTATATATCCAATGAATCACTCATGGGATATATGATGTATTAGAATACATACAACATACAATTTCTAGAATATATCAACCAAGACCTATTTTACATCTTGGACAACATGAACTTATCCTACCCTTCACCTTATCCTCCATACTAGCCATCATTTACAACCACTAACTATGACACATACACATATGACTAGTTCTACCTTACAACTTAGTACACTCCTTCCACTACCCACTCTACACTTACTATTCCAAGACCTTCACTCGTGTCCTCTCATCCATCTCCTTCCATGCCTCTACTTCTATCTCTTCCACCTGGCCTAACCTCTACTTCTCCTGATGGCCTTGATTTGAGTATTCTTCCTACCTTTCCATCAAAACTTGCCTTAGTATCTAGTGGATAGATGACTTGGTCCCATCTCAATGTGATATGATGTGCTATATAGCCCTTTGCTCCTTTTGAGGACATCTATATGGATGTGGATAGTTCCTTGAGGAAGTTGACGAAGAAGATGTTGGAGATGTTGATGATGATGGTGATGATAGTGAGGATGATGGGTACAATTAGGATGACGACTGCAAATTCTTCTAGATAATATCTAGTTAGTGATGAGGGACTTTGACCCAAGTTAGGGAAACTATATCTTAAGTCATGGAGTGCCCATGTACTTGTATTTTGTGAGATTAGCATGTAATACAAAGGAAAATTGTATATGAGGTACTATTTTCATATTTATGTCATTCTTAGTTTTTTTTCATCATGGACCACATTTTATCTTATTGTAATTATCATCTTATACATACCTAACTTGATTTTAAACTTATCTATTAAGACTTAAGGTCTGCAATATCATGTTTAGGTTATGACATGGTGTTCATGGTTCTCCTTCTGGCTTATTATGTTTGGTGCTTAAGTATTTGGATAAGACCTAGTTTTAGATTTTCTACTCCTCTTTTTGATATGAAAAATGGGGAGAAAAGGCTAGGTTACATATTGAAATAGATCGAAATTGCATAGCTCTTTGATTGTTGATAGTTGAATGTAAATATGACATGCATGATATATATTTATATATATATATATATATATATATATATATATATATATGTGTGTGTGTGTGTGTGTGTGTGTGTGTGTGTGTGTTTATGTATATATATACATATATACACACATACATACATATATATATATGTATGTGTGTATATATATGTGTATATATATATATATATATATATATATATAAAGTATTATTTCGAAGAGTTAACCACACAAGTAAATGTTAGCATGAGGGGATAAATTGTTATCTCATATTCATGTACCCCTCTAAATTTTAAAAGTAAAGTATTCAAATTTAATTTTTTTTCAATATGTTTAGTATTGGTTTGTCATCTTAAAAAAGGGGGTGAATGTTGACCTAAGAGTTATACACAGTCCATGTTTTGATGATGAATCAACCATTTGATTCATGTGTATGTAACATATCTATTTGATATCAATTTTAGATTATAGGTATATCAAAAAGAATAAATTAACAAACCCAACTTTCCCAAAAAAATTAAAATAAAAAAAATCAAGATTCATAGAATATATTGTCTTGTATTAGAATTGTGTTGTAAAACATTCATATTGATTGTATGACTTGTAACCAAGCTTAATTGATATTTAGAGTCATTGAAATTGAATGAATATGCACACTTTTGAGATTTTGTCATAAGAAAAAATAATGAGGCTTGAAGGAAATGTCTACCCCTGGGGTAACTCAATCGACAACCAATTTTAGGCTTCAGAAAAATCCATTGTCAATCAAGCATGCCCCTACGGTAACTCAAGTAATAGACAACACTTTTAGACATGAGTATTGACTATATTTCATATTTGTTAGAAACTCGACCGATAAGTTCTATTGGCTTGAGAGTTAGCACATTCAACTGAGTTTCCCAAAATGAAACTCGGAAAGCAGTGTTGTACCATAAGGTGCTAAACATTGGATTTATCCATTTTAGGGGATGAAAACTTCAAAATAGATCAGCTGGAACCCCAAAAATGGATAAAATTTACCCTAGGTGTCTCTATTGGCGAGTAGGAAACCTCAACTATATATAGAGATCCTTCCAATTCATTCCAAGTTTACCTTTTATGTTCTTATGATATAGTTTAATGTTTGTGCCAAGAAAAGCTCCATATCTCCCTGAAAGCTTGATTACTTCTCTACATTCATTTGAGTGAGCTAGGTTTCTTATTAGACAGCTAGAATCATTGCAAGAACTTGTAAATAGGCTCATTCTCTTTCTCCTAATATTCATTCACAAATCTTGATTTAAGGATATCTCCTTGGCTAAGGAGGTGAAGATCAAGGTGGAAGATCCTCTTCAAGAGTTGGTAAGACCTTGAATGGATACTGAAGACTCTCGGTAGGTTGATATGTAAGCCCTTGTATGATTGTTGGCTCCCTTATCCTAAAAGAGAATCTAATTTAGGGTGTTCATATGGTGTATCTTTAATGAGTGAATATAAGGTGTTTTTGATATTTACAAATCCTAGAGGTTGACCTCTCTATGTAGTGGATGTACATCTCTAAGTTTAGAGTTTAGAACAATTATAAATGATTGTGTTCATTGTGATTGATCAATCTCTTTCATACATTCTATGCTTGTTTTTGTTGTACCCAAATTTCAATATAACTTGAATGTCTAACAAGTTTTTTGTAAGTGTTTTTAGCTCTATTCAACCCCCTTAAGGTCCCATTGATCCAACAACTTTATTCCAAGAAAAAGCTACTTAGCCACTATGTAAGGATATAGATCACAACATGCATATCTCATTCCATTATACTATGGTTTTTCGAAGATATAACTTCTTCCAAGTACAATGACATTCAAGTTGCAACAATAAGGTAACATAGAGTTCAAACAATGTCTCAAGCACAACATAAAGATTCACTAGGTGGTCTATGATGTAAAATAGTAGTTGAAAACTACTTGAATATTTCATAAACATAATTGATATCATCAAACTATATACAATGATAATGAGGTTAATAATAATAAAAAATAACAAAATAATAATAAATAATATAATTATCATTATTAATATTAATAACAATATTAATAATTACTAACATATAATGTTTTTGGTTTCACTACAACTAACTAGTAATTATACTTGCATGCATATCTTCTTAATTTGACCGATTACCATGCCAACCTCAACCTTGTGTCGTTGATTTCTAGCCACTCCAACCCAATGTTTCCTATATTCATGTGAATGCAAGATCTGGTTCATTTGTAGTTGTATCTTGTACATGAAATTGAATAGTTTGACATAATGAAAAAATGTTTCTTTAACATTACTAAAGTAGTTAATATGTTTGTCACAAGATTACTTCTATTTCAACCACAACTCACATACCAATTACATCAACTTAATATTCCTATTTAGTATAAAAATCCATGTAACTATAAAGGATCAAATAAGTCAAAGTATAATATAACATAAGCCACATTTATGAAGTTGAGGTGGATATAATAATATACCACCAACCATATTCCTTTCTAGTTTTGTATCAGAATATTGATCATGAGATGAAGTTCTCTAGCATTCTTTCTTTATTTTCACCTTCATCACATATTCTATCTTCTTTCTTCTAGATAACTTTCCAAGAAACCATATTTTGGAAATATCTCCCACAAATTTATCACTATTAGCTCTCATGTAGATGAATGAATCATCATTCTGATCATAGCAACCAATACCTTCACATACTTGATAAACTCAATCTAATTCTTATGACATTTTATGTCTTCTTAGAATTACACTTTGATTGAGTCTCGATGAGTTATTTATAGATGTAAACTACGTGTCATGAAATTTCTCATTTTTCATATCAAGTATGGAAACATATTCCCTTGATCTATCCCTATGCAATATCTGTCATTTTCTCCAAGTGTGTGACAACTAGATTGGACATGATAAATTTTCTATTAAAACATGCTCAAATGCAAAACTAATCAAGAAGTACATACACAAGGGCTAATGATTATGTACATGGATGATGGATATGAATGTCAAAGGATTATTTAATACACGGACACTTACTTTTATTTGACAGAAATATATCACATGCACTTTTGTGATGGAGTGTAATACAATAAACTAAATTTTTCTTTGAAATATTCGATTTTTATAATATGATAGTTAATATTTCATCTATCTAAAATAAAACTACATATTCAAAATTTCTCTTATTTTAATAATGCAACACAAAATATTAATTCAAAACTTAGATACACATATTGCATAGATTACTAGATAAATAAGGTGAGACCTAGATCCCTAAGTTATCATTAGAATGAGTTCATTTTAAATCGGTTTATTAAGTGGAATGATATCACTAAAGTAACTTTACACGAACTCTTGATACCTACATTCTTAATTGAAATATACCCACGTCATTATTTGTTTGGTAAAGAAGAGACATATAATTTTTTGTAATTTTCTACACTGTAAGATGTTATTCCATTTTGGTGATTTATGGACCATCCAATATTCTGCATGCAGAATAACTAAAGCTAGTCCAACCAGTTTCAACCTTCATCCTAGCAACCTGTTGGTGAAGGTATAATGAATGAATATATATGCTTGTTGTTTTCCCTATTCTTTGTGACCATATGATAATTCCTAAATAATATGTAAGCCCCAAAAGACTAATTATAAACATTGAGGGAGAACTAACAAGTGGTTTATCTTCTCTACTTCCACTTGGAGGCATTGGGATTTTTTCCACAATCCATTAGAAAAATATGAGTTAATAAATGTAGTTTCTTTCTGTATATCTTAAATGCTTCCATAATTTCAACAAGGCCAAATCCTAAAATTCTAGGTCCAATTAAAATATGGAATTCCATGCCGCATAAATTTGGGAAATTTTGATAGTATTAACCCTTAATTCTAAATACCAATATAGAAATCTATTGTGATGATCATATTAGAAAATGTAGAAAACATGAAAACAAAAAATTGCATAAGCCTACATGTACACATATGAATGTTGTGTAGTAGTTAGATAACATGTGTTTGTTAATAAGATGAATTTTTCCATGTTATAATAAATTCTTGACACAATATTTGTTGATATTATAAATTATAATATTTTCTTGCACCACTAAAATGTAAAAAGTGTTGTAGTGTTTAGAACACATAGGTCAAATTTGATTACTTGATTGAATGGAAGCGCCAATCATTAGAACAATTTATGGAATGGTATGAAAATTATAATATTCCATACCCAATCATGATTAAATACCAAAAATATAGCAGTAAAATCAAGGAGTCTAACGAGTACAAATTTCTTGAAGGTCTAAGACATTTATTCACACACATGATTGGATATATAAAGGAAATATAGCTAACTATAACTGATATGAAAAGATGAAGATGGAATCCTGAACATTTAAACTATATATCCAAGAAATAAAGTATTCCTCTCCAAGCTCCTAAATCTAGTCAACATCTCAAAAGTTTTTTAGGGTTTCACAAAAACCAAAAAATAAAGTAGAAATAAGAAATGTTAAAAAAGTCTAGTATGTGCATCTAATAATCAATTACCTTGAAAAATATAGAATATTTATGTAGCCACAATATATGTCCCCCTAGAAGAGAAGAAACAAATATTCATCACCACATAAGCAATGTCATGAGGAAATTAGGCTACCACAATAAGATATGAGAAACAACAGGGTATAAATTATATAGTCAAATAATAGATCAAAAATTCGATTAATATATCAAATGATTGTCATATAACAAAAAATAATATATGCCAAAAAATCATAATAAACAAAGTCATAAAGAATGCAATCCATGATTATAAACACTATACTAGTGAAAGCATAACATTGTTGAATATAGGCACATAACACAATTCTAATAGAGAATGACACATAATCTGAATCCAACATTGAATAACACATAACTCGTTGCTTATAATAAAGGATTGGGCATAAAACTTGAGTATGTGACATTTATAGTCTGTGAAAAAATATATAAGAAAATATTTAAGAAATTATATTACTCTATAACTATTGCATATAGATATGCATAAACACAAAGGGAAATAAATTACAAGTCAAGTGAACAAATCAAACTAGATTTCCATTTCAAAAACAATAGATCAATTATTCATCATTATTTTATGGATATAAATATGGAGAATATACAACAAGATTCAATTTTCATAGCTAAAAAATAACAAAGAGTTTAGAATGAGTTCTAAGAGAAACAAACAACCAGAAAGGAATAGATATTATATTTTTTGGTAAAATTAAAAAAGGAGAGGGCCCTCCACTGATCATGCAGGTATCATACCTTCCACGCTGCCAAGGATGTTGTTGTAGGTGCTTTTTTCGATTCTTATGTGAATAACCATGACATACATGTCTTTACATAGGTTTTCTATTCATTCTCTAATGTGTTTATCATATATACATGTTGTAGTAGAGTGTACTACACTTCAAATAAAGAGAATGTTCAATTTCTCTTTAGATATAATCTTACTTGATACTACACCAAAGAATCCACACAGTTCCTTCATCACATTAATTTGTTCTGTTGCTACTTATGCAATATAATATGACATCTATAATAAAAAATGTGAAATGTATGGACCATCCATTGTTTCTTTGATAATTTTTCCAGTAAGATTCACTTTAAATCAGATCAAATTATTTATTTCTCTACACACATCCAAAGAAGGTAGGAAATAGAGGGTCACCTCACCTCATCCTATCTGCTGATACGGGATCCTATAATTTCCATCCAAAGATATGTTTGTTACTTCTTCTTTGATTAAATTTATAGTATACTTCACAATATTTGTGGGAAAAATGACTTTGGATGATATCTAGTATGAATAGTTAGACCATCCTTTCTATGCCCTTCATGAGACCAATCATAATTTCCATGCTTTTGCATCCCATGTTCTCTTCACGTTACAAAATAATTCTCAAGTGACAATTATATCATTTATGATGCTCTGGTTGGAAACAAAACTACTTTGACCATGGGATATATAATATAATAGTCAATATTATAAGTAGTATACTATCATCTTGGAGGCTAACGTGAGGGATATATTATTGAATGATGCTCATCTCAACTCTTTGCATGAATTCAAGTTGTTGACCTCTTCCAAAAGAAGACACTACAATCATTGTGATTTAGTTATTCATTTATTACTAGTTCTTCAACAGGAACAAACCATCAACCCCGCGAAGTCCCCTAGGCATTTAGGGGTAACAACACATGCTAGTAGACAAGCTTAAAATATGATTGTACCATTTGATTATGTGGCATAAAAATGCAACGACAAGGGTAGTTGTGACATGCATATAAATAGTTAACCATGAAGATTATACATGTTGGAATAGATTGTATAATATCTACTATGAAGATATATCTACATAAAGGTCTCAGTAAATCATCAAGAAATATTAGTATTAAAACTAGATCATGTGGTTAGCATCATTTTCATCATTACACATGAAAAAAAATTGATTCAAAAGTGGATATGAACAAACTGACAACATGAACAACAACATGAATTCCTTAGAAGTATTTATCTCTCGTTGCACTAAAACTATACATTTAAGAAATACATTTATGCTAATCTCAGAGGCATACTCAAATGTTTGACTCATAAAACATATGTTAAATCGTATTTTGGTTAACAAAAATTTTCACTTGACATCTCATTAACTTATCAACTACCTTGTAATGTAAGTTTTAAATGAAGTATTTCATTTAAAAGATCCAAAGATAAGTAATGGCATATAAGAAGGAAAGTGTACAAGTGGTTTCTATTTACTGAGTGAGGTCCCATCAAAATATTTGGCATACTTTATAACATAATTTAATTATTTAAAAAGATATAGGGGACTAATAGTGTATCATCCACATATTGAGTGTAAATTTTTTTTGAAAACATGGATTCCATTTATCAAAGAAACAAGTAATATCTATTAGACTTCTTACTATAGTAAGGAGGGTATCTTTTTCCCTTTGTTACCATAGATATAAGTTCATGATTCTTCTCGGGATTCGTATACCAAACTTTTTATAGAAAGGCATAATTTTCTGTATGAGTAAAAATAAAACTATTGTTGTTTATCCACCGAATATTTGTGAGTTTTAGAAATTTTAATATTTAAAAGTAAGATATATATACCTGCTTTATTACTGCAAAAGATGATTGGCATCATCTAATTCTAATTAAAAAAAATCAGCCAAACAACAATAACAAATTTAATACAATTAAACATCATTATTTTGTCATTCGCTTTAACTTCTTTGAAGGTATTACTAACGAGAAAATTTCATACAAATTGGAGACATACGTGTATTGAATGATGGTCTTGTTTGCACATTCCTATAGAGATCTTATTAGCTCATATAAAAACAAAGCATGTTAATATACGACCAATCACAAGCGCTCTCTACAACTTCTTTCGGAAGACTGTTGGTGTCATCTACTAAAGACTTAAATGATGATTGTAATAGCTATACGTATATATAATATATAGACATATCCGTAAATAATTTTTTCACCTATTATTTTTGTATCTTTATGCCTATCTAAGGAACTCTATTTTTGTTTGTTTATACTTATCTAAGGAACTACTAATCCTTTTCAAGTTGTTATATAGATATTTACAATGATTAGTAGAAGGAAGATGTGAAATCCTTACCTAAATCCATAGGATTCAATGATATATCAAGCATATTGTTAGTGCTTTAGACCATAAGCGTTCTTTGATACAGCTGTCTTGCTTTGCTCCATGACTAAAGAGACTAATGCACTAAGGGTCGGACTGGTTTAATGTAACTACAATTTTTCAAAACGTCATTTTTTCAAAACTGAAATTGAGTTCCGGGAAAAAGAATTCCAGGTGATTGATTTGAAACTTGTGTTTTCTGAAAAATCTAGAATTTCCCTCGAACAACTTCAAGGCACTACATCAAACTTCATACAAAATGAGTTTGACATTACGACAAACAACTTTATAAAAATATAAGGACCGATGTCATTTTCATCTATCGTATAAAATTTTCTTGCTGCCGGAAATGGCAGACGACGAACTCGTCAAAGAGAAAATTTAGTGCCTTTGGTGGTAATCTTTGAAACTGTTTGACAGAGCATCATGTCTCGTTGTAGCTGCCCAACAACCAATTGAGAAATCCCAATTCTGTTGCTGCTGGCAAACGATAGCCGATTTAGTTTTTACTAACGCTGGACATTGGCAAAGTGCACTTTTCTCCCACCGGTCCAGAGCGCTCAAAGCATGTCACAGCTGCAGAATTTCAATGCCGTGACAAGTAAGCATTCCAAGTTGGTGTGTGATTAAACTTGGTATCCTCGCAATACTCTCTGGTTCGTGTCCGCTGCCTCAATACACTTCGATGAGGTAGGAATATACTCTCAATACACTTCGATGAGGTAGGAATATACTCTCAATACTCTCCAAGATGACGGTTGCGGTATAAGGTGGTCTTCATAGGAATAGCACGGAAGGGGCAGTTGAAGCGAATGGGAGTCAGAGGCGAAGGAACTCGTTTTCCGATGATTTTGATTAGGAAGTCGGATCTGAAATTTTATTTATACTCCTGGACCTCTTTGGAAAACCGTGGAACTGAAAATGGACAGTTCCATCAAACCAATCCGATAAAAAAAGATTACGGAACTTAACTTCCCTTATTTTCATGGTCAGAAACCAGTCAGACCCTAAATGGAAGTCGAATTTCTGGCATTATTTTCTCCAACCAATAAAACATTGTGTAAAGTAAGGAACTCTACGAATTTAATCCTCAAATCAATAGATGTTTGGTTACGCTTGAGGGAAAGCATGATGAATATGGGTACTCTATTGAAGAAGTGGCATACTACGATGAGATGTTTACTACAATTGTTAAGAATGTAACATTTAAATTTATTCTTCATATTGCTATTACAAAAAATTGGGTTATGAAGCAACTTGACATTTGTAGGGTCATCCTAAAGGTTTATTTGAAGGAAGCAGTTTTCATAATCCACCATTGGGTTTGTAGAGAATAATTTTGTAGCTAGTAATGTAATGAAAACTTTATATGTCGTTTTGATGATCTTCATTTTCTATTTCCGGGGTTGCCCTTCACTTATCTACACCTTCATGAAGGATAATTGTTAGACGTCGGGGTACTTAAAGAGTTATATGAAATGCGCAGCAATGCCGCTTAGTAACACTCTTTTTTTTAATCCGTCCAGGTGATAAACAAAATGTCATGACCTAGTAATAGAGGGTATAGGAAAGGCTACAATCTCATGTTTGATAGACCCGGTAAAATATACAACAAAACATAGCACAGGATTCATGCGTGCGATAAAACCAGTGTTAAACCAAATCAACACAAGCTTTGTTCTACTTGAGTACTCGGCAGGATTTGATGTGCCAATCAAAGATATATTAGCTAATTGTATACATATAAGAAACTACAACGGACAAGGGAAGAGATTACTAAATTACCAACACTGTGTTAGGGGCCTGTTTGTTTAGGCGCGATCGATGGCAACCCCACACAGCTCTGGCGCCAGAATATCTCTAGTGGACTGTGAGAAATGGTACTCCATGCCCCAATCATAGCTTCATAGTACATGAATGCAATCAATTAATGGTTTCACAGATGAACGGGTTCACTATATAATCATCAGGATTCAGCTGTCCTGTTGATTGATAAACTTTTTTGGGCCTACTATGGATCAGAGAATGACTACGGGCGTCGAGGATAACATGTGGCCGAGTAGTGTCACTCTCTCAATCTTATCCTATATGCCAAAAATAGAAACTGTTGTGACTCTTTAACTGAGTCCAAGTGCAGTGGTTTGTCCATTTTTATAGGTGAGTGCATTGTTCTCAGTCTCCTTCCCACGCCTTTATCCTATCTCTTTTTGTCCTTCCCACGCCTTTATCCTATCTCTTTTTGTCGGCTGGATAAGGAATCCGGATACGTCTCTGTCGATCCTATGCGACTCAAAGAGGAAAAAAACCAGCCATATGTTCTCTAGACTCTTAACTGCCATTGCCAAGTTGATGGAAGCTTCGAGTGTAACCATGCACCGTGTGTTTGATGCCAATATACGATTCACCTGCACGCCGTCGCAATCCTCATCCGTTGGGGATAAGTCTAAAGGGGGTCCGAGCAGCTCTTTGATTTTGGGCACAGGGGTGCTGTTTCAGATGAAGATTGCGGAGAACTGCACTTTGACTTGTTGCCCATTGGGTGATCCGTTCCGGAACATCGTACTATCAACTCCGATTAGGATAACTGACGGTAGTCGTTATGGATAATCCTCACAATGACTTCAGATCATGTGTGACGTGTCGCACATGAGATTGTCCATGTGGCTTGCACAAACGACTTATAGTATGAGACCAAAATCTAAATCCTGATAAACAGCTTCACACAGACTCAACAATGTATATGTAACGATTTAATTACTCACGAGCCATACAACATGTATATAAAAGATAATACGTCCGAAGAGCATACATCAACGAAGAATGTGATCAAATTACCGAAGAAATTGCTTGATGCCAAGATTCTAGGCCTCATAGATTTCAGATATAATAGAGACCATTTAAAATTTCTACATATATACAAAATATAATCCCCCAACTTATAAAGAGAACCTTACCTTACAAAATCAGTTTGTTCGAGCCCTCAATACGCCATTTTCACTGTAGAAATTCAGATACAATGTCATATTAACACTATAGAGTAGACGATGTTTAACTACACTAAGTGGATTACAATATGAGAGTGGACGATGTCATATTACCAGTTTAGAGTAGTCAATATTTTTTTTTTTGTCGGCAAAAAAATGTGTTACTAGAAAACCAAAACTTTAGGTACAAAGTGCCTCTGAAAGAAACTAGATCTATGTATCTCCACACAGGGATGACACAACAGATGAATCTAAAAGAAACCCCAGGTAACCGAAAGAAGAAGGAAAGTCACATGGAAGCATTAACCCCTACCCATAAAGATATCCATGAGAAAAACCTCGCTACTCTACTAAGAACCAATCACCAAGTAAAGTCTTCGACTTGATAACTTGAGATAACAGAGAACTGGGAAAAACGCCAGGACTAAAGGGATTGCAGGACCTGCCACTCCATGCACCCTCCCTGGAAAGAGCACGAACTGCCACTTCATGACTTAGTCCACCAAAAGCAGGTAACTAGGCAGATAAAAATAAGCAGAAGGGAAAAACCCATACATAACCACCCCAAACCTCAACAACCATTCTTCATCAGGTCAAGAACACTAGCAATCAGAGCACCCACAAAATGTGTTACACGACAAGACTTAAGAGCAGCCACATCCAACCTGGGGAAGATAATGAGGGAACTCTCTCCAGCCTCCTAATAATCGTCTGTACAGAAACCAACACACTCATCACAGAAATATACTCAGTAAGGTCCTATATGGATTCTGAGAATCCTAATATAGGAATCGCTACAGTACCATTTCTTCTGTGTTTTTTCTTCTTCTTCTTGGATCTAGGCTCCTTGTTCACACTGAAGTCGCCCGTTACCTCCTGATCAAGATCATGGGAGCTAACCGAGGAAGCTTCATTAGAGTTCCAAGAAGACCTATGGTGATATTCCAAGATAATACCAGTGTCCTGCGATAGCTGTTTCAAACAGGGAGGGGTAGCAGCCGTTTTGGACAGGGAAATTTCCCAGTCCAAATTCAGTGCTCCCTCCAACTCTGTTGGCGAGCTACTTTTCATGTCAGGTTCAGACAGAAATCTGCGAGGATCATCATCCCTCCTCTGCTCCGCTTCTGAGATAACCCCAGATTCATCTTCGCAGGTGGGGATGTTCACCATGGCCGACCGTCGAACACCTTGGCTGCTGTTGAATTTCTCGACCCTTAATTGCAGCAGGCTTGGTATCGGTTTGCTCCCTGTGACCTTGGGGCAAGAGGGAAAACGATGGCCGAACTGAGAGCAGCCGGAACACACTTCAGGTTTCGCTAAGTAGCTAACCTTCAGATTTCTTGGTTTCCCATCAATATTGACCATCAGTGACCTCGGAAAACCAGAGCAGGCAGTGAGCTCCACACACACCGTGGCTTCACCCAGGCAATGAACAGAGAAACTGGAATCTTCGACATCAAGGGGCTTACCAATGAGGCTAGCAGCGCCGCTGAGTCTCCTTGATGTCCAGTGTAACCCTGGATTTTCGAGCTTGATCCACACGGGAAGCTTGGGGAAGGAGAGGGCTCGAAGAGGAGAACCTGGTTCCCATGTCTGGACAATGGTTAGCGAGCCGTCCATCATCCAAGGTGCCTCACTAAGAATCCTCCCCCTTTCCTTTGCCGTTGGAAGCTTCACAACAAAACCCTCTGTTTCCTCCCCAATGATCTCAAATGACTCACTGGGTCTCCACTGGCGACGGATCCACCCATGAAGCTTACTCTGGAAAGGCTTCCTCCCCGTGAATCTGATCGACACATACTCCTACCATGATGGAATAGGCTCTTCCTCGGTCGAGATGGAGAAGCATTTGATTCCGTCAACGACCTCCGGCTCAATGAAGTCGATAGTGGAGATGTCCTCGCACGATAATCCGGATCTACTGGTAGAAAACCAGTCGAGTTCTTCATTACCAGCGGATGAATCTCCACTCTCCTCAGGCGATTGAGTTGGCAAGGTAGAAGATATCACAGGTTTAGTTTTAGACGGTGACGCCTCTGAACTGCCTCCACCCTGAGACGACGGGATCCCTTCCACTCCATCCGCCGCGCTTCAGCTTTCAGAAGGAACCAAATCTGGTTCTGGTGATGGGATCCTTGTCTCTGAGATGGCGCCGCCCCTAGGGTTTCCTCCCCTCCCACGACCTCTTCTGCCTCTTCCGCCTCTCCCGTGACTCATCTTCCCTTTGATTAGAGTAGTCAATGTTCTGGAGTATGAAACACTAGATATGAAATTTCTTGGTGAAGTGATTGAGTTATACTATGAGAACAGGGTAGAAAAAGTACTTGACCGAATAGAAACCTGTATCAAGAAGGCTAAATGAGAAATATGTAGAAGAAGAAAAAAAATAGTACCATAAACAAATCCATAACATCCTTGAGAAAGTAACATGAACGCCCCTAGTATAGTTGTGGTTAGTACAAAATACATGACATATAACTAAAAAAGAATTCATTAGTATAGATGGAAGAATATAAAAGTTATAACATACAAATACATCTTGAAAATATTATTGATAAAAGTTCAACTAGAAATAAATCAACTTCAAATTATAAAAACATCAGTAAGAAATGAGTTTTAGACTCATTACTAGTAGCTCAAGTTCAAATTATTTTAGAATAACCCTCAAATCATTGTAAACCATCAAGATTTCCTTGTCCAACTGAGTCTAAGGAAAGCTGACATCAAGGGCATGCCCACATGTCAGTAACTAAAACATACCAAACACAAACAAAGATAATAGAATTGAAAAGGGGGTTGTGCACAACAAAAACAACAGAGAAAATAATGGCTGGATTTGATAGCATGATACAAGGACAATACATAGAAGTTGTGCTTATTATATTTGACTTAGGTCAAAAATATCAAATGAGATAAGAATTAAACGTTTGTTGATTTCATATATAAAGTTCATACCATGTGACTATCACTCAGTGGTCGTTCACCTTTGAATATCTACTCAGAGCAGTATGTCCTGCTCAAAAATCAGTTGTAAATCCCATGTACCCTTGTAATGCACCAAGCTGTCACAAGACAAAGCAGTATGTATAAGGACTCAAAGAGAAGAAAATATTATCAATTACATGGAGAATTAAAGCATAAAAGCTTATGGGAATGTAGTTTTGAGATGTGTAGAGAGTCTAAGTAAAATCACAATCAATCTAAGTCGAAATAGAGAGAGCATCCACACATGAAAACATCTCCTAATGGATAGTTAAATAATATATTAATAGGAAAATTGTATAACCTTTGTGGTTGTACAACATTATTATGAGAGACCATATTTTGCTAAACTTAACCCATAAATCATGGATAAGATCATTACCTTACCAGCTCGTAAGAATTGTTTCCAGCCCATCTGAGCCATGTGAGCAAAGTGATACCTAGACGTGGGGTTGGTTGCATAGGAAAGGAGGCTTGCGAGTAGTTGGCACACTTGAAATCCTCATTTCAAGGATGAATCTACAAGAAAAAAGTGTTTTCCTCCTTATTACAGGCTGGTGCTCGACCAATCTAATGAAAATATAAGGTAGATCTGCCCCCTTCTCTCTAGAAAAGAATCAGAACAAATTTTTACTAAGGATCAATAGTACTGGAGGGCGTGTGAGGCTAGAGCATGAAGGGGAACTGGTGGCACAGTAGGAGGCATAGTCAGAGGGGTTGCAACCTCTATTACCATGTGTACATGCACTACTATAGAAATGGCTTATAACGTCACTTTTAAAGGCTTCGGTTGTATAAATACACCGACACCTAAACCCTAAAGCCTTAGTTTAATAAAAAAAACGACATCTATCAGTGAAGGACGACCAGACACGGGTATCGCTTTTATTCAGTATCGGTTCCCTAATAATAAACCGACGCCTAAAATTAATCGCCAAATCCAAAATTTCCAGTAAAAAAAATTACCTCCAAAATTTAACATATGGCGTCGATTATTAACTACTAAACCGACGACGAAAGGTTATTCGTGAAACAGAAATTGGGCACATTTTAGTCTTCGGTTTTGCTACAATGACTGACGTTTATGGGTTTTCCCACGTTGTTCCCGGGAAATTTTTCACACCCTTTGAGCGTAGGTTTTTGAAAGAAACCGACGACTATGGTCATTAATTGAGAACAATTTTTTTAATCGGCATATGTAGGTAGACGTCGGTTTTTTCTAGTAAAAACCGATGACTATCATTGAGAATAGGTGTCGGTGTTTTTGTAGAACCGACACCTTTAGTTTTATGTGTCGATTTTATTTAGGAACCGACACCTATTGTTAACTTAACAGTACCCGCATGAGCCCAATCTTCCCCTTTCTCTGTTTCATTCGTTCTCGC
Source organism: Alisma plantago-aquatica (assembly GCA_963693085.1). Classification (NCBI taxonomy): domain Eukaryota; kingdom Viridiplantae; phylum Streptophyta; class Magnoliopsida; order Alismatales; family Alismataceae; genus Alisma; species Alisma plantago-aquatica. The sequence continues at coordinate 391,181,603 of OY856410.1, read as the reverse complement.
ACTACTTCAGGGTTTGGTCCGGTGATTTCTCCTCTGTCGTTGCTCGCTGCCACTGCCTCCACGCCTGCCACCGTCACCACTCAGGCTTCCGCCTCCGCTGCCGCTACGTCGCCGCCTCTGCTGGACGTCGTCACCGTGCGATACCCGCCGTCACTTCTCACCGCCGCTCAACACCTGACGCTCGCCGTCACCGCCGCTCGATAGAGGAGGTACCCTCTTCACTTTCTACCTCTCTTTTTCTTTCTCAACACCTGCTCGCCCTACCGTTCTACTGCCCGATCCTCTGCCTGGAAGCAACATGAGGAGGTCACGACCGTGTGGGCCTCCACCTCTTCTTCTTCCTCCACCTCTTCTTCTTCCTGCTCCCTCTCCTTGCCAAATGGATTAAAGCAAGGCCACGACCGTGTGGGCTGGCCACGGCCGTGGCTGTGTTGGCTGACCACGGCTGTGCTGGCCAACACGGTCGTGGTAGGTCAACACAGCCATGGTAAGGAGGGAGCAGGAAGAAGAAGATACATTTTCTATTGAATATTGATGCTTGACCTAATTCTATTAATTTTGATGCATGTTGAATTAAGATATTAAAACCCTAATACACATTTCACCATAATCTTGAATTAAGTATATTGTTGAAGTCTTGTGATCAATCTATGTAAGATATTAAAACCCTATTGTTAAATCTCTAATTTTGTAGTGATGTGTCACCCTAACATCTACATGAATCCCTATTGTATGATGTAGATTGATGATAATTCATGAGCTAGTTTGAAATTTTGAAATCAATTATGAATCTCTCCATCCCTAGGTCATACTAAATTATGTGTAATCTTTATCTTGATGATGAACATTCATGGACACTCGAAATGTTGAAATCAATGTTATAGAATGACAACACATGTATTTGTTGGCCTAGAAATCCATCCAAGATTTAATCATTAGGAGTAAATCTTGGATCGTCCCCGGTTTGGGACTGTTCTTGAACACCTAATCTCACTTAGGATGTAAGTGTATAATTTGTATTTGGTTTTCAAGAAAATTTTGGTAGCATTTCCCCGTTTGTTCTCTAAGTACATCTGTACTTGGAGAACATCGGGGAAATGTTGCTGAAATTTTCTTGAAAACCCAATACACAATATACACTTACTAGTGAGATTAGGTGTTCAACAATGGGATAGGTGGTACACATTTATTATATATAAGAATGACAGCACATGTATTTGTTGGCCTAGAAACGCATCCAAGATTTACTCATTAGGAGTAAATCTTAGATAGTCCCCGATTTGGGACTGTTCTTGAACACCTAATCTCACTTAGGATGTAAGTGTATAATGTGTATTGGGTTTTCAAGAAAATTTTGGCAGCATTTCCCCGTTTGTTCTCTAAGTACATATGTAATTGGAGAACAACGGGGAAATACTGCTGAAATTTTCTTGAAAACCCAATACACATTATACACTTACTAGTGAGATTAGGTGTTCAAGAATGGGATAGGTGGTACACATTTATTATATATAAAAATGACAGCACATGTATTTGTTGGCCTAAAGTTTTAACCATGCAAAAACTCTAATCTATTAACCCCAGATCTAATCTTGTTGTAATATATACTTGTTTTCTCTTTGATCATAGAATGGATAGATCATGGATGTCCATTCGCAATCATTGCACCCCAGAGTTTATATCTGGTCTTGACCAGTTTATTAGATTTGCCGAGGAACATAGGAACAACTTGGAGATAGGTTCTACTTTCCATGTAGGCATTGCGGTAACAACTTGAAAGTCAGCACTGGTGACGAAATCAAAAGTCATGTCATGTGCAATGGGATTATACAAGGCTATACAGAATGGCACTGGCATGGAGAGATTTCAAACTCAAAACCAGTGGATGTCGATAGCAGTGCTTGTGCGGAAGAAGAAATTGCCTCCAATGACGTAGATGTGAATGAACCAGTTCCAGTAGACATCGTTGATACGATGCTGGATAGTTGTGGGGTAGAGCACACCGATCCACCTCCCATTTTTAGAAACATTGTGCATGATGCTGATATATCATTATACACAGGTTGTACTAAGTTTATGAATCTGAGCGTTGTGTTGAGATTGTATAAGCTGAAATCTAACAATAGATGGAGAGACAAAAGCTTCACGTCATTGTTGTCTTTGTTGAAAGAAATGCTTCCTAAAGGAAATGAGCTGCCAATCTCAACATACCAGGTAAAGATATTATTGTGCCCCATGGGAATGGATGCCAAGAAGATACACACATGCCCAAATGATTGTGTATTATTTCAAAAGGACTATGTGGATTTGAAAGATTCTCCAAAATGTGGTGTGTCACGGTATAAATTGACGACTTCAAGGGAGTCCAAAACTGGTTCTCCTCCCAAGGTGATGTGGTATCTACCTATAATATCACGGTTTCAATGCTTGTTTTCCAATCTGATAGATGCGAAGAATTTGAGGTGGCATGCAGATGTTAAGAAAAAAAAATGATGGAATCCTATGACATGTGTCTGATTCTCCACAGTGGAAGAAGATTGATCTATTGTACCCGGAATTTGGTGAAGAAGTCAAGAATCTAAGACTTGGGCTTTGTACAGATGGGATGAATCCATATGGGACATTGAGAAGCCAACATAGCACTTGGCCAGTCATGCTTGTTATATACAATCTTCCTCCCTGACTGTGTATGAAAAATAAGTACATATTGTTGTCGTTGTAGATATCGGGCCCTAAACAACCGGGAAATGATATCGATGTTTATCTTGAACCTCTGATTGATGACTTAAAGAAACTCTGGGGTGATGGTGTGATGACCTATGATGCTTCATGAAGAGAGACATTTCGTTTGCATGCTATGTTCTTTTGCACTATTAATGACTTTCCAGCATATGGGAATTTGTCTGGATATAGTGTTAAAGGAGCTAAAGTGTGTCCTATATGTGAAGAGAACACTGATTCAATAAGACTAAAACATGGCGGTAAGACTGTATATCTCAGTCATCAAAGGTTTCTTACAAAATTCCATCCGTATCGTAGGAAGTGCAAAGCATTCAATGGATTGAATGAGGAACGAAGTGCACCTAAACCTATCCCAGGGGAGGTTGTTTATGAAAGAGTAAAAGACTTTGTCAATGAATTTGGTAAAAAATCACAATGAACCATGGCCACACGGAGTGAAAAATCTTTATTCAAGAAGAAGTCAATATTTTGGGATCTTCCTTATTGGGGTTCTTTGACAATCAGGCATTGTATTGATGTCATGCACGTTGAGAAAAATGTTTGTGATAGTGTCATTGGTACTTTGTTGAATATACCAGGTAAGACTAAAGATGGGATAAAATCCAGACTGGACCTACGTGAAATGGGAATAAGGTCAGAATTAACAGAATTACATGAAATGGGAAATCAAAGAACATACTTACCTCCCGCTTGTTACACATTGTCTAGAAAGGAGAAGAAAGCTTTTTGTGAATGTTTGGTAAATGTTAAGGTGCCACCGGGTTACTCATCCAACATCCGTAGATTGGTATCAATGAAAGATCTGAAGTTGATAGGTCTTAAATCACATGATTGTCACACTCCAATGCAACAAATATTGCCTGTGGCAATTCGATCTATATTTCCGAAGCATGTAAGGTTTGCAATCACCAGACTTTGTTTCTTTTTCAACAGTCTGTGCAGCAAAGTTATTGACCCTGATACTCTCGATAATTTGCAAAGAGAAGTGGTTGTTACCCTATGTCAGCTTGAGATGTATTTTCCTCTGTCATTCTTTGATATCATGGTACATCTTGTTGTCCACTTGACTAGGGAAGTGAAAATGTTGGGACCATTTTTCTTGCATTGGATGTATCCCTTTGAACGATACATGAGCATTTTTAAAAGTGATGTTAGAAACTGTTATCGGCCTGAAGAGAGTATTATTGAGGGTTATTTGGCAAGAGAGGTTATGGATTTTTGCAATGACTTTCTCAGTGGTAATGACACTCCTGGTAATGTTAAGAATATTGAGGAGCAATTTGGCAAAGGAATTTTGGGATCACGGGTGAAAGTAATCAGTCGTGAGTAGTTGGAACAAGGTTACTTGTATATTTTACACAACATGGACAAAGTGAGTGTTTATATTGAGGAACATACCAATTGCATCAAGAGATAATATCCTCGAGCCAATACAATGTGGCTTGCTAGAAAGCATAACAAGACATTTATTAAGTGGTTTGAAGAGAAAGTCTTACATCAACTATCTCAAACACCAGATGATATTATTGAAACTATCAAATGTCTCACCTTTAAATTGAAATTGACTGTTATGTCTTATGAAGGGTATGACATTAATGGATTCACATATTACACAAAGCACCAAGATGATAAGAGTGTCGTCCAAAATAGTGGGGTCACCCTTCAAGAGTCAACTATGTTTTTTGCAAGTGCAAAGGATTAGAGTCTACGTGAAGCTAAAATGTCATATTACGGTGTCATTGAATACATATGGGAGTTTGACGATAGATTTCAGAATTCTACTCTTCAAATGTAATTGGGTTGATTACACCAAAGGAGTTATAGTGGATGAATTGGGTTTCACTTTAGTGAACTTTGAAAAGATTAGCGAGAAGGGTGAACCATTCATATTGGCATCACAGGTGAAACAAGTATTTTATATTGATGATCCTGCAAATGATAAATGGTCAGTTGTTCTTCATGGTAAAAGACAATTCATTGAAGATCCTATAGATGAAGAAGAGTAATATGATAAGTATGATGACTCTAGTCCATTCTCAGTTGGGTTGCCAACACCAGCAAGTATTGAAGCTAATGATCACTTGTATGTGTGCGGAGATCACAATGAAGGATTGTTAATTGATAAAAAATTGCAATATTAGAGGCATGTTTATATTTTTTTATATTTTTTATTTTTCTGAATGTGAACTTTACAATGTGAATTACTTTACAATGTGAATGTGAACTTTATAATGTGAATTTTACAATGTAAATTACTTTAAAATGTGAATGTGAACTTTACAATGTGAGCTTTACAATGTGAATTACTTTACAATGTTAATTACTTTACAATGTGAATGTGAACTTTACAATGTGAATTTTACAATGTGAATTACTTTACAATGTGAATGTGAACTTTACAATGTGAGCTTTACAATATGAATTACTTTACAATGTGAACTTTACAATGTGAATGTGAACTTTTAGATGGCTGAGCATTCTCCTGATGATTGTGCTGATGATTACCCTGAGGGTGAGGACATCAATGTGTCGCCTCACAATGTAAGTTTTAAAAATATATATCATTTATTAATATCTATATGTCCATTTCTAGTTATATCATGTAAGTGTGTTTATTTTGTCAAATTTTAGGTTGATGATGCAAATGTACCCTCTGAAGCACTTGAGGCACTTGATGAGCATCAAAAAAAAGTTGACAAGAGAAGGAGCATCACTATGATGAAGAAGTTAATAGCACAAAGGGGCAATGGACCCAAACTTGATAATGTAGGAAATGCAATTGGAGTGAATCGCAATTCGTTTGTTTCATATCTTGGGTATGTTACTCGTAACCATTGCGGTTGTAAGATAGATTCTTGGCATAAAGTTCCTAAGGAGAAGAAAGATTTAATATGGAAGGATTTATGTGTGAGTTATTATTAATTTGCAATTCTATTTGTTAGATTACTAATTTTTTGGATACTAGTTAATAGCAATTCTATTTTGCAGAGTATATTTGAATTGGATGAAAATTTGCATCGTAAATGTGTTATGCAATACTGTGGGAGAGTCCTAAGGAACTATAGGACAAATCTCACCCGAGAATACATAAAAGAAGGTGACAAGAGGAAGAAGACAACCACAGAATAGTGGAACTTTTTGGACCAAGAAGAATGGGATGCATTTGTTGCTTCAAGACAAACTGATGAATTCAAGGTATTAGGCGTCACCCCCAATTTAGTTAATATAAATTGTATTCACCTATTCAAGATTAACATTTAGTGTTACTAACCAAATCATTAATGTGCATACTAACTGGGCCCTCAGTGAGGCGCAAAAAGCAAGGCGTGTACTGAATGTGCATGACCACACAATGGGTCCAAAGGGGTATGCAGGCATTCGCCAAAGACTATAGTCTGAGGCTACTGCTGAGTTTGCTGCTACTCAGGAGTCCTCTACTATAGGTAGCACAACTCTGTCTCACCATGATGTCTGGATAGTTGGGAGGCAAAATAAGAAGGGAGAAATAAGGAAGCCTACAACTGCTGAGGCGTCTGCAAAAATGGTAAAATACAAATCTTACAACAATCGTTCGAATATTGATTATTTGTGGTGTTTACTTAATTACAAATTTTTGTTTTGGCAATTAGCGAGAGCTGCACGAGCTGAGGAAACAAGGAAAGTGCATCCATGAGGGCACAAGGGATGAATTGACAGTTCCTATGGGTAACCCAGAGCATCCTGGACGTGTTAGGTATGCAGGCATTGGTGTGGGCATCAAAGTGTTCTTTGGGCCATCCCAGCGCAAACATGTCCCAAAAGCGGGACTTTCACAAGAAGAGGTAACCTATTCTTTCTTTCTAATGTTACTGTAAAAGAGAATTCAATAATCAGAAGCTAACGTTTCTTTTATCCATGTATAGGTAGATAAGTTAGTTGATAGGAAACTCGAAGAAGCACTGACCAAGTGGAAGGCATCTCAGACTACCACTCAGCAGAAAGTACCCATGGCGTCCCACTCTACTCCTACTGCAAAGGTTGGGAGTAATATTGTAGACCCACCACCTAGCACATCCAATGTAAGTATTTTTATGACATAATAACTAGTCTTTTCAAGATGATATGTTTTCAAGATGATATGTATAATAACATTCTTTACACAAAAATTTGTAGGGGTTGAAGCCATGCCGTCTAAAAAATATGTACATAACATTCGTTGCAGAGGCGTCGGCTTACCCATCCCTACCAGGAGAAATATTTCATGGGTCTCCATTACCATCTGGTTGGGTTCATGTGAGCCCACTACATATATTCCCCAACTGGATGGATCTTCCATTGCCATATGCCCATCCAGATTGTGAAACGCTTGGTGAGGCAGAAGGCGGAGTGATATTGTGGCCAAAAGCGGTTGTCCTCTATACTGAAACTATATGGTAAATTTACATTACGTTAAATTGTAAGTGTGTGTATATGATGTCAATTGATCTGAAATTATATATATATATATATATATATATATATATATATATATATATATATATATATATATATATATATATACATGTTAAAAAGAAGACACCCACAACATCTAGGCCTCCACCTCCACCTCCTACATTACCAAGTTGGGTTCCACAGGACCTACCTGTCCCGTTAGGTCCTAATTGTAGGGGTATGGCAATATGGTTAGGCGAACATGATATAAATTTCCCTATAACTGTTTCTATAGATGCGGATGCTGCAGGTCAATCATACGAAAGTAACCTATTTATACAAGATATTTTGGAGTTGTTTCGATATGATTGGCTGAATACATCTGTGATAGAGGTATGGACAAGGTGAGATCTTCTTTATACATCCATATACCTTGTGTAGGATCTGGTGATCTGGTTTCTTATTTATTAATGCATACATAATACATGTTTTGCAGCTACTTAGACAAGATATGTGTAGATTTTTCATTCAAACATATAGGATTTTTTATTCCATCTTTGATTAGTCTAGTAGCTAAAGACCCTCCGTCAGTTCAACAATATTGTTGTGATGCTTTTGCAAATTTTGCTCAAAATAAGAAGATGGTGATAATAGTTCCATTCAATGTGGAGTAAGTTTACTTTGCTTATAATTTGGACTTAAGAAAATTACATTTTTTGTGGATTTTGAGTTATTAATTTTTAACTTTTTTTACCTCTAGTGGTATGCAATGGGAGTTACTAGTTATTGTCCCCGAGACGTTCACTGTCTATTATCTAGATCCTAAGGGGACTAAATTGAATTCAAAATATGGACACATAATGAAAATGGCATTATTCCGGTGAGAAATATTTCATTTTCATATATGTTAACATATGTTATTACATTACTATTTAACTATGCAATGTACTATGTTACATTAAGCATGTAGGGGTTTAGATGAGTTCAAAAAGGCTGGAGGAAAGGTCCCCAGGAAATAGAACCAGCAAATAATTTGGACAAACGTGGAAGTAAGTTCCTGACTGCAATGTATATATTATTTATGTGAATAATGCTTAATTAGTTGTATTTTTTAATATTTTGTATGTTTCAATTTATAGTGTGCTATACAAGACAACGGATGGACATGTGCATACTATGTGATGCGATTTAGGCACATTATTATCAAATATGCCGCAGTGGACATCGATACCATTCCTGAGGTATTATATATAGTCTCATTAGATAATATCAAATATATCACTTTTATTTATATATTATTAATTATATATATACATCATTCTCTTTGCAGGTGTTTAAAACTGACCACAATACAGGAAAGGCCTTACCAGATGTACATGCTCCCTATACGACGGAATAATTAAATGATGTAAGAGAAGAATGGGCAACAACCATACAAGTAGTGGGGTTTTAACATATAATTGGGATGTTGGTAGCGAATAATGACTAAAGAATGATATTTTGTAAATGAATTTCTGAATTATAATATGTGTGAATGTTTCTACATGTTTGAATGTTTCTACATGTCTGAATGTTTCTACATGTGTCTGAGTGAAAATGAGTGAAATTGTTGGTTGCTATATGAATGTTTCTACATGTGTGAATGTGAAAAGGAATGGAACTACAGATTGCTACATGAATGTTTCAACATGTGTGAAAATCGAATGGAACTACAGGTTGATAAATGTGTGAACATTTATGTTGTTAATTTTGTAGGTTTGTGTCCTGTTGTTGGTTGATATCAATGGATGTCGTAAAACCTATAGTTCATAATTGAACTGTAGGTTTCTCATCCTCCGACCAGCCACAGTAGGTCTATAGACCGACACAAAAAAAAACTTAAAATAGGCGTCAGTTATTTGTATAAAATCGACGATAAATAGTTACAGTGTCAGTTGCCCTACTAGTAACCGATGTCTATTTCCCTAATGAGGCCAGACACCACGGTCGTGATTGTCAGCACGATCGTGGCAGCGGGCTAGACACACAGAACGACCGTGGCAGTAGACCAAACACCATGGCTGTGCTGGCCAACATGGACGTGGCAGCGGGTGAGATGGCATCGATTATCATTAATAAACTGACGCCGATAGTGCCCCAGATGGCGCCCTTTCTGTGGCAAAAAGGTATATGGCATCGGTTTCAAAGATAATAACTGACGCATATACCCCACTACTAACGCGTTTTCGGTGGCGCGTGAAGGGTTGTGGCATCAGTTTGAGAATCGACGCGTAACGGTTGGGCTTTTAGCGGTGCCCACATAGGTGTCGCTTAAAAACCGATATTAAAGGCCTTAAATAACCAACACTAAAGGCCGGTTATGTACTGATGAGGAGCTTCTTTATGACCTTGAGGGCTCTAGAGGTGTTCTGGCTGCCTGCTTCCTCTGATCCGGATCACATGCTTTGACTGTAGTCAGTTATCTATGTCATCCCACTGACGCTGCGATGGAGATCGGAAGGGCTCTCCAGGAGGATGAGCAGTCAGAAGATGTTGTCATGGAGATACGAAGGGCTCTCTAGGAGGACGAGCAGTCAGAAGATGCTCCCTTTGAGATCGGAAGGGCTAGAGCAGTTGGATGGGAAGGGGGTGGGGGCAGAGGCAGGGTGGTGGTGGATCCTAGACGGGGGCGGGTGTCGGAGGGATGGGTTCCGCAGAGGTCGAGGACTCGATCGGAAGGTGATGTGCTAGGTTTCAGCATGAGTGGTGGGAGTGGGTGAGATTTTATTGACTATGGTAGTTTGATATGGAAAAAATACTAGATTGGTCCACATTTATATTAAATTTTGATAATCACATGTGACCAGCAATTGAGAGAGAAAAATTGAGAGTCATTTTAGCTTTACTCCAATATATCATGTCCAAATGTTTCATACTTTATGTAGTGGTCCCTAAATATCTAACCCAACATAAAATATCATTATTTTCATTAACTTGGTGTGTACATTGAGTTTATTTGTAGTTATATATATTGATTTTAAGATATATTGGTGTACATTAATATATCTTACCATAAATCTTCCTACATTCCCTCTTTATTACCCCAACATCATATTAAGTGATTGAGAGAAGAGAGAGGAAATAATAGATAGATCTTTTATATACTTGGATAGTTGGGATATATTTCTAGATTTTTTTTGTTTATTTTCTTTTTCAAATTTAGGTTATGAATATGAATGGAACGGTCTAGATGGGGAAGAAGGGGAAAGTGGGAGTAGGAGAGAGTTGGGAGAAATTTTAAGAATGATTTACATGATTGCATTATTTCTTATAAATGTTGAGTTTTGAGGAGAAGGTGAGAGTAAGAGAAAGAGAATCAAGGAGCCTAGGAACATCGAGGAAATCTCTTCACTTATTTTCTCTTGTACCATTCTTTATATCTACACTTGAAACTTCATTTGTAGCATTGAAATCATGGAATCAGAAAACCTTTGGCAACACTCACAAAAAGAAATTGGACATAGAGAACATCATCCATACCTTACAGATTGAGTTCGATGAGAATCCATCGATAGCAAATGAAAATCTTCTATGGACAACTGAAAAAGAGATGGAGGAGATCCTTCATATTCAGGAGTATGGTGGGTTGACTGAGTGAATCGAAGCATGGGATCGTATCACTAGACCTACAGAAGATGACAGTTTGAGACTCACTTCCCTACAACTTACAATGAAGTTTGAGACCTCAGGTATCTCTTTGATAATGAGGACGGGACACCTATATCATTTGAGGACTTTTGTCATAAAGGAAATTCTCAATCCATATGGTCTTTGAAGGGATGGATTCGTAATGAATTGATTTCTTTGATATGTTGGATGATTTGGAGATCTAAATGTAGAAGAAGGTTCCAAAACTTGTGGACATGGATGGAAAAAAAAACTTAGTTGAAATTTGTTTCATCATTAACAGACCCCTTTCTCATAAAAAATTTCACTGAGTGGAGGACCCAAGTATCTACTTGAGGATGGAGTTCATGGGCCTACATGAGCCTAGAATGAAGATCAAAACTTTTGATATCATTATATGGAGCCCCCGGACTTTGTGAATCTCAACTCAATATCAACTTGGAATAGATGCAAACTGCACAACAACCAAGCAGTGATGGGTGGCTAGTATCATAAGGAATTGTCATGTTTATACCTATATGTCATTTAGATACTGGTTGAATGAACCTAATTTTATTTCAGCATATATCCAAGGTTGTCTAGTGGCATTGAAGATAGTTGATGAAAACAGCCTCCCTTTATCTATTATTGAAGTGGATGATGCTTAGATGCATGATATCTTATGGGGTCCTACCAAGGGTCCATGGATAATGCATACATTCATCTAGGAGATCAAGTTGTCATTGGTGAATAAGAAATATTGAATACTTAGTCCCAAAAATGGCTAATTGCATTCCAAAGGAGCTTGGGAAATGGGGTCGACATATGGAGAAAGTTTTGATTTGTTATGAAATAGTTGCTACTCCCCACCCACGTCAGAGGAATGATTATTCTAGAATGGAGAGACACGCTATATATCAATATTTGGTGGATAGATACATAGAAGATTCATACATAGTCTCCATACATGTACATAGGTTGTGGTAATTTCTTTATTTCCTTTTCTCAGAATTGTAGGATATAAGCATCATATGTTTTTTTATTGACACTGACCACATGAGGAGAGTATCATTATTGACACACCTCATTTTTTGTTTTTCCCAGTAGCTCCTTGATCTATTGACATAGTCCTTGTTGTGCGAGCTGGCGGGTGCTCTTGTACACCCCAAGCCCAAGCATCATCTAGAAGGCTTTATCTTGACACAGGGAAGTCTTAGAGGGCATCAATTCTCCATGAGTGGTTGACCTCCACTCGTCATAATCAGAGCATGGAGATCTAGGCTTCTTCTCAAACCATGGATCAAGGCTAGAAGAAGCCAAGTTATAAAAAAATTGTGCGTCCCTTTCTATGTTAATCATATTATTGATGTCACAAGGGTGGTTTAGGGTTTTGACTCATGTACCTTGTTGATCAGCCACAATACCATATCACAAAATGCATTTGTGAGGAATCAGGGACCATATCATGAGACTATCCTCTCACAAAAACTCTCTAGGACTGCATTTGGAAGGAGCCATGACCCATATGATGAAACTATCCTCTCACAAAAAGTCCCTCAAAATGCATTTGTGAGGAGTCAGGGACCATATCATGAGACTATCCTCTCACAAAAACTCTCTAGGACTGCATTTGGAAGGAGCCATGACCCATATGATGAAACTATCCTCTCACAAAAAGTCCCTATAATGCATTTCTGAGGTGTCCTCTCACAGTAAGTCCCTAAAAACACATTTGGGAGTAATATGTAACAATGTCATATCACAGAAAGTCTCTAGAAATGTATATGGGAGGATCCTGAGGCAATCATGAGAGTGTTCTCTCACAAGAAGTCCCCAAATGCATTTGGAGGATCCAAGCCCCATATCATGATAGTTTTTTCTCACAGAAAGTCCTTTGAAATGCATTTGTGAGGAGCCATGTACCATATCATGATAGAGTACTCTCACAACAAGTCCTTAAAAATTTATTTGAGTGGAATTGGGGTTCATACAATTACAAATGGCATCTCACAACAAGTCCCTAAAATGCATTTGGAAGGAGCCATGACCCATATCATTATAATGTCCTCTCACGAAAAGTCCCTAGAAATGGATTAGGAAGGGTTCAGGGCCCATATCATGGCATTGTCCTCTCATAGAAAGTCTCTGCAAATGCATTTGGGAGGAGACACATCCCATATCATGACAGTTTCCTCTCACACAAAGTCCCTGGAAATGTATTAGGGAGGAGCCACGACACATATGATGATACTGTCCTCTCACAACAAGTCCCTAAAAATGAATTTGTTAGGAGTCATGGCCCATATTATGATGTTGACCTCTCATAATAAGTCCTTGAAAAATCTTTTGCGAGGAGCCATGGCCAATCTCATGAAAGTGTCCTCTCACAACAAGTCTGTTAAAATGCATTTGGGAGGTTCTTGCACCCATGTCATGGCAAATGTCATCTCATAGAAAGTCTAACCATTCATTTATAAGGATCCACAACCCATATCATGATAGTGTGCTCTTACAATAACTCCTTGGAAATGCATTAGGGAGGAGTCAGGGCCCATATCTTGGCAATGCTCTATCCCAATAGGTCTTTAAAAATACATTTGGGTTGGTGTTGGTATGTATGCCCAAAGAGAAAATCATATGATGATTGAGATGGTATATTACATAACGAATATGATTAATAATAAATACAAACTTCCAATTCACTCTATTTCACTCTGTTATGAGATAATGAGGAAAGACAGCGAATGTGTAAAGAATGATATTACTCAATGTCTTATGTCTTCAAGTATGTGACTTGGGCAATGAGATCATATGGATGTAACCCTAAATAAGGATTGGGGTCATGAGATGACTGACTCGGGTCACCAAATGACAAGTTGGGGTATGAGACGACTGGATCACAAGGGCAAGACGCTCGGTTCATGAAGAAATTTGATCACATCAAGGATTATTGTTAACATTATGTTGTGAATTAATTGGATTCAAATTCCCAATTCATATACCATTGTGAAACATGGTGAAACGACCATTAACTCGAACCGATTGGCCCGCATGTGAATGGAGAGGGGCAAGGGATGTCGGCTAGGAATCGAGGATGGGAGAGAGATGAACGATTGTTGCGTGAGTCGGGGAAATAGAGGAAGTGTGGGATTGACTGATTGAGGGGGTTCCGTTGGTGTCGCGACCACCATGCAACATGGTGTCACATTAGTGACAACCCAAACACAATGCAACGTTACACCCAACATGAGACAGCAACAACACGATCAAAGAAAAAAGGAAATGTCATGACTGAAGCCCAAGAACAGCATCACGACCAGTGTCGTCAAGATCCAAACTCATAGATCTAAGATCATCAAACCCTAAAATGGGCGCTGATGCATTTCTGCCAATGGTGTTACACACTACCCAAGTACAGTTTAAATAGAAGCAACCTCGCAAAAAGACACACTTGATGGATCTTTCAAAATTTATATATGGACCTAGTTTGATACACTGGCTTAACTAATCACACGTGCCCGCAATCATAGGGGTTAGTGATGTAGTAAAGGCAAGTGGAAAGAGTAGGGTCGATCTGCAGGGAGAGAGGGAGCACTAGAACTAAGTTAATGTAAGCTAGGTTCCTAAAGCAGAGAGTAAGGTTTGAGGGTTTAAAGATTGGTTTTGGTTTATTATGCTTCGATTCCAAGTAATTATCAACAAGAAGGAAACTAGATCTCACAACACAACATCACTATTGCCTCCACGACGCACATCACAGCCATGATAGAACATGATACAACAACGTTAAAGCAAGGTGCCATGACCAGTGTAAAATATAGGCTTCGTGACCAACCCACAACACAACGTCGCAACCCACCCTCACAACACAATGTCACGACTGCAACAAATGTAGCATCGCGACTAGACCAAAATGAAGCGTCACGTCTAGAAGTAGAAAGGACCATCACAATTGAAATAAGGCCAACCATCACAACAAAAACCATCCCAAGTCCTTGAAAATACATTTGGGAGGTGCCATGGCACATGATGATAATTTCATCTCACAATATGTCCTCAAATATGCATTTGGGTGGTGTCAGATCCCATATCATGACAACATCCTCTCATGCAGGACCATCAAAATGCATTTGGGAGGTGTTAGGGCCCATATCATGACAAATGTTATCTCACATCAAGTCTCTAAAAATGCATTTGGGAGGTTCCACAACAATTATTGTGATAGTTTCCTTTCACAACATGTCCCTTTAAATGCATTAAGGATGATACATGGCCCATATATTGGCAGTGTCCTCTCATAATAAGTCCCTGAAAATGCATTTCGGTGAAGTTTGGGCCCATATCATGACAATGTCCTCTCACACCAAGTCCTTGAAAATACATTTGAGAGGTGCCATGACACATATGATGGCAATGTCATCTCACAGTAAGTCCTTAAAATGCATTTGGGAGGTGTTAGGTCCCATATCATGACAGTGTCCTCTCACAATGAGTCCATGAAAATGCATTTGGGAGGTGATGGAGTCCATATCATGACATATGTTATCTTACTTCAACTCCCAAAAATACAATTGGCAGGTGCCATGATCTGGATCATGATAATGACCTTTCACAACATGTCCCTTAAAATGCATTTAGGAGGAGCCAAGGCACATATATTGACAATGTCTTCTCATAATAAGTCCCTGAATATGCATTTCAGTGAAGTTTGGGCCCATATATGACAATGTCCTCTCACAACAAGTCGTTGAAAATACATTTGGAAGGTTCCTTAGAGCATATGATCAGAATGTCATCTCATAGTAAGTCCTTAAAAATTCATTTGGGAGGTGTTAGGTCCCATATCACGACAACTTCCTCTCACAACAAGTCTATGAAAATGCATTTGGGAGGTGTTAGGGCCCATATCATGACAACGTCCTCTCATAACAACTCCATCAAAATGCATTTGGGATGTTTTTGGGTCCCATATCATGACAAATGTTATCTCACATCTAGTCCCTAAAAATGCAATTGGGAGGTTCCATGACCCATATCATGATAGTGTTCTTTCACAACATGTCCCTTAAAATGCATTAGGGAGGATCCAGGGCCCATATATTGATAGTATCCTCTCATAATAAGTCCTTGAAAATGCATTTGGTTGAAGTTTGGGCCCATATCATGATAATGTCCTCTCACACCAAGTCCATGGAAATATACTTGGGAGGTGCCATCCCACATATGATGATAATGTCATCTCATAGTAAGTCCTTAAAAATGCATTTGGGTGGTGTCAGGTCCCATATCATGACAACATCTTCTCATATAGGACCACTAAAATGCATTCGGGAGGTGTTAGGGCCCATATCATGACAAATGTTATCACACATCAAGTCCCTAAAAATACATTTGGGAGGTGCCACGACAATTATTGTGATAATGTCATTTCGCAGCATGTCCCTTAAAATGCATTAAGAAGGATACATGGCCCATATATTGGCACTATCCTCTCATAATAAGTCCTTGAAAATGCATTTCGGTGAAATTTGGGCCCATATCATGACAATGTCCTCTCACGCCAAGTCTTTGAAAATACATTTGGAGGGTGCCATGGTGCATATGATGACAATGTCATCTCACAGTAAGTCCTTAAAATGCATTTGGGAGGTGTTAGGTCCTATATCATGACAGTGTCCTCTCACAACGAGTCCATCAAAATGCATTTGGGAGGTGACGGGGTCCATATCAAGACATATTTTATCTTACTTCAACTCCCAAAAATGCAATTGGGAGGTGCCATGATCCAGATCATGATAATGTCCTTTCACTACATGTCCCGTCAAATGCATTCAGGAGGAGCCAAGGCACATATATTGACAATGTCCTCGCATAATAAGTCCCTGAATATGCATTTCAGTGAAGTTTGGGCCCATATATGACAACTTCCTCTCACGCCAAGTCCTTGAAAATACATTTGGAAGGTGCCATGGAGCATATGATCACAATGTCATCTCACAGTAAGTCCTTAATGCATTTGGGAGGTGTTAGGTCCCATATCATGACAACTTCCTCTCATAACAAGTCTATAAAAATGCATCTGGGAGGTGTCAGGGCCCATTTCATGACAACATCCTCTCATAACAAGTCCATCAAAATGCATTTGGGAGGTGTTAGGGCCCATATTATGACAAATGTTACCTCACAACAAGTCCCTAAAAATACATTTAAGAGGTGCCACTACCCATATGATGATAGTGTCCTTTCAAAACATGTTCTTTCAAATGCATTAAGGAGGACACATGGCCCATTTATTGACAATTTACTCTCATAATAAGCCCCTTAAATGAATTTGGGTGAAGTTTGGGCCCATATCATGATAATCTCCTCTCACGCCAAGTCCTTGAAAATACATTTGGTAGGTGTCATTTCCCATATGATGACAATGTCATTTCACAACAAGTCCCTAAAATTTCTCATATCATGAGAACACCCTCTTATAACAAGTCCATGAAAATGAATTTGGGACGTGCCAGGGCCCATATCATAACAAATTTTATCTCATCGCGCGTCCCTAAAAATGTATTTGGGAGGTTCCACGACCCATATCATTATAGTGTCCTTTCACAACACATCCCTTCAAATGCATTAAGGAGGTGTCAAGGCCCATATATTGATAATGTCCATAAATGCATTTAGGAGGAGCCATGGCCCATGCCATGACAATATAATCTCAAAACAAGTCCCTTGAAATGCATTTGTGAGGATCTTGGGCCCATATCATGGCAGTATCATCTCACATTAAGTCCTTTGACATGCATTTGTGAGGATGTTGGGCCCATATCATGATAGTGGTCTCTTACAACAAGTCCTTGAAACTTCATTTGTGAGTATCCAAACCCATATCATGGTAATCCTCTCAGGAAAGTCCCCCAAAATTCATGTGTGAGAAGCTACGACCCATTACATGACAATGTTCTCTCAGACAAGTCCATTAAAATGCTTCCAGGAGGGGATAGGTCCTATGTTATGACATTGTCTTCTCACAAAAAAAGTCCTTGAGATGTTTATATATGTATTGTCATCTTAACTATTCATAAATGGACATCTATGAGTTTGGGGACAATTGAAGCCTGGTTGATTGGGTGCTTATGGCAGCTATCTCCCATTTGCAAGAATCATTACTGGGGGTGGGCAGTCTATGTAGGATGTTTGCAAGTAGAAATTGGCCTCATAAGACAAAGGCTCATTGGACTTAGAATGATCATCAAAGAGACATGTATGAGTTTGGTGACTATTTTCATGCCAATATCCCTTTATGAATCACTTAGAATGACTCTCAAAACCATTTTCTCTCACACATCTCCTTTACAAGTTGTCAAATAAATGTACTGATATATCCCCATGAAAATGTATTTGGGAGGATCCATGAACCATACCATGACGGTGTTCACTCACAACAAGTTCCTTGAAATGCAACTTTGAGGACTTGTGGCCCATATCCTGATAATGTCATTTCACAACAAGTTCCTAAAAATGCATTTGTGAGGAGAATGGGTCCATATGATCAGAACGCCGGCTAATAGAAATCCCCCAAAATGTATTAGTGAGGAGCCATGGTCGATATCATGACAATGTGTGTTGGTAGAAAGCATGTGAAAATGCTTCTGGGTGGAGCTAGGGGCCAGATCATGGTAGTTTCCTCTCATAGAAAGTCCTTGAAAATGCTTAGATTTGAGACATGTATATATGCATTGTCCACTTAACTATTCATAAAAGAGATGTGTATGAGTTTGGGGATGATGGGAGCAAGTTCGTTCGAGTGCTTTTGACAGCCACCACTCTTTTGTAGCAATTGTTGTTGGGGAATGGTTGTCTACGCAAGATGATGTTAAAGAGAAATTTGCCTCACAAGACAAATGTCCATTAGCCTTAGAATGTTCACAAAAGAGACATATATGACTTTGGGGGAAGATATTTATGCCAATATCCCTATATGATTGACCCTCTAAATTACTTAAAAAGACTCTCAACAACAATTTATCTCACATATCTTCCCTTATGAATTGTCAATAAATGTATTGATATATCCCCATGAAGCTTGTTGATGCTTTTATTGGTTGGGAGATGTTGGATGACTAACATGTCTATCACCTAAAGTTTAGGTGACAAGTATGTGTCACCTAAAAGTTTGGTGACATGCATGTCTGTCACCTAAATATATACCTCCTTACAGATCACATGTGACTCATATACATGTCACCTATATGGAAAACCTCCATAGAACATAGGTGATTCAAATGTATGCCACCTACTTGGTGTAACTCTTTCATGTATGATAAAAGCATTTCATCTATATTATATATGATTATATAGATTATAAATGATTTACATGTATGTCACCTAAAGTATGTAACCTTTTCAAAATGCTAAAATGTATGTCATCTATTTCGCATAGGTATATACAGATTATAAGTGATGTACAGGCATGTCACCAAAAATGTGTAACCTTTTATAGGACTATCACCTATATTATGTTTTTTGGGAGTGTCATACTAATATACAAATAAAATATTGTTGTATTAATCCATCTACAATAACACTGACTAAAGTAGGTATGAAGGATTCAGTCAACCTAAGCATGTATAGATCGTAGAAAAGCTACCCTGGAAGAAAAACATATGACCAAAGACTAACCAGTTGACCAAGACAAAACGAGTAGAAGCTACTCATAAATGAGTGGAGACAACCCTACAAATGGGAACACGATGGTCTTGCAAAATTTGGGTCTGACCTAGTGAAAGGAAATTTGATTCAATTATTTATAGCTTTTGAGGTTGCTCTTTGTATTCAGTCTCATGGTCTTGGACTGGTTAAATTGACTTTCATGACAAAGTTCTTGTTATTTGATCTTCAATTTCTCAAGGTCCACTTGACTTGGATAGTCCAGTACATTATCTAGCTATGTGATTATGGAGAAACCAAGCTAGTCGAATAGTGTTATTGAGTGATAGAGGAATGTTCAATTGTGGTGATGTGTCATCATTTAGCATCATGTGGTTTCTCGTGCTGAAGTAGGGCTTCAGGTTGACTTTTAAGGAGTAGTAAAATAAGTCTTGAATTGCAATCAAATTCATGCCAAAAGTGATTTCCCATTTTACAATATATATAATAATAGAATATTAAGATTTATGTACATCAGGCATATATTTCTCTTCTTTATAAGAAAAAATGGGCTTATTTATAGCTATGACAAAAACCTAAAAGTATATTATCAATCACTTTATATTTAAAGTTTACTTATACTAAAAAAATGTAGTTGACTAAAATTAATAAAGCTTTTGGAAGAAAGTTTTTTTGTTAAGAGAAAACCATGTCCCATGAAAGAGAACATACTAGTTTCTTGGCAAATCTAAATACAAGGAAATTTAAATCTAATTCCACATTTCTTATTTCATTGAGGCTTTCTAATGATTAATTTTATTTCACTAGTGCATTAACGTCAGTTGTTCCTAGCTCAGGATACTGAAATTCAATTTATCATGTCAATGGTCTTCAAGTCTTGAAATTGATTGGACAAGGATCGAGTATTTTAGATAAAATTCAAATCTTCCATATAATATTAAAGATTTGTTATTAAACATATTTATTCCTCAGCTATGCCCTTTATCTAGAACATGATAAATACTTCCCGTTTATGAGCTGAAAAGATTTGTTCCCCAACCATTTGGTATGTAATATCCTCAATTTTAATAAAAATTGAATTATAAAAATGAATTGATTTATAAATTCCCTAATGCTATTATTGATGGAATAATAGTGTTAATTGCCTTTGTGACATGGGTGCTTGTGGTACAAGTTAAATAAAATAAAAATAATTCATAATAAATTGGTATTAGTGGCTTTTGATATGGTAAATGACATACAAGATGATATGCAAGTTTCCAAAGAAGAATAAGAGATGTGGTGTTTAAAGGATATTAAGAGGAATATATCCTTTCCTAGAACCTTGCCTTGCCTTTTCATGCTATTAGTTGGTGTTAATAATGCTAAATAAAAAGAGACATCTTTTATGTGTATAAAAATGTGGTAGTGGAGTGTTTATATAAACATCAGAAAGTGCCTTACCTTAAGATATGGGACAATCACATATGGAAACTTTACCTACCATGCGTGGCTAACTTACATATACATAAGAATAGGAGTAATAGAATTGGAAACTGATTGAGAGAAAGAGAAGAGAATGGACAAGTGTGTATGACTAAGAATAGGAAAGTGCACAACCATGCTATCATGGGTTCAAAGTCAGCAATGAAAACCATCCTTTCCTTGGTCTGTGAGGGTGGAAGAAACCCTACACGCTACTATAGTCACCTATATAAGGGTACATCCTAGAGCCTTTAATACAAAAAAAATGGATCTAAGGATCTTGTAATACGACCACCATCCCTTCCCGATCTTATCTTCTTCTTGGGGTAGAGAGTAACATCTGCCTAGCATCCAAGGTGCTAGGGCAACGACAGCAAGACCTAGCGCAGGTCGATTTCCCAGCATGGTGTGTGCCATTGAGGAAAATGGTAGTGAAGGGAGGAGGCCATGTAGCTATACGCCGCGAGAAGGCAGCCTCATATCTTGACGTAGCAGCGTTGGTACCGGAGGTGACTGCTACTAGGCGGCACCGGTGCCACCTGCTCCTTTTGGCCATGGTTGATGTGATCATAGGTGCCTCTGTGTACGAGGGAGATGAGGGGTTATGGTGTTCGACTGGTCACCTGAGGACCCCAGGAATCACGCCAGTGAGTGCAGGTGAGGAGAGGAGGCTTTGGAGTGGGAGTTGGAGGGGAAGTTCAGTAGTGCGGCAGAGAGGGGACTTGGTAGTCAACACCCTTAGCAATGTCGAGGTGATGAGGGTAGTACCCGACGATGGACGCCGAAGGAGCATTGCACAGATGGACGACCAGAGTTGCCTCTCAACGGGAGTAGCCCTGCAAGAGGGCGGCAAGGCGAGATCTTGAGGATGACCCTCCCATCAGAGCCACAACCACCGGAGCTTCTGGGTGGAGGTAGGGATTATGTGCGGGAGGGGGTATCTGTGGGCGTCTTAGGAAGGAACTAGGTGCAAGAAAAATCGATGGAGTTAACTTCGCGGCAACGGTCCTGGCTCACGGCTGCAGCGTGCGCGCAGGAGGGCGAGCGTAGGAAGGGGATGGCATAGGTCTGATTTACCAGTTTGCCCCTACCGTGCATGAAGGAATGACCCACAGGACGATGGCATAATCGTCCTTTTGTTATAACTTAACCCTGGCCCTGAGAGGTAAGTAATAAAGGATAATTTTCCTTCGTGGCATTGTCCTATTGGTCCAGATTTAGTAATCTTGCAATAATTCTAGTTAATTGATGGTAACTCAGAATATAGCAATATTATATATCAAATTTCTCAGAAAAATGAGAGGAATCTAAATAAAATATAATCAGAACCCAATAAGATTCCTGCCCCAAAAGTATGTGCTATACATGTGTTTAGGTGATTAGTATAAATGAAAGACCTAAATTCCTGTAAATTTATGCTTAATTGATTAGAATTGGTTATGTTATGTTCATACCTGATCTAGACATGTATGATGAATAAATCCTTGATAATGATGAATAATTGATGATTTCATACTAATAATCTTATATATGTTGTTTCAGGGTTTTTAAACCAATGTCTACATCTTGTTAAGATTTTAATGATAGTAATGTGATTTAGATGTCATAAGTAATCTAATATGCTTAAGTTGACGATTAGGGTTTCACCTAATATGCATAACTAAACTTGTGATCTTAGGAAACATGATATAATGGAATTAGGGTTTGTAGCCCTAATCCCTAGTCCAAGCATGAGATAACCCTAAACCATAGTTTAGTAGCACATCTACATCTGAGTAATGTAATATGAATACATGGTGACACATATGTAGTATGCTTTGTTTCAGATACTTGTTGATTACATGCTTTGGTGCTTGAATGTTTGGAAACATTCTTAAAGTACTTGTTAGATTCTTCATGGTTTCTGCAATGGCATAAGGTACGTGGTTATGCTTATGAATACCTATATAAAATTTTGAGATTGTCTTGGTTTCTCAATGAGATTGAATGATAAATAAACTGCTTGCTTGTTTATTTAGTTCTTGCAAACTAAAGTTCCTATGAGTATCATGTAAAGTATATAATAATATTTTGAACCCTGGGTGAGACTGATCTTAAGGGTAATGCACACGAGCCCCAGAGGGATAGTGATTACACCTGAGGTAGTTGACCAAATATGGGTTAGAAAATGAAAAAACGTTTATGGTCTTATATGCAAGATAAATATGTTTGCTTATATGTTACTTGTGATTATTGCTTGAACCCACATACCATTATAGAAATATACTGATCGCGTATTTGTTTGTTGACGTTTTAGGTATTAGATATACTTGATAGCATGGACATGAGGGTACAGATAAAGATGTTGAACACACTAGAGTTATTCATGAAGGTTTAGTCTTAATGGTTTATCTTCACCCTTGTAAAAGTTAATTTTGTTTAAAAGTTATGTAACTCCTTAGAGGAGCTTTTTATGTACACATGTAAATATTTGCTCATTAATGGAAATTGTTTACTATTCTGTATTATTTCATGAATCTGATCCTAGAGTATATGAGTAACGATGTGCGACTTTAAGGTCTTTTAGACACTCAAAAGTGCAGGTTGTTACATTTGGTATAAGAGCACAAATTCATCAACTAATACTTAATAGTTTATAATTTCAAATAATCAATACAAATTATAAGAGAAAAATTAAGTTCCTCATCTCACATTTTTGTGTACTTCTGATCTCTTTTCTTAAAATCCTTGAAAAGAAACTGTTAATTAGAGAAGTAAAATGTGAAAAGATGTAACCTTTCGTGTAGGTCCCTCTAGAGAGGGTAGACACTAGAAAGATACATGTATGGGTAATCCCTTTCTTAAGAGGAAGGACTTGGTTTAGGGTATGAAAACTTTAGTAGATCAAGGGATATGGAAACTCTAAGAGGTAGAGTATAGTCCCTAACCCTAACCCTAAAAACCTTAACATGGTGTGGTGGTATGGGACACTACCCATGTGAAACTTGAAATCGGGAATAAGAAAGATAAAGAGATGGGTTTGGGTAACCCAGTCTCCCATGCAAGTGTGCATGAGGAGCATAATGCTTGTGTAAGAGATCTTAAGAAACCCATGAACACAATAGAGGTACATATGAAAATGAAAGTGTATATAGATTTCTCAAACTCCTCATGTTGTCCCTAGAAGTTTAGTGATGGTGGACAAGCCCCTAGAGGGGAAGGCTGAGGTAGCACCAAGCCCCTAAAAGGGAAGATGACCCAAGTTCATTGAATGGACATGGATCATGAGGGGGTATTCCTGAGATTGAGTAAACATGGGTTGATATGCTATAATGATAAAAGTTATGCTTCATGAAAACGAGGCAATATCTAAGAAACCTTTCGGGTTAGTGAACCAACCTGGGGTGGGTCAACCCAAGAGTGGGAAGATGACCTAAGAGGGAGGCAAAACCTTAGATCTTTGGATCAGGTTGTGGCTAGAGAGCCTAACCCCCTCCTATGAGCCACGAAGGCACCCTAGGATAGGACTTTCCCTTAAAAGGTAAGTGAATACATGTATTT
This sequence comes from Alisma plantago-aquatica, assembly GCA_963693085.1. Lineage (NCBI taxonomy): Eukaryota > Viridiplantae > Streptophyta > Magnoliopsida > Alismatales > Alismataceae > Alisma > Alisma plantago-aquatica. The sequence continues at coordinate 391,157,138 of OY856410.1, read as the reverse complement.
AAGTATTGAGATAACCTTAATCCTCACCTAGAGGGGTGAAGAGTTAAAAATATAAAGATAAAATTACTTACATTCTTTGAACCCAAGGATGCCATCTCTACGTAACAAGCCTAAGAGGGAAGGTCATGAAATGGTCAAGCCCCAGAGGGAAGACCAATGAGGCACCAATCCTAGGAGGGAAGGTGGCCTAAGTGTATGACCAAGCCCAGGAGGGAAGGTCATGAAAAGGTCAAGCCCAGGAGGGAAGACCAGGCAAGCACCAAGCCCAAGAGGGAAGGTGGCCTAAGTTCATAATGCAGTTGTTTAGGATCAAGCCCCTGGAGGGGAAGATCACAGAGGTCAAGCCTAGGAGGTAAGACCAATATGGCACCAAGCCCTGGAGGGAAGGTGGCCTGAGCCCAATGTTGGGACAAAACTACATCTTGTCTACTTGAAAATGAGAGGTCAAGGCAATCCTGGTTAAAGAATTAAATAAGAAAATAATGTGCTTAAAAGATGTGACATCTCAAAAGAAACCCTTAGAGAGGGTAGAGACCTAATGCAATCCTAGGGTCAAGTAGGGTGTAGTAGAGGTACATGGGACTGATGGGTTGGGAGTTGATAAACCTTGAATGCACATGACCAAGTGGTTGGGAGGTAACAGTTGGTTTGCCCTAGGCCCATGTCTCAGGAGGTTGGCCACCTTTTTGATGTTCATGTTGCCTAGTAGGGTGAATGTAAAGACACTCCCTTGATGCATAAGGATGAGATCACTCCAAGAGTACCTATTATCCTAGAGACCTAAAGGATTTGGCTAAGACTCATAATGATACATGAGATGTAAATATAAAAGATATAAGGAAGTCATAGAAACTTAAGAGAAGTTTTGCCCTAACTTGAGAGTAAGAAAAGAGACATTTGAATTCATGGAATATAAGAGTGCTATGAAATTAAGAAACAAGTAAGTTTAGAGTCATATCAAGTATGATTCAACTTAATATGTGAAATTGAAAAGTAATGTGTGGATGTACTATCTTTGCTCTTAGAATGGGACAAACTTTGTGTTTGGGCTGTAGCCAAATGCTTATTTCATCTGATTATGAGGGAGGGAGATTGGATAGACACATTATGCTTAAAAATTGAGAATAAATATCTTAATATGAATGTGTAATGACATGAACTAGGGTTAGAGGTGTTACCTCACCCTTGTGTTAAAAGTAACGAATAATAGGTTGGAAACCTAGGTGAAAAGAGAAATAACCAAGTAATATTGAAATCATCAAGTGATGATAATAAGCGTATACTAGAGATGTGGGTATACTTGAATTTCAATTCAGGTGCCAATCATAGTAATAAAACGAAAATTGATATACTAAAGAAAAGTGGTTAAGTCATCTAAGTAGGGTGCTAACCCTATATTTTGAAAATAAGATGAGTTATCATTCACCTAGGCTTAGTAGGCCTGAATTTTGGGGACAAAATTCCTTTTAAGGAGGGGTGAATGTAATATCCTCAATTTTAATAAAAATTGAATTATATAAATGAATTGATTTATAAATTCCCTAATGCTATTATTGATGGAATAATAGTGTTAATTGCCTTTGTGACATGGGTGCTTGTGGCACAAGTTAAATAAAAGAAAAATAATTCATAATGAATTGGTATTAGTGGCTTTTGATATGGTAAATGACATACAAGAGGATATGCATGTTTCCAAATAAGAATAAGAGATGTGGTGTTTAAAGGATATTAAGAGTAATATATCCTTTCTTAGAACCCTGCCTTGCCTTTTCATGATATTAGTTTGTGTTAATAATGCTAAATAAAAAGAGACATCTTTTATGTGTATGAAAATGTTGTAATGGAGTGTTTATATAAATATCAGAAAGTGCCTTGCCTTAAGATATGGGTCAATCACGTATGGAAACTTTACCTACCATGCGTGGCTAACTTACATATACATGAGAATATGAATAATAGAATTGGAAACTGATTGAGATAAAGAGAAGAGAATGGACAAGTATGTATGACTAAGAATAGGAAAGCACATAGCCATGCTATCATGGGTTCAACGTCAGCAATGAAAACCATCCTTTCCTTGTTTTGTGAGGGTGGAAGAAACCCTACACCCTACTATCATCACCTATATAAGGCTAGATCCTAGAGCCTTTAATAAAAAAAAAATTGGATCTGAGGATCCTGTAATACGACCACCATCCCTTCCCGGTCTTATCTTCTTCTTGGGGTAGAGAGAAGCATCTGCCTAGCATCCAAGGTGCTAGGGCAATGACAGCAAAACCTAGCGTAGGTCGATTTCCCGACATGGTGTGCGTTGAGGAAGATGGTAGGGAAGGGCGGAGGCCATCCATGTGTACACAGCGAGAAGGCAGCCTCTTATCTTGACGTAGCAGTGTTGGTACTAGAGGCGACTGGTACTAGGCGGCACCGCTGCCACCTGCTCCTTTTGGCCATGGTTGATGTGATCATAGGTGCCTCTGTGTATGAGGGAGATGAGGGGTTATGGTGTTTGATTGGTCACCTGATAACCCCATGAATCACGCCAACGAGCGCAGGCGAGGAGAAGAGGCTTTGGAGTGGGAGTCGGAGGGGCAGTTCAATTGTGCGGCGGAGAGGGGACTTGGTAGTCAACACCCTTAGCAACGTCAATGTGCTGAGGGTAGTGCCCGACTATGGAGGCTGGAGGAGCATTGCACGGATGCACGACCAAAGACGCCTCTCGACGGGAGTAGCCCTGTAAGAGGGCAGCAAGGCGAGACCTAGAGGATGACCCTCTCGTCAGAGCCACGACCACTGGAGCTGCTAGGCGAAGGTAGGGATTGCGTGCAGGAGGGGGTATCTGTGGGTGTCTTAGGAAGGAACCAGGTGCAAGCAAAACCGATGGAGTGAGCTTCACGACAGCGGTCCTGGCTCACGGCTGCGGCATACGCGCAGGAGGGCGAGCGAAGGAAGGGGATGGCTTAGGTATGATTGACTAGTTTGCCCCTCCCGTGCATGAAGGAATGGTGCACAGGACGATGGTAAAATCGTCCTTTTGTTATAACTTAACCCCGACCCCAAGAGGTAAGTAATAAAGGATAAGTTGCCTTCATGGCACTGTCCTATTGGTCCATATTTAGTAATCTTGCAATAATTCTAGTTAATTTATGGTAACTCAGAATACAGCAATATTATATATCAAATTTCTCAGAAAAATGAGAGGAATCCATATAAAATATAATCAGAATCCAATTAAGCTTCCTTCCCCAAAAGTATGTGCTATACATGTGTTTAGGTGATTAGTATAAAGGAAAGACCTAAATTCCTATAAATTGATGCTTAATTGATTAGAATTGGTTATGTAATGTTCATACCTGATCTAGACATGTATGATGAATAAATCCTTAATAATGATGAATAATGGATGATTTCATATTAGTAATCTTATATATTTTGTTTTAGGGTTTTAAAACCAATGTCAACATCTTGTTAAGATCTTAATGCTAGTAATGTGATTTAGGTGTCACAAGTAATCTAATATGCTTAAGTTGACGATTAGGGTTTCACCTAATATGCATAACTAAACTTGTGATCTTAGGAACCATGATATAATGGAATTAGGGTTTGTAGCCCTAATCCCTAGTCCAATCATGAGATAACCCTAAACCATAGTCTAGGAGCGCATCTACATATGAGTAATGTAATATGAATACATGGTGACACATATGTAGTATCCTTTGTTTAAGATACTTGTTGATTACATGCTTTGTTGCTTGGATGTTGGGAAACATTCTTAAAGTACATATTATATTCTTCATGGCTTCTGCAATGGCATAAGGTACATGGTTATGATTATGAATACCTGTATCAAATTACGAGATCGTCGAGGTTTCTCGATGAGATTGAATGATAAATAAATTGCTTGCTTGTTTATTTAGTTCTTGCAAACTATAAAGTTCCTATGAGTATCATGTAAAGTAAATAATAGTATTATGAACCCTGTGTTAGACTGATCTGAAGGGTAATGCACACGAGCCCCGGAGGGAAAGTGATTACACCTGAGGTAGTTGACCATATATGGGTTAGAAAATGAAAACAAGTTTATGTTCTTCTATGCAAGATAAAGATATTTTCTTATATGTTACTTGTGATTATTGTTTGAACCCACATACCAGTATAGAAATATACTGATCGCGTATTTGTTTTTTGGCATTTTAGGAGCATGGACATGAGGGTACAAATAAAGATGTTGAACACACTAGAGTTATTCATGAAGGTTTAGTATTAATGGTTTATCTTCACCATTATAAAAGTTAATTCTATCTAAAAGTTATGTAACTCCTTAGAGGAGCTTTTTATGTACACATGTAAATATTTGTTTATTAATGGAAATTGTTTACTATTCTGTATTATTTCATGAATCTGATCCTGGAGTATATGATTAACGATATGTGACTTTGAGGTCTTTTAGACACTCAAAAGTGCAGGATGTTACATGGTATGTCAAATAAAATACCACAAAACACATGTCGTGAATTATTCTTTATTTAGTAGGTTTTCATATTTATGCACTAGTGTATGAGGTATTGGAACTCACCTTTTTAAGCTAATAACTGCCAAGTTCTCTATGAATATAAACTTCAAGATTGGGTTATTTTTCTCTTTTCAGATATTTCTCTATTCCTCCAACATGCTTCTATTAATCTTTTCAGGAAATCTAATTTTGTTTGACATTGTATTACATTATCTTCCCAATTATCAAAATCACATTACTTATTCTAGAAAACATTTGGAAAGAGAAAACAAGAGCAAAACATTTGAACCATAGCAATTCCTGTATTGTTTGGGTTCACGTTGGTGAATGAAGTTTTACTTATGAATAATTAGCTAAGCAGAAGACCCTATTCTCATTAAAGAAAAAGGACACTATGAGTTTAAAGACAATTTTACTTGCATATTGGTGGACATGAAGAATCAATCTTGGATAGAGTTTAGTAAATACCATCATTTCTTACTCATTCTCTTACAATTTTAGCAATTTGATTAATGAAGAAGTTGTAAACTTGAAGAAAATACATAATCAAAAGAAATTCAAAGTAATAATAAATAGGAGCTAAGAGTTAAAAATATTTTTAAAAATTTCCTTGCTTTCCATTGCACACATTGAAGTGTTTTTCCCTCAAGAAAAAAAGAAATTCAAAAAAGGAGCCAGAGACAATTGAGTATTAAAACTATTGTCCCTATGTGATTGTCTTCTCTAGGAAGAGTCTTTAAAAGATATCATGAGTGATCTAATATCTATAAACTATTAGCATTACAACCTTGGAAATTGTTCTTAGTATCATAAGTGATTATTGACTTTAGTTCTCCTCCCATTGAAACTTTGGGAGAAAATCTCCAAGCTACTACAACATAGATGAACTACTCCTCAACATGGAAACTGATGTTCATGGAGAATTTTGGTGTCCTCATGGTTGTCGGGAGTATTTAATGTTATGGATGTGACCATACAATGATAAAGTAGGTTGCCTTTGTTAGATGGGAGGAATAATGGTTTCAAATGTGGGTTTTGTTCGAAGTGACATTTTTTGCGTCTCTCTAGTGATTTTATTAAAGAAGAAAAGAAAATGGAAGAAACGATACAACATTTATTCACAAAATTCACTCGTTTAAATATAATGGTTTTATTTTTTACACAAAAAATTATCTATGAAGTGGGAAATATTATGCATCATAGGATGACTATGGAGAGATCATAGTTGACACTCAACACTAATATTCATTTGATTGTATATCACTCAATTACATGTCAAATATTGACATAATATCTGTGTGACGGAAGTATATGTGTTAATATATGAATATATGGAATGAAGATCTTCTGTAGAATAGTTCGAGTGGAGAACTTTAATTTCATTACTAAAGAATTCTAAATAATGACATATAATACAATCATATTTTTTAAATCTTGTTGTGAGATACATTATCATCTTTGTAATAAATTGATCTAAAGGAGTCCAAGATAATTCATGACACATTACATCTTTTAGGAGGCACACCTAATTCTCAAATTCCTTTTGGGGAAGTTTAAGGTGAAAATATAGAGGTATATGTGACATCTTGAAACTACTACTTAGACTACCTTCATATTTTCTCATTTGTTCCTCCAATACATGCCTTTAGGTTATTTTTATCCATTCTCCTAATGGTGTATGTTTTAGAATGATTTCTTGATTGGTTGATGACAAATATTCCTATCCAAATTGGAAGGAGGTGTTGATATGTATGCCCATATAGCCAATCATGTGATTATTGTAATGTGGCAAGATGTAATGATTGATAATAATAAAAGAAAATTCTATTTTTTTAATCTTATTCAGTTATTTGATAATGATGTAAAATAATAAATGTCAAAAGAGTGATGATACTCAATAGCATGTCTTTAGGTTGAGGACATGAACAATGAGATCATATGTCTGATAAGAGTACATGCATTCTTGATATGTCCCTAGTCAGATATTATTGTGGAAGAAAAATAGACAATAGTAATACACAAGACTAGAGTGTGTGTATGTTGATGACAAAATCTCATCAGTCATGATATGTGATATCAAACCAAACACATAGTTACTTGTTAGAGAATAGTGTACCAGATACACCCACCTTGAGAGTGACACATGGAGACCATGGAGTGGTAGTCAGAATCAACTCTCATAGTGATAGTGGTGATTTTGGTTCTTAAACCTAAAGTCACTACACTCATCACATGTCATTCAAATATATTTTGACACCATACAACTGTTGGTATGTATGCCCTGAGAGCCAATCATGGGATGATAGGTGGGATACATTAAGATGGATTTGATAAACATCAAAGGCAAGCTTCCAATTCTTTCTGGTTCAGTCATATGAGATAATGATATAACAGATTGAATGTCTAGAGAATGATAGTACTCAATGACGTATGCTTTCAGGTTGAGGACCTGAACGATGAGATCATATGGATGCTAAGAGTTTGTATATTCTTATTATGTCCCTATTCAGATGTCATTGTGGAAGGTAGATAGACAACAATGACACACAAGACTAGATTATGGTGTTGGTTGATGACATAATCTCGTTATTCATGATATGGAGATATCAAACCAAACACATAGGTACTTGTTAGAGAACAAGTGTACCAGATAGACCCACTGTGAGTTTGACACATGGAACCATGACATGGTAGTCACAGTCAGTTCTCACAGTGATGGTGGAGAGTGTGATTCCTTGAATTCAAATCACTACACTCAATACATGTCGTTGGGTACACTTTGACATCATCAAACGTAGTTTTGAAACATGGGTTGTTATAAAGGTGATGATTTGGTGGGTTTGACACATGGGGCTTTTAAGGGGTGAGTGATAGATATGGGATTTGTCCCTCCTGAGGGAGTTTGATATCCATGGCCGCTTGATGAGTAGGATTGAGATAGGCATGCACATGCATATGTGAATCAATATGTGATATTGATGTCATACATATCTCCTCCAATCTACTCTGAGATCAAGAAAGTGAATGAATGTAGACCTGATGATTGTTCCATGCCTTGAGTTCATTCGGGATATCAGAGACAAAGGAATTATATATTATTTGTAACACCATTAACAGATTGTAGGATTGAAAGTTGTTCTCCAACTTTCCTTTTCACTTGGGTAGCACTGATGTGCGACTAGGCACCACTCTTTGCTTGTGAAGTCATAAGTGTTATGGACTTTCACTGCCAATGTGAAATGGACCTACAGGTTCACAGACATAGGATTTAACCTGGAAGAGGATCTTATCCACAAATGATGTTTAGATTGATTACTAAAGGAGTTTAGTAGTTCAATTAAATACTTAATCAATTGATATCACAAAATCATAGTGTTCAAGGAGTTGGACCAAATGATTAAGAGTATCAAATTGATTGGAACTGCAATTGACTGATTTGCACAGTCTACTGCCCCAACCGATCGACTCACATGGTTGAACCGATCGGCTCAGGTTGGTGAACCAGTCGGCTCAAAGTGGTGAGTCGATCGACTCATGTGTCAATGAAATGATCAACTCAATTGTTGAATTGGTCGATTCGTATGACCAACCGAGATCGTTTGGAAAGTCAGAAGACTATTTTTGCAAATACATATTTGTTTCACTTGTACAAATTTGATTTGGACAAGGACTAATATTTTATTAGTTGGAAACAAACATGAAATTCAATTTGAGTTGGGCCAGGACCACAAACCGATCGGCTCATGCTTGAACCAATCAGCTTAGGTGCCCCAACCGACCGGTTCAGGCTTGAAACGATTGGTTTAGCTGGTGCAGTTGGTTGTTTTGTGGAAAATCTTGAATTCTTCTACTCCTGCTTTAATCCCGCATTTCCCGGGGTAGAGAACCCTATCCCATGACCCTCCTATATATATAGGGGTATTAGGGCTTCTCAGGTACAACAACTCAGAACACCAGTTGCTATGTAAAGTTGTCGTTCTCTCTAGTTGTGGTAACCGAGAGCGCCCAAGCAAGTGCTACTGGACAAGGGAGGCACAACAAGGGAAAGACAACTATAGAAAAGTGACTGGTAGTAGGAGAGTGTGTCGGTGACTAGTACACTGACAGGAGGGTATGACTTCTTACGATTCCTTGTGGGATAAGGAGAGCAGAGTTCTAGGTGGTCTGTGTGGACCACAACAGAGGCAGGAGACTTATGCCGCTCGGAGGACAATTGTCAATCCCAACAGTCCTGGTGAGACCAAGAGCTACACAGACACCGTCCAAGACCGGAGGTGAAGACCACGCAAGCCGCGAGGTAACGTGTCCGAGCAAGCCTCGGGACAAGGTATGTATCTATAAACCATCCTTCCTATTGTATAGACGTTGATGCGATTCCTTTATTCTGGGTTTGGGAGAAGAAAATTTTTGTTTCCGCTGCCTTCTCTGTCTCCCTTTTCTAATCCTATAGTGGTATCAGAGCTACATCAGATGCTCTATACTTTAGGATTATCGATGTGATCGATTTTGGTTTGCCGCCTTTATTTATTGCATATGATGCAAATAAAATTGGCTTTATGCATGTCCAATCCAAAATCCACAAATTCCAATATACATATATGATATGCAATATGAATGCACTCGATACGCGTCACCCTTAAATGAGTTTTGTGGTGGATGTATAGCGTGGTTATGGCCAATAAACCCTAAGTTTGTGTGCTTGGTTGAATGTGGTTGCTTGCATCTCAGTCTGTGCACCGATTCCCTACCTCCTTTTCTTGATGTAACTCGAGATAACTTGAGATTCCCTTCCTACCTTTGCTCCCACCGAATGTAACTCGGGGTTTCTCAGTTCAAATGTAACTAAGATAGAACTTTTATTTACTGTTATATCAAAGAACGGCAGACAACTTGATGATGAATGAGACGATCAATTCAAGGCATGAACCGATTGGTTGGCGTTCTAGATGATCGGTTCGCAGAGCGAGACAAGAGGGTGGAGGCCATGAGGTGATGCATGATGACCAGACGAATCGATCAGTTGGAGGAGCCAATCGATCAACTGGTGGCACCCAACCGACAGGCCTGATGGTGAGTCGATCAATCATGGAGATGAGTTGATCAAACCCAGTAAAGGCAAAGCACAGAGTTCATCTTGTATAGGTTGCATGTGATGTAGACCTAGATGACTGTGATTCCTCTTGGCTTGAGGAATCACATTAGGATGTCCATAATCATCGCTTTTATCATTTCACATGGTTTCTGTGGGATATAGCATGTATATGATACGTACTATATATTGTGGTGATTGGATATGTATATGTACCTATAAAAACCAAATCCCTCATTAAATATTAAAGTTTTAGATGCCTTCCAAATGTGACACACGTGAAAATCTTGATTGGCCAAGTGTGGGCACGCCCTATCCTGGTGCACTGTTTATCTTGTGGAAGCGTGAAGGATGGATATGTGGGTCTTCCCTAGTAGGGTGCATATTTATCGTGTTGGCTTTAGGTCAGACTTAACAAGGTGACCTAGGTAGGATCTAGAACCTTGAGGCATGGAGGTGATCCTGGCAAGGAGTTGCATATGATGCAATTGGCAAAAGTTGGCTACCTTGAAGATCTAAGTTGTGGGTGATAGCCCTAGCTGGTCCATGACTCAGAGGATTTCATGATCTTGACCCACTAGAAGATTATACACTACAATCTTCTGAATTGATGGTGAGGGCTATCAATTTGTACAAAAATAGTGGGAGCCATAATTAATTAAAGTCCTAATTATATTGTCAACCTTTCAAATCAATCAAATAAGTCAAAATTGAGTTTTGGACTAAATTGCATATATTTCCTTTTATAGTTTAAATGACAACAAACAACAATCACTTTTCATTGCAATCGGTCCTTGAAAAGGGCAAGCTAAATGGGACTAAATTCCATGACTGGTTTAGGACATTGAGAATTGTTCTCACTCAAGAGCGAAAGCTCTATGTCCTGGATACTCCAGCTCCAGAGGAACCTGCTCCTACTGCACCAAAGCCAGAAAGGGATGCTTATAAGAAGCATTATGAAGATGCCATTGATGCAAAGTGCTGGATGTTGTGCTCCATGAACCACGAGTTGTAGAGACAACATGAGAACATGGGTGTCATTAAGATGATTCTACATCTCAAGAACATGTATGAAGATCAAGCACAATAAGAGAGATATGATGTCTCCAAGGCGCTATTCAAGTGTATCATGACAGAAGGAGATCCAGTTGGTCCTCACACGCTCAAGATGATTGGGTATGTGGAGAACCTGACGAGACTGGGATTTCCCCCGAGCCAAGAGTTGGCTACTGACGTGATACTGCAATCATTGCCAAATCTTACAGTCAGTTTGTGATGAACTACAACATGAACAACTTTGACAAGCCTTTGAAAGAGTTGTTAGGCATGTTGCGGACAGCCAAGGCACAGATGAAGAAGGACAAGCCTAAGTCTGTGATGTTGATCAATGGAAAGAAAGGCAAGACCAAGGGCAAGCGCAAGGGAAAGGCTAAGAAAGGTTTTGATGCTAGCCAACAGCCCAAGTCGTCCTCAATTTTCAAGGCCAAGGGAGGTGTGACCAAGAGAGGCAATTGCCACCACTTTCAAAAGGGAGGAAACTGGAAAAGGAATTGTCCACTCTATCTAGAAGAAAAAAAGAAGAAGGATGCGACAAACGTCTCCACCTGAAGTTGTCATGAAATAAACTCGTAACACTTTTTGAGGTATATGTTACCAAGATATAAAGTGTAAAGCACCCAATAAATGGGGCACATGTTGCCTCCATAGATAGGAGTACTTTAGTATATTTTCAGCCTTAAAGGCATGTACTAGAGTTATGAACTGCTATTTCATATTTGACAACGGATAAAAACACATTATTTTTGCATATTGTATGACAATGATAGCAATTATTAAAGTTGATGTTTAAATCTTTGTGGCAATGCCTTATTTATCTTGTGGTACTTGGTATGCATAAGATAAAATGATACCTAAAAGTTATTGATAACTAAAACAATCAAATTAGCATAAATCATGAGAAATTCATTTCTAGTTTCCATATGATGGATAAATCTAGACTCTTTTGGTTAGAGAACTAGTAAGAGACATGAATCTCTTAGACATGATTAATCAATCTTCACTAGTGGTAGTGGGAGATTGATTATCCTATTAGGTATAATACATGTGATGTACCTATTGGAGCAAATGCTAATACTTCAAATAATGTTTAGAGAAATACCAATATGAATATCTTGAAGTGTTCAAGAATATCATAGATGACGTATGAATTTGGTAAAGTGTTAATTCTTGATGAAATCAATGAATGAAATACTTGAACAAAATGATTGAGATCCTTATGAGTGATTATGATAGTGTATCATAGTGAGCTCGTAATTAAGGCATGGTGATGTCTAAATCAAAAGGAGTCATACTCTAAGGAGTTAGAGGATGATTATCAAACAACTAAGTGCTTCTTAAATAAAGAATACCCCACACTAATAAAGGACATTAAGAATCACTAGGAGTTGTGAGTTCTTATATCCTTGACAGATACACCTCGATTATATATGTGATGAGTTGGTCATGTGATGAGTCAACTATCTAGATAAATATGCGGAACCAGATTTTGAGTTATGGTTTATGACCATTACATCCTAAATGACTTCCATGTGAACCATAAGGTATGACCTTGATGATAGCACCCAGTGGGATGAAATCAATAAGTGCGAATGAGTCTTAAGCGTTAAGACACATGGATAACATTTTGAGAAGGATGATGCTTGTTTATTTCAACTTAATGACTAAGAGATTTGGCATACAGATACTAAAACTGCATTCCTATGAAGAATAAAACAAAGGATGTGTACGTGATACAATTTATAAGGTTTATGAATCCATTAATGCAAAGGAAGTCTGTAAGTTACAATGGACTAATCAATGTGATTGATTGAGTACAAGCAACTCAAAACTTTGAACTTTACTTTAATAATATAGTCAAAGGGTTTGACTGATATGTCAAAGATAAAGAAGGGATATGTGATTTAGTGGGAGCATATTCACATTCCACAAGTTGATGTGAAATGAAAATGTTCTAGAATGGAAATCCAAAGTGGAAATTACCTTCAGGGAAGATAGAGACGTTTCCTATGTGATAGGAATACAGATATATAGAGATAGTTCTCAAAAACCTCTTGACCTAAAAAGAGAAAGCATACATTTGCAATCTTTACTAAAGGGTTCAGTATGCACATATTTAGTGGGAGAAAACTTATCCATGTTACATGGAGTTAGTATCCCAAGGCCAAGTGTTTAATTATTATGAAGAATGGAAACACTACGAATAGATAAGGATCTATCATGTATGTAAACTTCCCATCATCTTGCATGTATGGACATGGAAAGAACAAAACACATTTATCATCTTGTATGTAGGACATGACAATATGATATGCTCATCCTGATAAGTCATGTGTGGGACATGACGAGTGGATGCATGTCTAGTTCCATTAAGGGTTACTGGAATACCATGAGAACTTGATAAGTACTAGTTGTATGGAAATAAGGAAGGGTTCACTATAAAGAGTTACACTGATGCGAACTTCCGAAAAAAGGATAGATAATTATTCACAATATATATGGGATATATAAAAGTGAATGTTTGTTGATAAATGGAAATGTTCCAATAAATATGTTTAAAAGGAAAAGCTGAGTATCTGTGTGTTAGAGAACATTAGTGGATACTATATGGATCTAGAAGTTCATGAGATGAACTTATAGATATTCCAGTCATTGATGACAAATAAGGAATTTTTGGTCATGCAATGTGGCTAAAGGTTAGAAAAGGAATACTAGATTGCATATTACGGCAACTCCATCTCATATGTATGACGTACAATGAAGAGATTAGAGACATGCAGTTAATACTGACTTTGGCAAGGTGTTTCCATAACTCACTATGTTAGCACTAGAGCACAGTAACATGTGGGACATGTTAGAAGATCACTCAAGGGTGATTGGCTCACAGTGCAAGTGGGAGTCTATTGGTATTGATTCCCTGAGATCCAATCATGGGATGATTGGTGGGATACATTAAGATTGATTTGATAAACATCAAAGGAAAGCTTCCAATTCTTTCTTGTTCAGTCATATGAGATAATGATAAAACATATTGAATGTCTATAGAATGACAGTACTCAATGACATATGCTTTTAGGTTGAGGACCTGAACGATGAGATCATACAGATGCTAAGAGTTTGTACATTCTTATTATGTCCCTAGTCGGATGTCATTGTGGGAGGTAGATAGACAACAATGACACATAAGACTAGATTGTGGTGTTCGTTGATGATATAATCTCATTAGTCATGATATGGAGATATCAAACCAAACACATAGGTACTTGTTAGAGAACAAGTGTACCAGACAGACCCACCGGGAGTTTGACACATGGAATCATGACATGGTAGTCACAATCAGTTCTCACAATGATGGTGGTGAGTGTGATTCTTTGACCTGAAATCACTACACTCAACACATGTCGTTTGGTACACTTTGACATCATCAAACACAGTCCTGAAACATGGGTTGTTGTAAAGGTGATTATTGGGTGGCTTTGACACATGGGGCTTTTGAGGCGTGAGTGATAGATATGGGATTTGTTCCTCCTGAGAGAGTTTGATATCCATGGCTGCTTGATGAGTAGGATTGAGATATGCGTGTGCACATATGTGTGAATCAGTATGTGATATTGATGTCATACATATCTCCTCCATTCTACTATGAGATCAAGAAAGTGAATGAACGTAGACAGGATGACTGTTCCATGCCTTGAGTTCATTCGGGATATCAGAGACAAAGGAATTATATATTCACTGTAACACCATTCACAGATTGTAGGATTGAAAGTTGTTCTCCAACTTTCCTTTTCACTTGGGTAGCACTGATGTGCGACTAGGCACTGCTCTTTGCTTGTGAAGTCATAAGTGTTATGGACTTTCACTACCAATGTGAAATGTACCTGTAGGGTCACACACATAGGATTTAACCTGGAAAAGGAGTTTATCCAAAAATGATGTTTAGATTGATTATGAAAGGAGTTTAGTAGTTCTATTAAACACTTAATCAATTGATAGCTCAAAATCATAGTGTTCAAGGTGTTGGACCTATTGATTAAGAGTATCAGATTGATTGGAACTGCAATTGATTGATTTGCACATTCTACGGCCCCAACCGATCAGCTCACAGGGTTGAACCAATTGGCTTAGGTTGGTGAACTGATCAGCTCAAAGTGGTGAGTCGATCGGCTCATGTGTCAATGAAACGATCCGCTCAATTGTTGAACCGATTGATTCTTATGACCAACCGAGATTGTTTGGAAAGTCAGAAGATTCTTTTTGCAAATACATATTTGTTTCACTTGTACAAATTTGATTTGGAAAAGGACTAATATTTGATTAGTTGGAAACAAACATGAAAGTCAATTCGAGTTGGACCAGGACCACGAACTGATCGACTCATGCTTGAACTGATCGGCTCAGGTGCCCCAACTGACCAGTTTAGGCTTGAAATGATAGGTTCAGCTGGCGCAGTTGGTTGTTTTGTGGAAAATCTCAAATCCTTCTACTCCTTAAATCCCGCATTGCCTGGGGTAGAGAACCCTATCCCATGACCCTCCTATATATATAGGGGTATTGGGGGCTTTTCAGGTACAACAACTCAGAACACCAGTTGCTCTACAATGTTGTCATTCTCTCTAGTTGTGGTAACTGAGAGAGCCCGAGCAAGTGCTACCTGACAAGGGAGGCACAACAAGGGAAAGACAACATGCAATAAAGTGACTGGTGGTAGGAGAGTGCGCCGGTGACTAGTACACTGACAGGAGGGTATGACTCCTTCCGATTCCTTGTGGGACAAGGAGATCAGAGTTCTAGGTGGTCCGTGTGGACCACTACAGAGGCAGGAGACTTCTGCCGCTCATAGGACAGTTGTCAATCCCAACAGTCCCAGTGAGACCAAGAGATGTACAGACACCATCCAAGACTGGAGGTGAAGACCGCACAAGCCGTGAGGTAACATTTTTGATCAAGCCTCGTGACAAGGTATGACTCTAAAAACCATCCTTCCTATTATATATACGTTGACGCGATTCCTTTATTCTGGGTTTGGGAGAAGAAAACTTTTGTTTCCACTGCCTTCTCTGTCTCCTCTTTCTAACCCTACAACAACATGACCATGAATAAGGGTTTCCATAAAGGTGATGCTTGAGTATATTGTGACACATGGGGATTGATTATGAGTGATGTAGGTGGGATTTGTCCCTCCTATTGGATATTGATATCCTTGCCACTTGATAAGCGAGACTGAGAAATGCATGACCATGTTCATGTGAGCCAATATGAGATATTGAGTTCATGTATATCTCAATAGTCTGCTCTAGTTTAAGAAATATTGATTGAACATTGAGAGGATGATGATTCTATAACGTGAGTTAAATCTAGATATTAGATACAAAGGAACTATACAAAAACGGTAACACTAATCATGGTTTGTAGGTTGAAGTTGTTCTCCAACTTTCCAATTAATTGGGTAGCAATGATGTGTTTCTAGATACCACTCATTGCTTGTGCTATCATAAATTAGTTATGGACATTCATTACCAACGTAATATTTGGGGCCTATAAGGATACACACATAGGATGCACCTAGAAAAGGAGCTCACTCATGATGGCTTAACTTGATTACTAAAGTGTATAGGTATTCAATTTAAGCAAGATTGGCTAAAAATGGGTTGAACTGGAAAATGGATTGACTAGTTCATAATAGGAATCGAACGGTTCAGATTGTGGATCAGCTGATGCAGATTATAATGCATCTGATTAAGTGATCAATGAGATTGGATCAGATGCATCAATGTCGTTTCCACCAGCTAAGAGGATATCATCAACCGCCGTCTATGGTGCTACACCAGGAGTTCACTATCAACAAACCATCCAGGTGTTGCTTGGAAAAGAAGCATTTCGTTGCAAGGTCAGTCACTGGATTTTCTCTAGGACTAGGTTTTTGCCTTTCACCTTTCTTCCAAATCTATCATTATTGATAAGATCTACTAGTAAAGGGAATATGTAAAGAATTTTTTTTATTACCACTGCCATCTCTCTCGTCATATTCTCCTACAATGGTATTGGAGCCACGCCAATTTACTATGTTTTGGGATTTAATCAATATGATTGGATTTTTATTTTATCATTCATTACATATGATGTAAATACTTAAAATGATTAATGTGCATATATGATTAAATACCATATATGAACCCAATATATATATGATATGATATATATGCAATTTATAAGCATCACCCTGAAATTGATATGATGGTGGATGTAAGCGTGGTTATGGCCAATACTGTAACGACCCTGCCTCCCTATAACCCCCAATTAAGGGAGACCAAAAGGTTAGAGTTGTTAGCCCAATTTTCTGGATCAATGGTTTGACAAGTAATCAATAATAATTACTAAATTCTACCAAAACTATACTGAAAAGATGGAATAAAAAAAACTTTGCATACCTTTTAAAATCTTGGATTTCTAAACTACTATCCACAACTGGAGTCTATTCTAACTAATTCTCCATGTAATTTAATTCATATCTTCACATTGTATCAGTTTACTGTTTGTCCTTTTCCATTTCATACCTAAAATGTCGACAAACAAAATGTCGGTCAGCATAAATGAATATGCTGGTATGTGGGGGAAACAATAATCATACAATTAACTGTAACAACATATTGCAATCAATTATGGTTTAGCAAGCAAACTTTACACTTTAAACATAACTACTCAATACATACATACCCTAACCTCTACGCTGTCCCTACAATGGACATGGAAGCTACCTCTCATTTAATAGATACCAACTGACCCGCATGATCCTACCTAATAGGTAGATCAATACCTAGGGTCGAAGAGTCACATGGCACTACCCATAGGTAGCCCAATCACTAACTCATGATATGCTAAAGAGTCGCATGGCACTACCCATAGGTAACCCAATCCCTAACTCTTGATATGCTAAAGAGTCGTATGAAACTACCCATAGGTAGCCCAATCCGTGACTCATGATAACCTGATGGTCCTACCTAACAGGTAGACCATGTACTACGTCATCCTTTTCATCTTTAGCATATCATGAGTTAGTGATTGGGTTCAATGTGACTCTTCGACCCTAGGTATCGATCTACCTATTAGGTAGGATCATGGGGGTCAGTTGGGATTTACCATATGATAGGTAGTATCCAGGTCCACTGCAGCGACAACACAGAGGTTAGTGTATGTATGGATTGAGTAGTTATGTTTAAGATGTAAAGTTTGCTTGTTAAACCATCATTGCTTGAAATATCTTGTTACAGATAATTTCCTAATTATTGTTTCCCCCACATATCGGCATATTCATTTATGCTGACTGACGTTTGTTTGTCAGCATTTTAGGTACAAATTGAAAAAGTGCAAATAGTAAAGTGGCATATTGTGAAATTAAGAAATAAAGTGCAAGGAGAATTAGTTAGAATAAAGTCCAGAGGTGGATAGAAGTTAAATATCCAAGTTATTGAAGAAAAAAAGGTACGCACAGTTTTATTTTATTCCACCTTTCAGTATATTCATGGTAGAATTTAATAATTATTACTGATTATTTGTCAAACCTTTGATTTGGGAAATTGGGATAACGACTCTGACCTCTTGGTCTCCCTTAATTGGAGGTTACCGGGTGGCAGTATCGTTACAAATACCTCCTATATATGTGTGCTTGGTTGAATGGTTTTATTCTTACCTTTTTAAATTTAGTTTGTGTACTCAGACTCTCTCTCTCTTTTACATATTAAGTTAATATTTTCTTTCCTATGCTGCCCTCAAATGAACTCGAGGTTTCACTTTTATAATGTAATAAGTTAAATAGGAATAGAATAGTTTTATTTTCTATTTCGGAAAAAGAAGGCATTTTGCATCAAACTAGTCGACCAACTTATAATTCGAACCAACCGAGTCGAGGATCGAGGAGGCCAGAGGACAAGAGGAGCTCATCGATTGAGTGGAGGAGTCCAAACACTTCTTGAATAAGTGGCCAATCAACCGATCCAAGACACCACTAATCTAACCAGGAGGCCAACTAATCAGCTCAAGGGTTGAGTTAACCGGCCAGACTAGTTCCAACATATATTTCTACAAGTACAGGTTGCTACATGTGATGTGGATCTTTAGTGGTAGCACTTCTTTGTATCTCCAAAGAATTGCATTAGTATGGACGAAATCACCGTTTGCATATTTCTGATTGCATATTTTTCATTTATGGATATAACATGTACATGATACATACTATAAGTATGTGGTAATTGGATATGTATACATATTTATATAAAATTCCTCAAAACATAATAAGCATTAGATGCTTTCCATAATCAAAACACATGAAAAGCTTGATCGAGTAAGTGTGGGTTATGCCAAAGCATGGTGCATCATCTATCCCATGTAAGTGTGATGGTAGATATATAGATATGCCAAAGCAAGGTACATATTCTATCGTGTTGGGTTTTGGGTCTAACTTAACTAGGTGTCCTTAATGAGATTAAGTGCCTAGAATAAATAGATGGATTGTGACAAGGAAGTGTGCACACCATCTATCCAAAAATTGCATTTAGATGTAACTAGTAAAAGTTTCATACCTAAATAGTCAAGTTGTGGGTGATCAGCCAAAGATGAATCATGATTTCATGAAATATGGACCTTGGCTGACTAGAGGATTGTACGATGTAAATTTCCAAATTGATAGTGAGGTCTATAAATTTTAACAAGACATTGGGAGAAATAAATAATTGAAGGCCTAATTAATATCATCAATATTATCAAATCAAAGTACAATTTTTTCTCTTGTAGATATAAATGGAAAACACACAATCATTGCAATTGGTCCTTAAGAAGGACAATCTAAATAGGAAAAACATCCATAACTGGTTCAGGACTTTGAGAAGTGTTCTCTATGTCTAGTTCTAGTGGAACCCGTTCCATATGCAACTAAGGATGAAATTGATGCTTACTTGAAGCATGTCAGTGTCTTCATAGACATCTAAAACCTTGTGTTGGGATGTATGAACTATGAATTGCATAAACACCATGAAAACAAGACATGTATAATGTCTCTAAGGTGATATTTGAGTGCACACTAATAGAGGGAGATCCAGTAGATCCCAATCTTCTCACTATGATTGGGCATGTGGAACATGTCCAATGACTGGGATTTCCTTCAAGTAAAGAGTGGCCAGGAATAAGATTCTACAATCATTTCTAGAACCATATATTCAGTTTATCGAGTGCTATCACTTGAGAAACTTGGCTAAATTGTTGTTTGGGTTGCTTGACATGTTGATGAATGTCGAATCCCAAATGAAGATGGATAAATTAGAATAGAGTCCAAGGACAAAGGCAAGGACAAGAAGGGTTCTGAAGCTAATCTAAAGTCCAACTCTTCTACACTCAGGATAAGGAGAAGGGTAGGGGCAAAAAAATATGTCCTTTTCATTGTAAAGGACTAAGGATGATTAAGCAAGGGATAGAGATCTCTACTTTTGGTATATACATAATTGAGATTAATTTTGCAACTTCTTCATCTTGGGTACTAGATACCATATATGGATCAAATATTTTCTCAAATGTGAAGGATTTGAAAAAAGTGGACCTTTGAAAATAGGTGAGGTTGAACTGTGTGTTGCTAATGGAACAAAAGTTGTTGCTAGTGCAGTTGGAACCTATGAGTTATCTCTGCCAAGTGGTCTTCTAATAGAGAACTGCTACTATGTACCTTCCATTAATAGGAACATCATATATGCATCTTGTTTGGAGAAGAAAGAATTCAAATTTCTTATTAAGAATGGTTGATGTTCTATTAGTAAAGATGGTATCTGTTATGTAGTGACCCAATCTCTTATGGTCCATCCCTTATAGAACTTGATAAAAGCATGTATAACGTAAATAATGAAAGACTAAAACTCTATAACTGAAACCAAACATACCTTTTGCATTGTCTTCTAGGGCACATTAATGAGAAAAACATCTTCAAACTCCATAAAGATGGTTATCTGGACTCTTTTGATTTCAAATCAATAGAAACATGTTAGTCTTGTTTTTTGCATAAGATGATAAAGAATACCTTCACTGGAAATAATGAGAGTGCAAGTGATCTATTAGGACTCATACATACTGATTTTTGCGTCCCTTTTAAAATAAATTCTAGAGGTTGTTATCAATACTTCATTACCATTATTGATGACTTTAGTAGGTAAGGTTATGTTTACTTAATGAAACATAAGTCAGAAACACTTAAATAGTTCAAGGATTTCATGAATGAAGTAATGAACTGACTTGGTAAAAGTATTAAGTCACTTCTTTATGATTGGGGTGGAGAATACTTAAACCAAGAGTTTGAGGACCTTCTACGAAATCGTGGAATCATATCACTATGGACTCCACCTGGAACACCACGATATAATGGTGTACGAGAAAGAAGTAATCACACTTTACTATATATGGTGTGATAAATGATGAGTTTTGTTGATCTTCTGACATCCTTATAAGGTTATGCTCTAGAAATTTCAATGTTTACACTTAACCACAAACCATATAAATCAGTTCAAAAGAAACCATATGAGATATGGACTAGGAAGCGTACTAAAATGTCTATTACAAGGATTTTGGGGTGTGAAGATTATGTGAGGATTTTGTTTCTAAGAAACTTGGACCTGTATCAGATAAATGTTATTTTATTGGAAACCCCAGATAAACCAAGGGATACTACTTGTATAAACCAAGTGACAACAAAGCGTTTGTTTCCAGGGATGTCGCATACCTAGAAAAGGAATTTATTTCCAAAGTAATCAGTGGGAGGATAGTAGAACTTGAAGATCTTCAAGACCAACAATAATACATTGAACCTATTGAGGTAGAGGAGAAACAAGAAGACTCACAAACTGTTGCGGAATCTCAAGTTCTTCATGTAACACAAAAGCCTCATAGATCTAGTAGGGCACGCCTTGGGTAAAAAGATTTGGTTATCTTGTGACTCAAAAAGGTGGAGAGTTGGTCATAGATGATGAGTTAATAACCTACCTAGAAGCTATTGAGGGACCATAGGCTAATAAATTGCTTGAGGCCATGACATTTGACATGGAATCCTTATACACGAACAAGGTATGGATCCACCTGAAGGGGTAAAACCCACATGGTGGAAATGGGTCTTCAAAAGGAAGACACACATGGATGGTAATGTAAAAATCTATAAGGGCAGATTGGTTGCAAAAGGTTTTAAACAAGTTCAAGGTGTTGAATATGATGAAACTATTTCACCACTTGCCATGGTTAGGTCTATCAAGATCAAGCTCTCCATTACAACTTATTATGAGTATGAGATTTGGAAGATGGATGTTAATAATACATTCCTTAATGAGATTCTTCTTGAGGATGTTTGCATGACACATTCTGAGGGTTTTATAAATCTAAAGGAAGCCAATAATGTATGTAAGATACAAACGTCTATCTATGGATTGAAGAAAGCATCTTGGAGTTGGAATCTTTGTTTTGAGGAGGTAGTGAAAGAGTTCAGATTTAGTCAAAATGAAGATGACCCTTGTGTGTACAAGAAGGTTAGTGGGAGCATATTTATATTCCTCATATTGTGTGTAGATGACATATTGTTGATGACGAATGACATTCCCACTTTACACATGATAAAAAAATTGTTTGAGAAGTACATTCTCTATGAAGGATTTAGGTGAAGCATCCTATATCTTAGGAATTAAGATCTATAGATATAGGCCTTGAAGGGTTCTTAGCCTAGGCCATAGTGCATACATTGACAAAGTGTTGAAGAGGTTCAGCTTGCAGGACTCAAAGAGAGAGAATTTTCCCATGTCTCATGGAATCAACCTCTCTAAAGCCCAATGTCCCAGTTCCTGTGAAGAACAAGAATGTATGAGTAAGATTCCATATGCATCTACAATTGGATCTATCATGTATGCAATGTTATACACTCATCCCACTATCCCATTTGCCTTGAGCATGATGAGAAGATATCATTCATATCCAACAAGTCACTAGACTGACTTAAAGAACACCCTTAAGTACTTGAGAAGAATGAAGGATCAATTTCTTATTTATGGAAGTGAGGAAGAGTTGAGTGTAAGGGGTTACACTGGTGTAAGCTTCCAAATTGATAAAGATGATTATTGATCACAATCAGGATTTGTGGTTTGCCTCAATAACATAGTTGTGAGCAGGAAGAGTTCTAAGAAAGAGTCAGTTGTCGATTCTACAATAGAGGCTGAGTATATTGTTGCATCCAATGCAACAAAGGAATTTTTTTGGATCAAGAAGTTCATTAGTGAACTTGCGGTGGTTCCAAGCATTAGTGATGAAATAGAGTTGTATTATAACAACAATGGAGCTATTGCACAAGTTAAGGAACCCATATCACATTAGCATTCCAAGCACATACTGCAACAGTTCCATCCCATACAAGAGATCATGTAATGAGGAGATGTGAAGATCTTAAAAATACTGACTGAAGGCAATGTTGTTGACCCACTAGTGAAAGAACTTTCACAACATAAGCATGATGGATATCTTAGATCACTTGGAATAAGATTCATGAGTGATTATCTCTAAGTGCAAGTGGGAGTCTATTGGTATATATGCCCAGAGAGACAATCATGTGATGATTGTAATGTGGAAAAATAATATTGATTTGATAGTAATAAAAGGCAACCCCGTTTGTTCTATTTTATTTAGTATGATATAATTATGGAACATAATAAATTTCTAAAGATTGATGACACTCGATGACATATGTCTTCAGGTTGAGAACATGAACAATGAGATCATAAATATGATAAGAATACATACCTTCTTGTTATGTGCCTAGTCAGATATTACTGTGGAAGAAAAATAGACAATAGTAATACACAAGATTAGAGTGTGTGTGTGTTGGTTGATAATAGAATCTCATCAGTCATTATATGTGATATCAAACCAAACACATAGGTACTTGTTATAGAATAGTGTACCAGAGAGACCCACCTTGAGAGTGATACATCGAGACCATGAAATGGTAGTCAAAATCAACTCTCTTAGTGATTGTGGTGATTGGGGTTCTTAGACCTAAAATCACTACACTCATCACATGTCGTTCAATGTATTTTAACACCATCCAACATGACCTTGAATAAGGGTTGTCATAAAGGTGGTGACTGGGTACATTCTGACACATCGGGATTGACGATGAGTGATGTAGATGGGATGTGTCCCCCCTACTGGATATTGATATCTTGGCAACTTGATATGTGAGACTGAGAAATCCAAGGCCATGGTCATGTGAGTCAATATTATATTTTGAGCATGTGATCACAACAATATTCTCTAGTTTAAGAAACATGGATTGAAGATTGAGAGGATGATGATTTCATGCCTCAAGTTCAATCTGGATATCAAAGTTAAAGGAACCATATGATCACGGTAACACTAATAATAGATTGTAGGTAAAAGTTGTTTGCCAACTTTCTGATTACTTGGGTAGTAATGATGTCTTGATAGATCCTGCTCATTGATTGTGATGTCATAAATTGTTTATGTACATTCACTAACAACGTAATTTAGGACCTATAGGGTCACACACATAGGATGCACCTGGAAAAAGAGTTTACTCATGAATACCATTTATCTTGATTACTAAAGCATTTAGGTATTCAATTTAAGCATGACTAGTAGAAAATTGGTTGAACTAGAAAATAGATCAATCGGTCAAGAACATGAACTGACCTATTCAGATTTTGGATGGTCTGGTTTAGATTATGAATCACCCAGTTGAATGATCAATGAGATTGGATAAGAATTACTGCTAACTTCATGTTGTGTGTTAATTGAATATTGAAAGAAAATATGATTGTGAATAGGAAACATAGTGAAATGACCTAGTCAAGTGTTAAACCAGTCACTTCACGTGTGAACCGACTGGTTCCAAAATGAATAAATTGTTGCATTGTTTGCAATTTCCAAAAAATTCATGAAATTCTGTCTCTTTGACTCCTAGTTAATCTGGAAACCCTGACCATGGCCCTCTTATAATTAGAGGGGTAGTCAAGGATTTTAGAAGACACAACAATAAACTCTAACAAATATTATCCTCTCATAGGATTGGTCACATGAGCGGCTGAGAAAGTTTTACCCATAAAAGGGAGTGACAACAAGGAAGAGACAATAAGGGAGAGCAAGTCAATGCTAACACATTGAATTTTGAATAGACAACTCCCTCCCATTGACACTGGTAGCACAACATGGAGTTCCCAATGGTCCTCATGGACTACGTAGAGGCATCGAGGCCGTTGCCACCCGCTAGTAGGATCTCATCAACTGTCATCTATGGTGCTATACCAGGAGCCGCCACTGACAAAGTATCTCGGTGTTGCATGTAAAAGAAGCACGCCACTACAAGGGTGGTCATTGGACATGCTCTAGGACCAAGTATTTGCCTTGAAACGTTCCTTTCCAATCCATAGGTGTTGACACAATCTGTTGGTAAAGGGGAATATAACAAGAAATATTTCATTTCCGTAGCCATCTATCTCATCATATCTCCCTACAGGAGGGTGCCCAACTAGTATGGAGGTGTAGCCATAGTCACATATTTCTATGTTATCATCATATTAGAGACCTCTATGGAAATTGAGGTTGGTACTCCAATGCTTCTAAGCATGACTGATATTTATGAAGTGATACTAGATCTTAAATGGATTTAAGCTGTTCATTTTCTAGGTTTGAGATGACAAGCTCAAGATCCATGTCTTCCAGAGTGGAGTTCTCACTCCCCTACCTTTTCTTACATGTCACAAGTTCTTTAGGAGGCCCACAAACCATGGTGAACCATTTGAATATGATTCTGAAGAAGATGAAGAAGAACCTTATTAACAATTATCTTCAATCTTGATTGTGGTAAGAAGGATAAGAATATTTCTTTTCTATTCATTGTGTATTGTGTTGCCAAGGACTTATACCAATCTACAAAAGATGAAATTAATATCCTCTTTATTCCTCTATAAGTAGTTTGTGTTGCAACAAAGACAATGATGAAGTGTAATTTTTAGGTCATAACCATAATAAAGAAGAAAATAAAAAGTAAAAGTAGATAGATATAACAAAAATATTCTAAAAATATGGGTTGCCTCCCAGAAGCATTGTATTTTGGTTAATTTTGACCCTTGTTTGAAACTAAATGGTTGGATTGGATAGGTTTTTTCGCTTAGAGTTTTGAATCACTAGGCTAGAAACGTGTCATGTTATTTTCATTATTGTTTTACTAAGGGAGACTACATAGTTTTTATTTTTTATTTTATATCATTGGTCTTGTATCAATTGACCTCTAAACAAGAATATGGATGTTTGGATATTAAGAACATTACCCCTAAATAAAGGGTTATGAGTGTTGAAGTTTTGTTTGTTTCTCTAATGGATGTTTTATAGGTAATTCTACGTTTCCAAATTGTTCGACATACCAATTTTAGATACTACGGCTAACCATTTTCCAAAACTATTACCATAAAAATATATTATATATAATATTTTTATATTATTTACATAATATAATGATGCTTGATAGAATTGTGCATAAGTATAATGTTCTATGTGGGAGGCATCTCTGCATATATGTCATGATTTTGCTGTTTCCACATATTGAATGGATGTCGAAGATGAAATTTCTAGCCTTCACATCTTGTTGATTATCTATTATTGCCTTTGTATTTTTGGGTATTTGATATATCCTGGTGATCAAACTATATGTACTGTTGACTTCATGGATCCCACCCTTCTTGGTAAACTGACTTCTAAGTCCTATATAAAAGATGTAGAACTATTATTTTGAGAGTTATTCCATGCAAGATCACTTGTATCCAGATCATTTATGATCTAAAAAATGTTTTAAACTCACACTTCATAAATAATGGACCAACTAACACATAATGAAGAATTTTAAAATCATTGATAATAACTTAAAACGAAGTTACTAATTAGAATCCATTCAGGTGGTCCACTATAAAGACATTTCTCATGATTCCCTTTAAATCATTCCCCTAAATCATGAATATCTTCTAGCACACCCTATTTGAAGTTGAAAAAATAAGCTATGTACTTTCTTGTCTTTGTACAAGTATATAATTTCTTTATAAAACCATCATTGATATCTTACCATGAGAAAAAAGTTGTTATACCATGCTTCTACTTTGTCACATAAAGCTTTGTTCTTATAGAAGAGTTTGACAAGACCATTATCGAAGTGGATATTATAGATATTGAATGGAGGTATAAAATCTTCCCGTACTGGATCATTACCTCTAATGCATAAAAGTCCTTGGAGAAATACCTACTAGAGAACCATCATTTTCAATCCTTCTCCCATTCTCAAAGTTTTTTTCATGATATCCCCTCTCAATAGGTATTTATCGTACTAGTGTCTATGATTTTTTTTATCTCTAGGTAGAGGGTTTTTAATCCTACTAGATTCAAAGATCTTCTTAGCACAAACTACTTAGAGGTACAAATATGAATAATAAAAATCAATCATGTAACACATGAGTAAAAATATTGATAAAACTAAACAATAAATAACTTTTCAAATAGACTAGTTAAATTGATGTCTACTCACATACACCATGGTAACCGACAATACAACTAAAACATGACACATATATGATATAACTAGTGTTATAGAGTCAATTTTGGACTGAATATGAGCTATTTCTCTTGAATTAAAGTCGTAAGTTTTAAATTAATGAGCAGATTATAGAATCTTGATACTCACAAGTGTAAAAGGTTCATCTTTTGTAGAGAAGATTACATTTTTCTTGAAAATCACAATTGTTCACATGATCTTAACAAAAAGTAAAAATTGCTACCAGCTTTGTAATCGTTGTTTTGATTTTGAGATATAAGGGAGTTATATATTTTCTAAAAACTAAGATATAAAATAAAGACAATGGCACATATGAATCTTCATAATAGTGTTTTAAATGAGACATATGTCGTAATGATCTCAAAGATAAACATTAGGGTCGGAATCATCTAGCTATAATGAGACTGCCTTATTTACATTTTGTTGGATCAAGGGCTCTAGAGGGGGGGTGAATAGAGCTTCAAAAATCTCACAAAACAAATTAGACCACCAAAAGATATCAAGTGTAGAATCTTAAATATTCATTCAATTTGAGATCCTAACTAGCATGCACAGCAAGCATAAGAGACAAGGAAGAGAAAGCACTTGGACAAGGTGGTTTAGAGTGGTTCCCCATCCTAACTAGGAGCAATGTCAGTCCACTACCTAGAGGTGGTTAATCTCTAGGATTTGCAATCTTAGTACTCTTATATTCCATCATAAGATTACAAGACAAAACCACATCATCTAAGGGCTTAGTACCTCAAGCAAGGATCTTCAACCTATTGAAGGAGCTTACCCACTTGAACCATGGAATCTTCAACCATCAACATGGACTTACCCACTCCTTCTTCAAATATTCGTCCTTCAAGGGATTACCTATCCTTCTTGAGCACTTGCCTTGCCTATCTTCTTCACTTGGAGATCTGGAACACCTTGCCTTCTTCAACCTTAAAGAACAACAACTCCTTCTCCTTTACTTGGAGAAGATCATCAGCCTTTTCTTCAATAAGGAAAGGGGGTAGGAAGATGATGGAGGAGAGCTTTACATCATTACAAGGTGCAACTCTCTTACAAAGGAACCTATCTCACTCATACTCACGAATTTGACTTGAAGGTAGAGAGAGAAAGGGGCTCAAAGGGTTAGAACACTCTCAACTAGGCTAGGACCAAGCATGTAGTGAATTAGGAACCATGGAATGAACTCCAAGAGGTCTTATTTATAACTGAGGGTGCCCCTTTAAGTTGTGGGACACTTAGATACAAAATATAGCCATTTTTATCGAAGTAACGACTTTATTCTCACTCAAAAGACACACCAACGGTCACAATCACATTTTCTGCACATTACGTATAGTGCTATCGGTCGAGTTTCGATAAAGGTAACTGGACCGATATTGTAAGAGAAAAAGCTGATATTCAAACTATCGGTTGAGTTTATCCTGGGAAAATTCAACCGATCATTGAAGATTGGATTGGTCAGGTACTCGAATGGTTGAGTTTTGTGAAAACTGATCCAGAAGGATAGGTCGAGTTTACAACTCGACCGATTGGCTGTCTATGATCACTTTTCCAAAGTGCATATAAGGTGATTAAAACTGGGTGTTTAATGTCCCAATAAATTTTCTCATCTTAGTTACAAGTCAATTTATCATTACAAGTGATTACAAAAATGTTCTAAGTTCGTTTACATAGATTACCAAAAAATCACACTTGTATCTCTTTTGACTAGAACTTGAGCAAAATTAGGGCTTTTGATTTTTGATCCTTTTCATGTACCTAAAACCTAAAATCAATCTTGAATACACATATTAGATACATATGAATGGAATGGTTAAGTCATTATCAAAATATGGACAATGTATAACCTCTTGATCAACATTCTCCCCCTTTTTTACAATGACAAACCATTCCTCAAACATATTGAAAATGATATAGAAGTTATACCTTAGCCTTGTGAATTAAGGGAATTCAAGATGTGAACAATGTGAATTTCTCCCCCTCAATCTATGCTTCGTCTAACCTTCATGGTTATTCTATCTACACATAGCAATCGTAGCATATATATGCTATGTGGTCCTTTGCAAGTCACATGATAAAATAGTAAATGAACAAGAAAAGGATCTCATAAGCAATAAGCAATATTATAAAAATGAATAAAAATATGATTGAGTTTCAAACCATTGAAATATCTCTCCCCCTTTTGACATTATCAAAAAGTGGGGGGGGGGGGGTAGAAGAACATATATCCAGGTCTTCTCCAAAACACAAACAACAAGATATAAATACAAGCAAACTCATATCATATGTCAAACATAGACTAAAGCAACATACAATCTCAGTCATAATCAAAATATGGTGAATCATAGTACCAAAGCATAAGATATAGCAGAGTAAATAGCAAGAGTGATCATCACATATATCACAACTCAGATGCATGTCCTCAAAAAACAACTACAAGCAAGAAGCGATGAAAAACATAAGATAGAAATAGTACATCTTAGATAATGTCCCCAAATGTTTCTTATACAAAAATAGCCTAGAAAGATGTATATGGTCAGCATGCTAGATTAAAAGCTAAGAAACAATCTAGACATCTAAACTATCTATATTAAAGGCATCATCATTATCATTAGCCCTTGGCTCGTACTCCTCGTCTCCATCAGAGGGTGCAGTAGTAGTGCCTTCATCACCTGATCCATCACCATCACCTTCACCATCACCATCACCATCACCATCACCATCACCATCACCATCACCATCACCATCACCTTCACCATCACCATCACCATCACCATCACCATCACCATCACCATCACCATCACCATCACCATCACCATCACCATCACCATCACCATCACCATCACCATCACCATCACCATCACCATCACCATCACCATCACCATCACCATCACCATCACCATCATCAGAAGTTTCATCGCCATCACTATCATCATCATCATCAGCCTCAACATCGTCATCCTGGTAAGGCATCTCGTCATCATCAGGAGGACTGAAAGCATGACTGGGCCAATGAGCATTCTACTAAGCCCAAGAAATACCAAGAGCATGAATCTCATTGTCCTTTGGAAAGGACGAAGAAGAGTCTCTAAGGCTGGAAACCAAGGTGGCCAGGGGGCCAGTAGGCAATAGGAGGTAGGTGGGAGTAGAATTACCAGCAGCTAAGGGTGGAGGAGTAGCAACAGCGGAAGGCTCAGGTGCGTGATAGTAATGATTATATGCATATGAAGCATAATCACTACCAGGGTAGGGCTGGTAGGTGGGGTAGGGTGAAGCACAGGATAGGTCCATGGTCAACATGATGGAACACAAATCATGATGCAGGTGGTCTTGAACCTGTTGGTTGTATGCTTTTTGGTGCATCATGTAGCCCAAAAGGGTTTCATTAGATACACAGAATGAAGCACGACTAGGTCTAGGAGGAGGCTAAGGAGGTGGAGCACGGGCTGAGGAGGTAGGGGCTGCAGAGGCTGAGGAAGAGGGAGAAGCACAAGGGGTGGAAGAGGCAAACACAGGCACACACTTCTGAATCGTGGTTTCAATGATACATACACCTTTTCTGGCTACTTTGTAATGAAAGTCAGAAAAGAGTGGTTTCTAAGTAGAGAACTGAAACAAACCACAAATTAGGGCAGGGTAGGGGGTGGGTGCCTTTGGTGTTCTTATCAGTTTCAAAGTAGGTCATATGATGTAGAATGTATCTGGCCCACTTGACACCGATGTTCTCTAAAAGGAAATACATAATGACAGTAGTGTTCTCTAGAATATCCTTTTGATTTTTCTTTGGATGGATGTTGCAGTTGATCACTAAAGCCAGAATCCACTTCCTAAGGTAAAGTGAGTAGGAAGGAAGGGTGCACTTCTTCTTATATGGAACATCAAGTTTCTTCAAGTAACGATGAACATCAGGGAGAGTCAATTCATTTTGCTTGTAGAAACCTTCCAGATCCAAAAGATCAAAACACTGGCCATAATCCTTGTTCCAGGTATCATTTTTCTCATCTCTAAAAAAGAAGACATTTAATATATCCTTAGATATTTGGAAACACTTACCAGTGATCATCGAGGTAAAGTTTACTTGAGCATTCAGCGGGGGTACGAGGGAGTCGTAGTTCCAATGCAAATTAGCGTAAAACTCATGAACTACTTTGGTGCTAGACATGGAATTATGAAAGCAATCACGTTTGACACCCAAGGTGTAAAGGTGATGAATGACAAGCAACCTAGAAACTTGATCTATAACCACTTGATGCCTAGGATTAGGCTCAAACAAGTAGTGAAAAGGGAAAGGACTCCTAGGAAGAAGGTCCTTATATCGATTAACAGCCTCAATCGAGATAATAAAGGTATCGTCGAAAGGAATCAAGCGATTAGACAAAGAGGAAAAATGTGCATTGCTTGGAACAGGTCATTTTCTCCTTTGGGAGGCCATGGAGGTGAAAAAGGAGAAAGAAAACAAACAATCACACAAAGCAAACCTCAAAATACATCCAAACACCACCACAGAGAAACTGGGGAGGTGTAGGTCGAGAAAGGGCTAGGATAGGGAGGTTTAGGGATGGGGTGAGAGCTTAGGGATAGAAGGAGAGGATACGGTCATATATTCTCTAGTTGAGAGGGATAATAGTCGGCCGAACCTGACTTAAATTTTCTTCAGCCCGTAGATCGATTGAGTTTTGAATGTGGGAAACTCAACCAATTGGTTCTCTGGAGAACAACTCTCATCCACTGATCGGTCGAGTTTGTCCAGGGGAAACTTGACCGATGGTCAACCTGACCTAAAACCATCAATCTTAATTTCTATCCATATACATGCTAATTAAACTTATTTTTCGAGTCTATTATGTATATTGAACATACTTATGCACATATCACTCATCATTGGGTACTATTTTGCAATAAAACCAAGAAATTAAAGAAAAGCCCACAACAAGTGAAACTAAGCATGTCAACAAGCAAAATAAGCACATTTTGGAAAAAATTTAGGCAAGTAAGATGAGGAAAGCATAAGCAAGACATATAGGATGAAAACAACTAGCTAGACAACATAACAATATCATCCAAAGCAACAATGAGCAGTTTAGATCTTTTGGTAACCCAGGAGACTCATAAGGCTTGCACCGAGCCCAATATCGGGATCTCAACCCCATCCCGTAAGGAGTGTATCCCATTAAGTCACACAGAGGCCAACTGTGCTATGGGAGAAACAATTCCGAATAGCACCACCAGGGGGATTTGAACCTGGGACCCTTCGTGAGGGGCCCCGTGTTGCGACCACCTAAGCTATTGCTCGCCGACGAGTAGTTTAGATCTAATAAAGTTAAATTTCTCTCTAGCTATAGGTTTAGTGAAAATGTCCACCAACAGATTTTCCATGTCCACATGTGTGATATAGATATCCTTCTTGGCAATGTGATTATAAAGAAAATGATGGCAAACCTCTATATGTTTATCTCTACTATGCAATATAGGATTATAAGAGAGATTAATTGAACTAGTATTATCATAATAGATGGGAGAAGCATCAAAATATATGTTAAAGTCTTGGAGCATTTGCTTCTTCCATAGGACCTGGGCACAACAACTCCCGACTACAATGTATTCAACCTCGGTAGTTGATGATGCCACGGTGCTCTATTTATTAGAAAACCAAGACACAAAGCATGGTCCTAGAAGGAAGCAAGTGCCACTTGTGCACTTTCTATCAACCAAACAACCCTTGTAATCTGTATCACTATATGCTACAAGAGTAAAGTCCCTTGACTTACGATACCATAGTCTAAAGTTTTGAGTTTTGGCTAAGTACCTCAAAATCCTATTAATAGCAATAAGATGTGATTTCCTAGGGCTTGATTGAAAGAAATCACACAAGCCAACACTAAACATAATATCTGGTCTCGAGGTAGTTAAATAAAGTAAATTTCCAATCATACCTCTATAGAGCTTCTCATCAACCTTCTCACCTTCTTCATCTCTATCAAGTTTAGTGGTGTTGGACATGGGTCTATCCATTGGGTTCATGTTCTCCATCCCAAAGTGTCTGAGTAGCTCACTGGTGTACTTGCCTTGGTTGATGAAGTTTCCATCTTTGGTTTGCTTGATTTGGAAGCCAAGGAAGAAAGTCAACTCACCCATCATTCTCATCTCAAACTCACTCTACATAAGAGAACTAAACTCCTTGCAAAGATTAAGATTAGTTCCTCCAAAAATGATATCATCAACATAAATTTGAATGATAAGAAAATTGCAAGAAGTGTGTCTTAGAAATAAAGTAGAATCGACTTTGCCCATGACATATCCATTGTCTAACAAAAAGTTCTTTAATTTCTCATACCAAGCTCGAGGTGCTTTCTTGAGTCCATAGAGAGATTTATTCAACAAATAAACATGATTAGGTAGCTTGTCATTTTCAAAGCCCAGAGGTTGAGCAAAAAATACTTCCTCCTCAATTTTACCATTCAAAAATGCACTTTTAACAACTATTTGATATATCAAGAAATTTTTATAACTCGCAAAGGCAAGTAGCATTCTAATAGATTCAAGTCTAGCAATAGGAGCATAAGTTTCATCAAATTTAATACCTTCGTGTTGATTGTAACCTTGTGCCACTAACATTGCTTTGTTCCTTACTACTTTGCCTTGTTCATCAAGCTTGTTGACGTAGACCCACTTGGTGCCAATGATTTTTCTATCACTTGGTCTTGGCATTAGAGTCCACACATGATTCTTCTCGTATTGCTCTAGTTCCTCTTGCATGGCAAGGATCCACTCATCATCACTGAGAACTTCTTTGATGTTCTTTGGCTCCAGCTATGAGATGAATGCACCTCCTACTTGTTCTTTGTTGTAGGCAGCTTGTGTCTTCACTCTCTCAAATGGGTTTCCAGTGATTATCTCTTTAGGATTATTCTTTGCAAAGTGAGGAGTGGGATCCTTCTTTTCTTCATCTTCTACTTCTATCACCTGCTTACCTTTATTGTCAATGTTGAGGTCTTTCAAGATAGGAATTAAGTCATCTACAACATCATTATCAACAACATTCTTGCCAACAACAAGGTTAGTTTCAATAAACTTAACATTAATAGATTCTTCAATTTTAGACAATTCAATGTTGAAGACTCTATAAGCCTTGCGTGTAGTGCTATAGCCTAGGAAGAAATCCTTGTAGGATTTCAGATCAAACTTGTCGAGAGAATCCTTCATGTTCAAAACAAAACAAGGACATCTAAAAACATGAAAGAAATCGATGGAAGGCTTTCTACCACGCCATATCTCATTGGGGGGTTTCTTCAAAGAGGGATGTGTAAAAACTCGGTTTTGCACAAAGCAAGAGGTGCTAACAGTTTTGGCCCAAAACTTCTTAGGAATGTCATATTCAAGAAGCATTGCCCTTCCCATCTCTTAAAGAGACATGTTATTTCTCTCTACTACCCCATTTTGTTGAGGTGTACGAGGAGAAGAGAAATTGTGCAAGTAACCAAATTTTTCAAAACAACACTCAAAAAGATCATTTTCAAACTCTCCCCTATGGTCACTATGGATAGAAACAATCCGACAAGAAAGCTTCATTTTCAACCTATTTACAAAAACTCGAGAAAACATTAACAGTATCACTTTTCAAAACGAGAAAGAAAGTCCAAGTATAACAAGAGAAATCATTGACAATAACAAGACAATACTTGGAACCACGAAGCGTTTGAGTTCTCATAGGTCTGAATAGATCAATATGAAGAAGCTCAAGAGCTCTTTTGGTACTAAGGAATCCTTTGGATTTGAAGGAGGACTTGGTTTGCTTACTTTGTGTACAAGGTTGGCATTCCTCATCCTTTTCAAAATATAATTTGGGAAGTCCTCAAACCAATTCCTTTTTGCTCAATTTCTTTATTTGATGCATATTCACATGACTCAATCGGCAATGCCAAAGAGAATTATCATTTTTATCCACAATCAAGCATCTGTCAAGTACGATCTTCAGAGCATCAAGCATAATAACATAAAGATTACCATTTCTAGTTCCCTTATATATGATATTGTAAGTGAGGGAATCTGGAATCAAACATTCGAAAGATGTAAACAAAACATGATATCCATTATCACAAAGTTGGCTTACACTTATCAAGTTGTGATGTAGGCCATCAACAAGCAAAACATTCTTGATACATATCTCATTGCCTACATCCCCCTCACCTATAGCCTTACCTTTCTTGTTGTCCCCGAAGGTTACCGATCCTCCTTTCTTTTTCATGAATTTGTTGAAATGCCTGATTTGTGAAAGGTTTAACCATCAATAAAAGGCATATGTGTAGTAGATGAGACCACTTGCCCCCAAAGATACCATCATCATAGGTGTTGGATATGTCTCTTGGGTATTGGGATGGCTCTCTCCATCTAGATAACTCATGTAAGGCATGTGTCCTAGATTAAGACTAATCTTGTTTGTTTTTGTTAATTGAGTTCTTGATTAAGAAATTGCTAAATTAGTTAATATAAAACCCTAATATTGATTTAATTATAGTTTATTTTCCCTAATTTTTGCTTGGTATCATTAATTGGAAGCATTAGGAATTAATTTATACTTACCAAAAATATCTAAGATCACGTTTTAGTTCATATATGTGATATTTATGATGTTTTTTCCATGCCTATAATCCTTGGAGCTATCATGTTTCACCTTGAAGTTCTAACACTAACCCTAGTCTAGGGTTCAGTGGTTGAGGTGCTTGTCAATGGACTTGAACCCTACCCCTTAATGGGTGAGGTTGAAGTTGATTCTTGATGGGTAAAGTTGAAAGGGACCTCAATGAGATGTGGTGACATTGATGACTCATGAAGATAGGAATTTGTAGTGTATGAGATGAAATACTCCATGTATTGGAAGTGAAGTATCAAGATGGGTTGGCGATGGAGTACTTGGTTGGGTTGGAGGTGGAGTACCTTTGTGGGTTGGAGATTGAATTCCTCAATGGGTTGGAGATGGAGTACCTCAATGCGTCATGAAGTGAAGACCACAATAGGTCATGAAAAGGAGAGGGGAGCTTTATGCAATAGTACATTTCTAACCTCTAATGTCACTTTACATAACATTGATTTCAAAGAAAAACTGACACCCTATCCCCTACATCGTCGGTTGTATATCACAAGCATCACTAGTGCTTAAGTCCTATCGATTAAAAAAACATGGGTACTTATTTTTCTATAATGTCAGTGATATCTTCAAGACACTGGCGGCCTAGATAACCCCCAAATTTCAAAATTTTAGGGAAAAATTTTCCTCCAAAACATTTTTAGATCAGTGGTAGTTGTTGCAAAACTGAAGACAAACCCCTTCCCGTAAAATAAATTTTATAACCAAAATACCTTTTTCGTCGGATTTGCTATAGAAAAACCAACGTTGTATGTATTTTCCACTATGATTTTTTTTATTTGGATAAGGGCCTCTATCATAACATTTTTTTATTTGGATAAGGGTCTTTATCATCGGTTTATTCACTAAAACTGATGTCTATTTTCTTATTAGATTAAGGGTCTATGTCATCAGTGATGTCACCAAAACTAACATCAAAGTTCTTATCAAGGATGGCATATTTTATTTTGAAAAGGGCCTTTGTTGTTCGTTTCACTCTCCAAAACTGACAACTTTGTACTTAATCATCAATTTTGCTAGTGAGAAACGACTATGTTCCCTTTAACAGCACATGCATAATTTTTCTTTCCCACATATATAAATCATCGCAATACCTAGATGAGCTCTGGTGATTACCTCCACTATCACCACCATCACCTTTGATTTCCATCACTGACACCATCATCTCTAGTTTTCTCCTCTATCATCTTCTCCATCTGCCGCATCTCTTATTCCTACACCACCCTCATTTCCCCTGTTACATCTCCTCTTCCTCTGTTGTCCTCTTTCCCTCCGTAGCCACTCTTCTACCTATGTCGTCGCCACTGCAAGCACTATCGTGACTGGTATTTGAGCCACCACCACTACTGTTGGTGCTTGAGCCACCATCATCCTCACCGCCACTACAATTGATGCTTGAGCCTCCACCACCACTGCCATGGCTATTGTTGCTTGAAGTGTTTGTTGTTGCCCTCTATCATTACTACAATTAAGGTGTGTTTTCTTTATTTTAATATTTTTATCTATAATTTTTTTTATTAGTTTGTTTACTAATAATTTGTAAAATGCATGTGTAGTTTTTTTTTTCTTTTTTTATAATTTTTCATATAAATTTTGATGTTATATTGGTAACATTATGCATATTTGGTATGTAAATTATATAATATATAAAATGCATGTATAAATTTTTTGTATGTAAATTTTTATATATGACCAATAGATGTGCGACATAAAAATCAACTTTTTTATAAATCCTAATTTCTAAGTCATGGTGTTGTCCAAGAAACCCTTCCAAGATTTACCCATTAGGAGTAGATCATATATAGTCCCCAATTTTCTGGAACACTTAATCTCACTTATGATAGGATGTAAGTGTATAATGTGTATTCAGTTTTCAAGTTGTTTCATCAACACTTTCCCATTTGTTCTATAAGTACATATGTAGGTGGATAGTTTCCCATCTACATCGATGTACTTGGAGAACTATAGGGAAATGTTGTCAAAATTTTCTTAAAAATCAAATACATATTGTACACTTACTAGTGCATTAGGTGTTCAAGAATGGGATAGGTGGTAAACATTCATTATTGAATCGTGAACCCTAATTTGAAAACCATTAACCCTAAATCCTACTGTGTAAACTCTAATCAACCCTAATATGTAAACCCATATTTCTAAACTCTAAGTGATACACCCTATATGATAAACCTTAATCTCTAAATCCTAATTTGTTAACACATTATTCAATACTTGTTTTCTCTTTGATCATAGAATGGATAAATCATGGATGTCCATTCCAAATAACTACAACATATAAGTTACTACTGGTCTTGATCAGTTTATAATATTTGTAGAGGAATATAGGAAATGACCTAGAGATAGGTCTATTATCCATGTATGAATTGTATTAACAACTTGAAAGTTGACATCGTTGACAAAATTGAAGGTCATGTCATGTACAACAAGATTGTACATTTCTATACAAAATGGTATTGGCATGTAGAGATCGTACTATGAGATCAGTATATGTTGATAGAAGTATTTGTGCTAAAGGAGAAATTGTCGACGATGATGTAGATGTGAATGACCTGATTCCAATAGACATTGTTGATGGGATGCTAGATTGTTGTGGGGTAAATCTTACCGATCCACCTTCCTTATTTATAAACATTGTGCAAGATGGTAAGAGATAATTATACTTAGGTTGTACTAAATTTAAGAAGTTGAGTGTTGTGTTGAGATTGTATACTCTTAAGGCTAACAATAGATGGAGAGAAAAAGTCTTTACGTCATTGTAGTCTTGTTGAAAGTAATTCATCCTAATGGTAATGAGATTTCAATCTCCATATACGAATTAAATAAAATGTTGTGCCCAATGGGAATGAATGATAAGAAGATACATGCATGCCTGAATGACATTGCCATTTCAAAAGGACTCTAACGATTTGAAATATTTTCCAAAATATGGGGTGTCAAGGTATAAAAATGATGACTTAGGGGAAGTTGAAAATTGGCTCTCCTACCAAGCTGAAGTGGTATATGCCTATGATACCATGGTTTTAATCCTTTTTTGTCAGTATCATGGATGCATAGAATTTAACTTGTGTTGGGATCCTACGTCATGTACCTAATTCCCCATAATGGATGAAGATTGATTCATGGCACCCATAATTTAGTGAATAAGTTAGCAATCTAAGACTTGGTCTTTATACCAAAGGAATTAATCCACACGACACATTCAGCAACCAACATAACACTTGGGCTATTATGATTGTTATATACAATCTTTCTCCCTGGTTGTGTATGAAAAATAAGTATGTCATGTTGCCCTTGTTGACATCGGGCCCCAACCAACCTAGCAATGATATCCATGTTTATCTTAAACCTCTAATTGATGACTTAAAGAAAATCTAGGGAGAATATGTGATGGCCTATGATGCTTCATTGAGAGAAACATCTCATTTGTATACTATGATGTTTTGCCTATTAATGACTTTCGAGCATATGGAAATTTGTCTAGCTAGAGCATAAAAGGGTCCAAAGCATGCCCAATATGTGCGGATTATGTTGATTTCATATGACTAAAACATGATGACAAGACTGTATATTTTGGTCATCAGATGTTTCTTCTAGAAAATTGCATCCTTTGAAATGGTTTCACAAAGCATTCAATGGATCAAATGAAGAACAAAGTGCCCCTAAACCTATATCAGGGGAGGTTGTTTATGAAAGAGTAAAAGACTTTGTCAATACATTCAATTACAGATCATAATGTCCTTTTCCAATATAGAGTGAAAAGTATTTACACAAGAAGAGGTCAGTATTCTTAGATCTTCCTTATTGGAGTTCTTTGGAAGTTAGGCATTGTATCGATGTAATGCACATTGAGAAAAAGTTCTGGGATAGTGTTACTGGTACTCTATTGAATATACCGGGAAAGACTAAACATGGCATCAAATCAAAAATGGACCTACACGGATTGATCATAAGGAAAGAATTAATAGAAGATATTAGTACTGATAAGAAAGCATATTTTCCTTCTACTTGCTATACATTGTCTAGATAGCAGAAGAGAATATCTTACAAGTTGTTTCTTAATGTCAAGGTACAACAAGAATACTCCTCAAATATCCATAGATTAGTATCAATGAAGGATATGAAGATGATAGGTCTTAAATCTCATGATTTTCACACTCTGATGCATCAAATATTACATGTGGCTATTCGATTTATACTGTGGAAGCATATAAGGCTGGCACACCAGGCTTTGTTTCTTGGTCAACACTCTATGCAACAAATTTATTGATCATGTGAATCTCGATAAGTTGCAAAAAGAAATGGTCATTATCCTATGATAGCTTAAGATGTATTTACGTCCTTCATTCTTTGACATCATTATACATCTTGTTTTCCATTTGACTAGGAAAGTGAAAATAGTTGTACTGGTTTTCTTGCATTGGATGTATCCTATTGAATGCTACATAAGATTTTTTAAAGGCGATGTCTGAAACCCTTGTTGGTCTGAAGGGAGAATTATTGAGGGTTATATGTCTAGGGAGGTTATGGACTTTTTCAATGACTTTCTAAGTTCTAATCAAGCTCCTGACAATGACATAAATATTGTTCCCTATTCTGACAAAGTGACTTTAGTAGCATGATGGAAAGTAACCAATCCTGAGATGTGCGAACAACAACACTCATATATTTTATACAACATCAACGAAGTGAGTATATATATATACATATATATACATATACATATAATATATATATATATATATATATATATTATTGAACATACCAATTTCATTCAAAATATATTAGTGCCAGTTCAATGTGGCTTGCTAGAGAACATAATAGGACATTTATTAGATGGATTGAACATAAAGTCTTACATTAACTATCTCAAACACCAAATAATGTTGCCATAAATATCAAATGCCTTGCCTTTAAATTAAAAATGAATGTTATGTCTTATGAGGGGTTTGAAATAATTTTTTTTCATATTACATAAAATTTCATGATGATAACAGTGTCATTCAAAATAGTGGGGTCACCTTTCAAGCATCACATTTTTCTAGTGTAAGAATAAAAGTCCATGTGAAGCTAAAATGTCTTAGAATTTGAAGTGATTCAATTGGGTTTCACATTAATAAATTTTGATAAGATTTTTGAGAAGAATGAACTATTAATAATGACATCATAGGCAAAGTAAGTATTTATATCAATGATCCTAAAAACAAAAAATGGTCTATTGTTCTTCATGGTAAAAGGCATTTCATTGCAGATCCTATAGATCAAGAAGTGTACCTTGGCAAGTATGATGACTCCAATCTTTTATCAGTTGGCTTGCCAACACCACATGTTGAAGCTAAATTGATTTATATATGCATGGAGATCACACAGAAGGAATGTTAATTAATCCAACATCTAATCAATACTATAGGAATGATTTTTTTTTTTATGTTACATGTGTATTTTACATTCTTTATCTGTTATATTTCATTGTTTGACTTTTTTGACATGATATTTTTAGGTGGCATCTGACCATGAGTATGATGATTTTAATGATGATTACCATGAGGATGATCACCATGAATATGTGCACTATGAGGAACACATGTGCATAAGTTGTGTTGTTTCATTACATAGATGATCATTTTCATTATCTATCACATTTATAAGTTACATTCTTATGACATGCATGTGTTTCTTGTCAATTTTACCATCTTAAGGATGATCAACATGAGGATCTTATTGAGCTCACTCAGGAGGATCATGAGTGTGCATATAAAAAGAGGCATCACCATGATGAACAAATTAGTAGATAAAAGGGGTAAGGACCAAAGTTGGTCATTGAGCTAGATGATATGGAAATCCTATTGGGAAGAATCACAGTTCTTTTTTGCAATATCTATGTGTTATTACTCGTAACAAATAGGATATAACAATAGAATCTTGACATAAAGTTGATCAACACATGAAGCATTCATATGGAAGGACCTATCTGTGAGATATTATGATGTTTAAAGATATTTACAATTCTATTTTAAGAATATTCCATTAAGTATATGTACTTTTGTAAAGCATATTTGACCTTGATGTAAAACTGCATCGTGAAAAGGCATTGCAACATTTTAGGAGGGTACTAAGGAATTATAGGACAAATCTGACAAGAGAATTCATAATGAAGGAGAAGAAGAATAAGAGGTCATCCACTATGTGATGGAAGTATCTTGACCCAATGGTGTGGGCCGCCTATGTTGCTTCAAGAAAAATCAATGAATTCAAGGTAATAAGCCTCCTCATTTAGATTACATTCTTACAAATTAATTGTATTACACATTTAACATATGTTTTGGATTAACATAGATTTCAACAATGTTAAAAAAAAGGCATGCAAAGAATGTGTACCACCACAAGTTGGGTCCAAGTGGATATGCAAGGCCTCACCAATAGAGATTGGAGGGGTCTGCTTCTCAATAGCCTACTCCTGGGATTGTTGAGTCCTCTACTACTCCTACACCTCTACTTTGCCATGAGGAGTGGATAGATGTGAGGAAAACCCAATCAGGAGAAATACCCAACCCGCAACTGCTTAGGTAGCTACAAAAATGGTAAAATTCAACTCTCAGAATGCACGTTCATCTTTGACCTTGATTGTTATGTTTTACTTACCAATTACTAGTGATGATGATTAGAGGGAGCTCTACGAGCAAAGAAAGGAAGGAAAGTTCATCCCTGAGGGCCCAAAGGATGTATTGAAAGGTTCTCTAGGTACTCCAAATCATCATGGGTGTCTTAGGGATGCTAACACTCATGTTGGTATAAAATATATCCTTTGACTATAAGAACATGTGGTCAAACATGTCCAAAAAGGAGAATTCTAATAAGAGAAGGTACAAGAGATGATTGCAAAGGGAATAGAAGAAGAAATGAGACAATACATGCTTCACATTCATCTCCTCATACACTACATGTGGCACGCCTCTATTCATATGAAATGGACCCCCCTACGACAGATGTAGTTGCAAGTAATCCCATGAATCCAATAGCTAGCACGTCCACTATAAATTTTATTGTGATATATTAGTCTTTCATATTGGTTTTTGTAATTTGTTTGTGTTATAAGTATATATATAACACTATATAACTTTTAAGGGTTGAGTCCATGCCAACTTTTAATAGAAGAATATGTTTTTGAACTGGGTGAGGATTTCCCATGCCTTCTAGGTGACATGATTCATGTTGTTGTAGTGCCTGTAGATGTAGTTCGTGTGAAGCCATGACTTGTCTATGACACTTGGAAACAGACAACACTACCATATGCCTGCCTCGACTACGAGACTGAAAGGTGATATAGAAGACATCATGGTTGTGTTTCCCAATGTGGGAGTTGTCTACACCAATGTATGCTAAATTTACATTGACCTTGTATTTGTGTTTCTTTGCTACTTGTGTATATAATTAAAAATTGATATATGAATATATATGCAAGGCATAACATCTAAAAGACCCCCTACATTTCATCCATCACTTCCTTCTCAAGATATCCAATTACCTACTTGGTTTGCAAAGGACCTATTCAACTCACTTGGTCCTAAGTGAAGGGGTTGGCATTATGGCTTAGTGGCATAGAAGAAGGGTCAAATATGGTGGTCCCTATTAAGGAGGACCATGCAGGTCAAGCTCAAGATACTAGTGTATTTTTTGTAAGATGTT
Source organism: Alisma plantago-aquatica (assembly GCA_963693085.1). NCBI lineage: Eukaryota > Viridiplantae > Streptophyta > Magnoliopsida > Alismatales > Alismataceae > Alisma > Alisma plantago-aquatica. Next base: position 391,113,514 of record OY856410.1, on the reverse strand, counting down.
ATGGAGTTGTTTACTTATGCTCGGTTGAATACAACTATGACAAAATTTTGGTTATGGTGAGATCTTATGTCTAAATACCTCTTTTATATATTCAGATATGTTTTCTTATATATTAATGCTTACGTGATATACATTTTGCAAATACTTATATAGGGTGTGTGTCACATTACCCCATGTGGCATTTCTAGTTCTATTATTGATTAGCCATGTAGATAAAGACCCAATATCTGTTACTGAATACTGCTCTACCACATTTAAATATTTTGGTAATGTGACAAAGAGTGTGATTATAGCTCCTTTTAACGTTAAGTAAGTTTTGGGCACAATACATATGATTTTGATTTAAGAATTGCATTTCATTGTACAATTTGAGTTTTCTTTAGTTTGCCTTCTTTTCACTCAAGAATAATCATTGGGTGTTTTTGGTAATTTTCCTCAAGAAGCTAATTATATATTTTTTAGATCCAAAGGGTGACAAAATAGGCAGTGGGGGACACACAATGAAAAAAACATTATTTACGTGAGTAATTTTTATATCCTTCAACATAAAATAATGTTTGCATCATTAGTTACATGAATATTTATAAATTCAATCAAATTTGTTACATTAACTTTCAGGAGAATAAAAGGAATTCAAAGAGGATGGAGGAAAGGTGGATAAGAATAAGAAAGAATTAAGTTCAAAGAATGTTGAGGAAGTTTTCATACTCCACTGCATATATATTTCAACTATTCTTACTTTTATTTATTATAGTTTTGCATAACTGTAAATTTGTAGTGCCATACAAAAGATAACTGTTGGGCATGCAACTAGTACATGATGCAATATATGGACCTGATTGTCAGACGGGTGACACTTGACATCCATTGTGTGAAAAATGTAATATATATAGTTTTGATCATCATGAGTAAATAGTCTCATTTGATAATATGAAAATATGAACTCAATATTTTTAATTATGTCATTCTCTTTGTAGTTTTTTTATGACAGAGCCCTATACAAAAGAACAATTAGATGAGATATAAGAACAATGGGCACACACCTTCATTAAGGAAGTAAACTTGGAATTTGATTGGGATAAAATATGAGTTTTCTAAACTTTGATGTCATTATTTCTATATATATGTGGTGCTTATGACTTCTTGCAACATTAAATTTGATGCAAATGAACTATTGGTGCATATGTGAATGATGAATGTATACATGTGTCTAGAGAATGTGAAGATGAATGAATACAATGAGAATTGCATTTGTACATATCATGAGAATGGAATTAGTGCATATGTGAATGATGTATACATACGTGTGTGCGAATGAATTTTGAGATGAATGAATCCTATAAGGATTGTATTTGTACATGTCATGAGAATGGAGCTAGAGACTGGATCTTGTATGTGGGTGAATGAATTTTGTGTGTGTGTGTTTGTTATTGCACGTTTAACAGATGTGTTGACCTATTGTTAAGTTGAACAGCTAATTGAACCAATTGTTCTAATTAACTACATGTTATGCATCCTGTTGAACGGTTGGATAGTAGGTTTGTAGACATTCTGTGTAAAAACATACACGTGTTGTTGATTACAATCAGAAAACTGATGTTGTAGATCTCCAATGTAATTTTTTTAAAATGACAACATAGTTATTCTAAAGTGGTAGTATTGGGCAGTATGGTCATGCTACCAGCTATCTTGTAGCATTTATTGTGGTTATAAATGAATGACAAAGTTGCTTTGTATCATGTGTTACTACATTTACACCGATGACACAACTACGAACAATGTCAATTTTTATGTAAAAACCAATGACACTACACCTTTATCATCAATTACATCTAAATAACCAATGACACAGCCACCTTTATTAGCAAAAAATGTTACCTATTATGGAAGGACAACGTCATTTAATGAACCAAAATTGATTACACTGAGCACTGACTTGTCAGTTTCTTTAATCATTGAAACTGAGGATGGGTTTGTGTCATCAATTTGTGCATTCCCAAAAAAATGATGCAGTAGGTGCTTTAATATAGTTTCACCTACTTTGGTGTTGGTATAAAATCAACTTTATAGGATTTTTTTTAACTTATTCTAAAGGTGGTATCTTTACTAGTGATGGGTGATGAGGACGGTGGAACTCAGCATGTAGAGGTCAATGGGTGGACCCCAATGGGTTGATGTCTGTCGGTAAGTAGTATGGGTTGATGGATGGGAAATTTTGGTTAGTTTTCCCTTTCACCCCCATCCTCTATATTCCACAACCCCATCAAACGTATATTCATTTGACACCCCAAGAGATACTAGAAAATGTTTCAAAAAACTAAGGTGGTCAAGGGGAACTCTAAGGAGATCAATGGGCATGGTCTCAAGCTTACATTTGTATGAAAGAATAAATCGAGCTTCCTTTAGTGGATATAAACCAAGATTAGAGTTGTTTAAACCATGTATCATTTAAGATCTTCATTCCATATTATATTTTCATGTTTATATCCCTCTTTTTTATCTTTTTGGACATGATAAATAATAAATCATGGTGGATTTTTATCCATAAGGCTAAAGACCCATCCTTTATCTATATTTGGCCTAGTATAGCATAGATCTAACTCGGAGGGGTCTTTTTAGAGTTGTGGTTCTCTTTGGGGGTAGTTTGGATCCTTGGATGTGGTCTCAATGTTTGAAACTCATTTTCTTCCTCAAGAGGTAAATGATTTAGCTACTTTTAGTTTTCTTTGCCTACTTTCTCTACACACAAATTCTAAACTTCCTAGAAACATGATGTATATGCTAAAATGGTGATTTTAATGGAATATCCTAGTAGTAAACTGAGAAATCATGAATATATTTTATCTTCTTCTAATAAGGATGATAATATGTGATGGTCAAGTTAAACCTTTATATGGTCATAAGGCTAAAAAGTTCAAATTAGGCATTTTTTGCCCTAAAAGTTCCAGTTTTATTGGATGTTTGATACCATGATGAGTAAAATCTGCATCTATAATATTTCTTGATGTGTGGATGCTAATGTCAGGTGGAAATAACATGTACTTTGATGATGCTGCAATTTCATACATAGGGTAGCACTTTTACAGATAAAAATGGCATTTTTATTAATATTTTTTTGTTTAAGACACATATCCCACATACAATGGAGTTTCATTTTCAAATATTGGCGCTATATGATTGTAATGTGAACCTAAAAACAATATTGAAATTAATCTATAAACCATTATTGAAGGTATTCATTGTTATGGCTGAAAATTATGACTCTATCTATGTTTGGGCACTTTGTTGCATAATATTAGACTTCCTATAACTCTGGGGTTTTATATTCTTACTTTATATTGTAGTATATATTAACACTTTTTTGTAGCATTGGATTGATATAATTGAAATATAAGTAATTGGCCTAAATAATGAAGTGAAACCCTAATAATGTAGTTCCCTATGACCGTAGGAAACTATCTGAGAGTTAGGAAGGTGGGATAGTGAAAGAGGTATCATTGTAGAAATAGTGGGTTGTCATATGGTAATCAATGCATTATACTTATTAGTATAAATAGATGACTATTTTTTTATCATCAACATCCAATATGGATAAGTTCATGAGTGTGGTCGAGCCTATATCTTAAGTGATATGTGACCATGTGTTTAAGACATGTGATATATGTTTAGTAATACGGGCACTAAGTATAGCAGTAGAAACAAAAACTTTATCTATCCATATTTCCATAACAACAAGATTGCATCCACTACTATGAAATAGGAAGGATGGTTTTAGCGATTTATAACTGGTCCTGGAGCAAGTCCAACAACAAAACTTGCTTCTTTGCAACTACTAATAAGTTGCTCTTGGTTGCTGGATGTAGAACTCCTGGGTCTTCACCAAGAACAACGTATGTGCAACTTCTACAGTGACTCCAGTGGTCTCCCAACGGACTACAGGTTGACTTTGCTCTCCAAGCAGCAACCAAAGGACTCCTGCTTCTATTGTAGTCTACACGGACCAACTAGAACTCATGTCATTCAACAAGAATGGATAGGAAGGAGTTGTTCTCCCCATTGGTGTACTAGACACCAACCTACTCTACCAAAATGACAACTATCAGTTATTCTCTCCCTTTGGCTATCCTTCGCTATCGGGTAGGACTTGCTCGGAATAACTTGGTTACCACAACCAGAGAGGACAACACTTGTTAGAAGAACTAGTTCTCAGTTTTCTATGTTGTTATTCTCTGGGAAGCCTCCAGTACCCCTCTACATATAGGAGGGGTTAGGGTCAAGGTTCCCAGTACCCATCCAATACAGGACTAAAGCGGGAGTGGAAAAGACTGGAAGATCTTGAATTTTTCCAACAATTCTAGAAGTTTCACAACTTGTGCTAGTCAAAACGGTCATCTCGTAAGCTGAGATAGTAGTCTTACATGCGAGATGGTTGTTTCACTAAGTGTGGAAGTCATCTGGGACACGAGATGGTCATTTCGTGCTTTCCCAGTCAGATATGAATTGGCAAATTATTTCCTAATTAATGTCACATATTAATTTACTTGCACCCCAAGCATGTGCAATTGAAATGAGTTTGGGAAAACTCCAAAACTTTCATTCATCCCAACTGAGCCATCTCATACTAGCAAGATGCCCATCTCATTCTCCCAGATAATCATCTTGTGAGTTGTGATGAGCCAATCCGTTCAATGATATTGAATTAGTTGGTTCAGGGGCAAAACTTAGCCAATTCGATCTTCAATTAACCTGACCCCCAAACGGTTGTCTCAACTACATGAGATGCCCAACTGGCTGCCCAAACGGTCATCTTAATCAATGATATGGTCCTTTGACAACCTGGTCAGCCATTCAAGTCATTAGTTGTGTGAATTGACTACCTAAATACTTTAGTAATCAATCCAATTGTCACTCAAGATCAAACTCCTCTCCTAGATGATTTCCTATGTGTATGACCCTATATGTCCCATATCATGTTGGTAGTGAATGTATATTATGACATCACAACCAAAGGGTGGTGCCTAGTCATACATTAGTGCTACCCAATTGAAATGGAAAGTTGGAGAACAACTTCAACCTACAATCTATGAAAGGTGTTGGAGTGATTTTATAATTCCTTTATCAACTCGAGGCATGGTTGGTCATCCTCTCAACATTCAATCCATGTTTCTTGAACTGTGGGTAGACTATCTAAGATAATGTGACATCAATATCATATATTGATTCACATGTGCATGCACATGCATTTCTCAGTCTCACTAATCAAGTGGCCAGGATATCATATTCCATTTGGTGGTACAAATCCCATATCTATTACTCACAGTCTATCACCATGTGACAAAGTCACCCAATCATCACCCTTATAACAACCCATGTTTTAGGACTGCGTTTGATGATGTCAAAGCATACCCAATGACATGTGACGAGTACAATGATTTCAAGTCTAAGAATTACAATCACCGCCTTCACTATGAGAGATGACTGTGACCAAAAATCTATGTGTCATTCTTAAGGTGAGTCTATCAGATACACTGTTCTCTAATATGTATCTGTGTACTTGATTTGTTATTTCCATATCATTATTAATGAAATTTAGTCATCAACCAACTCACACTCTAGTCTTGTGTGTTACTGGTGACTATGTACCTTCCATAGAAACAATCGACTAGGGACATAATGAGAATATGTATATTTTCTCTTAACATCCGTATGATCTGATTTCAATAAGGCTAATACTTGAAGACATACATCATTGAGTAATATTATTCTCTCGACATTCATCTTGTATCCTCATTATCTCATAATTGAGTGAAACAAATGAATTGGAAGTTTGCCTTTATATATGTTATTATTAATCAAATCCTTTAAGGTAATTATGCTATGTCAATTGTCATAAGATTGGCTCTATGGACATACCTTACCAACAGACTCCCACTTGCACTTAGATACAATCACCAATGGATCTCATGTTTAGTGATCTAAATATGTCCATCATGCTTCTTCTTTTCTAGTGCTAATTTAATAGGTTATCAACACTTTGCTTATAGTTAGTATATTCCATGTTTCTTATCTCTAAATTCTGAGATGAAACTGTCATAATATGGTATCTTATATTCCTTACCTAACAATTAGCTCCATTGTAGTCACAATATCTCTGTTGAATCATCAATGGTGGGAACATCTATAAATTCATCATATGAACATTTATATCCATATAGTATCACTTTGTGTTCACAACACAAGCACACTCGACTTCTATTATAGATTAGCATTAATGGCTATTAGTTCAGAACCTCTTCAACTAATCATCAGTTATTCTTTTAAATCAAAACATATTTTAATTTTGTGATCACTTTGTCATTTATGGAAGCTTGCATCCATGTAACTCTTTACATCCAACTCTTCCTATTATTGCTATTATCACTGACTAGCAATCTATCCCTTATTGGAATTTATATCATCTTCTCATGTCCATTACACACAATATTACATAGGATAAGCGTGTTAATAGCATTCATGATAGATCCATTGTTGGGCTGGCCCATGTAATCTAATTCATGATATTTCCATTCTTTGCAAGAATAGGAATATAGGGTTCATGAGAGACCAATCTGATTTCTCTCTCATTGAAACCTTCCATGTTGAACTCTTACAACACATTGTTATTGTATGTGCTCAAACTTCCATTGTGAAACCTTCAAGAAATATCTCATAGGTCTTGGTCCTTATCTCATAAAATGTTTCACCTTATCCTTCATTGTTGAAGCCAGTTCTCAATATTCAAAATATTGAGTTGTTATTTCTCATTATATGTAGAATATTCATATATGCTCCCACTAAATCTTTTGTAAAAACATATTTCTTATTTTGTCTTGATTCAAGTTAAACTCTTTGACTATCTTGTCAAGTCAAAAGATCACACTTTTGAGTTGCTTATTACAATCCCAGGTTGAAATTTGTAGTTTATGGACTTAATTTTCATTCATGAAGTTATGAAACCTTCTAGGTTGTGCCACATACACATCCTATGATGTATTCTCTTAAGGAATCAGGTTTCCATCTTCATATGCAAAATATCATAGTCCATTCTAACTACAACAACAAGCATGCCAATTGGTAAAGGAATTTCTATCAAGTCGAACAACTTGAACCCTATTTATTCAACCAATTTTTTCTTTTATGTTATCCATGTAGGTCTTTGCAACAAGAACCTATTGAACCATTTAGGTGTTACCATTTAAGGTGGCTCTATCAGGACCATTCCTTGTTAGCTTACATGGATCCCATATTACTCAGAAATAACTTCTGGTTGACTAGTTGGCTCATCTTGTATGACCAACCCATGTGAATTGTTCTATTCACAATCCTCCAATCTCAGATGTGTTTTACTAGAACTATTTTGTTCTATGTTATATGATGAACCTGAGATTTCATAGTAACTTTTGATTCTCATTTTTTGTATGGTAACCATATTGTTGATCTAAAATACTTTGAGTGTTAATTTTACTCCCACAGAATCTTTAAGAACTCAGTTATCCTAGTAAAAAAACAATTTTGTTATTGGATTGAGATTAATAGTAATGTTTAACTATCATGGTTTATGGAGAAACCTTCTCAAGAAACTACTTTCTCAAGGTGGGTTTCGATCCTTTAGACTTATTGGGACATTCCCAAATCATATCATTTATGATGTGTTACAAACCATTCTCGTGGTACATTATTTAGTGATAGGTATATTTTATGAGGATACACTACTACAGAAGTGGCCTTTGGCGTCGGTCGTTTAACTCCATTTGGCGTCGGTTTTCGACCGACGCCTATGTGGGCGCCGCTAAAGGTCGAACGCTTCGGCGTCGGTTGTTTAACCGACGCCTATTTAAACTATCGGCGTCGGTCGTTTAGTCGATAACCGACGCCAAAGGGGTTCGCGCCACATAAAACGGCATCAGCTAGGGCACTTTCTGCGTCGGTTATTTACTAACGGACCGACGCCTATACTACTTATAGCTTCGGTCTTTTAGTAGATAACCGACGCATAAAGTGTCCTAAATGACGCTATTTTTTGTGGCGCGAACACTTTTGGCGTCGTTTATATACCAAAAGACCGACGCCTGTAATTTAAATAGGCGTCAGTTTGATACGTATATCCGACGCCATTTCGAGGACTGCTTTGGCCATATAAGGCGTCGGTTATCTATAAATAACCGACGCTGTAGATCTTTGCTGACGGTTTTTATAAATAACCGACGCCTATTTTTTTTTTTCATATCAGTTTGCAGGCCTGCTGTGGCTGGTCAGCAGGATGAGAACCTGCAGTTTAGTAACTGAACTGCAGGTTTACGACATCCATTGATATCAGCCTACAAACAGGCCGCAAACCTGCAAAAGTCATAAGCAAAATTTCACACAAGTACATACATTCAGACATAAATTCAATTCTCACATTCACACATATAGAAACATTCAAATACATGGATTAACATTCAGAAATATTCATTTACAAAGTATCATTCATTATCGCTATCAACATCCCAATTATATCTTACAGTTGCCACTGCTTGTATGGCTTTTTCCCATTCTTCTCTTACTTCATTTAATGCTTCCATCGTATATGGAGCATGTATATTTTTTAAGCGTTTACCTGTAGTGTTGTCAGTTTTAAACACCTGCAAAGAGAATGATGTATATATATAAGTAATAATATAAAAATAAGATAAGATTGATATATTGCATACTAACTAATGAAAGTATATATAATACCTCATGTATGGTATCGATGTCCAATGCGGCATATTTGATAATCATCTGCATAAATCGCATCACATAGTATGTGCATGCCCAACCATTGTCTTGTGTAGCACACTATAAATTGAAACATACAAAATAATACAACTAAGCACAATTCACATCAATAATATATATATTCGAGTCGGGAACTTACTTGTACGTTCTGCCAATTTATTGGCTGGTTCTTTTTCCTTGGGACCGTTCCTCCAGCCTTTTTGAATGCATCTAAACCCCTACATGTTAATATAACACAATAAATTGCATAAGTAAATAGTAATGTAATAAAAGATGTTAACGGATATAAAAATGAAATATTTCTCACCAGAATAATGGAATTCTCATTACGTGTCCAATTTTAGTGTTCAATGTACTCCCCGCAGGATCTAGATAATAAACAGTGAATGTCCCGGGGACAATAACTAGTAACTCCCAATGTCTACCGCTAGAAGTAAGAAGTTAACAATTAATAACTCAAAATGCAAAATAAAAATGGAATTTTCTTAAGTCCAAATTATAAATAAAGTAAACTTACTTGACACTTTTCACGCAAATTTTCATCGCACATAGGCGTCGGTTTCTACCTAAATAACCGACGCTGCTAATGACACTATTTTTTTGATTGAAATATGGATTTCGCGGGCGACTTTAAGCGTCGGTTTGTTATAAACAACCGACGCTGAAGACAAAGCGGTACCCGTGTATGGCTGGTCTTCGAATATAGACGTCAGTTTTCGTAAACAACCGACGCCTAACATAGAAGGCGTCGGTTTTCCTTAATAACCGACGCCCAGAAAAGTGTCACTGAATGCTATTTCTGTAGTAGTGATATGAGAAGACTAGATTAATTGATAATTGTATCATGACTCATAATGGTATAATTCCTTCATTCTGACACATCATCATGTTAAGATGAATTTGACTTGTAATATATTATCACAGTTCATTCATGAAGGTACTCAAGGTATTGTTATAAAGTATTTCAACATTTGATCATATCAAAGTATCTTAGTACTTTCATCAAAGTTATACTCCATTTATAATCTCCTTGAACATTTTTGAGAGATTAATTCTTTCATTTCATTTGGTACATATCATCATATCACCAATAAATGAAAATGTGGTATTAGTTAATTATCTATAGCATTATTTCATAAGATCTTCATGCATCATTTGCATAAGATCTAAAGAAAGCTTTATCCACCCACTACGTTTAACAAAGGACGTCATGTCATATTGGACAAGAAGAAGACTTGCATATTTCCTTAGGTTCAATAACCAAGGGAATCTAGACCAACGTTGATATGCATTCTAGACATGCTCCTCTCATTTTTATACAAGATGACTAATGCTAATGATAATCTTGAGTTATCAATTATATTCCTATGGTATAAAAATTATAAACATTCATCTTTGGATCATTTTGCATAAATATCACAAGATGTTTTAGGGCCAATGCCATGCAAGATCATATCTTTGAAATAGAAGCACTAATAATTCTTTACTGATAATCATCATTGTCCATACAAGATCCATAAAGAAAATATTTCTATTCTAATGGCATAATAGAATAGCAGTTCTAGTAACTCTATTACATGCCCATTGGGTTAAGATAAATGTAGACTCTAGCTTTTGCAACATTTGATCTGCCTTGTCCATCTTTGTCCTTCCATGAAGGGTTTTACTTTCATGTCAAATCCTGCACATCAATATGTCAGATCTCAATTTGGTATCATATACCAAATTTTAAGAAGTAATCACATTTATCTTATATGGTTTATACCTGAAGTGGAGGTCTCAATGCCATCCTTCTTCTTCTTTAGTTCCTCTAACCTGAGTGGGGAATTTCTCTTCCAATGTCCAGGCTGGTGACAATGGTGACAATCGCCTCTTTGTTTCTTTACTCCACCTTTTGCCTCGAGATCTGAAGACTTGGGCTTCTGGATTGCTTTAGAACCCTTCTTAGCTTTGCCTTTTACTTTAGACTTCTCCTTTGTCATTCTGATCATCATCACATACCTAGGCTTATCTTTCTTCATTTGTGTCTCAATTATCCTCAACATGCCCAACAAATCTGTCAATGCCTTATCAAAGTCATTCATATTGTAGTTCATGACAAACTGACTATATGACTCTAGAAGGAACTATAGAATCACATTAGTGGCCAACTCTTAGCCCAATAGTAATCCCAGTCTAGCTAGGTTCTCCACATACCCAATAAGCTTGAGTACATGAGGACCTACTGGATCTCCTTCAGTCATGGTACACTTGAATAATGCCTTGGAGACATCATATCTCTCTTGTCTAGCCTGATCTTGGTACATGTTCTTGTGAAGAGTGACCATCTCAATCACCCCCATGATCTCATGTTGCCTTTGTAACTCATGGTTCATTGAACAAAGCATTAGACATTTGACATCCATAATGTCCTCAGTATGCTTCTTATAAGAATGCTTGTCAACTCTTGGAACATTCTGAGCAGGTTCCTTTGGTTCTGGCATTTCCAGGACATAGAGCTTGCACTCCTACGTGAGAACAATTCTCAGCATCCTGAACTAGTCATGGAAGTTGTTCCCAACAAGTGTGTCCTTCTCAAAGACTAATTGCAGAGAAAAGAGATTGTTTGGTGTGGCCATTTGATTCTACAAAAGAATTTGTAATTTTGTCAAAAACTCAATTTTCATTTGATTTGATTGAAATTTGGGCAATGACAATTAGGTCTTTAATTAATTATTCTTCTCATTATTTGTTCAAATTCATAACCCTAAAGTATCAATTCGGAAAATTGCAGCAAACAATTTTCTAATGGGCCAAGATCCATATTTCATCATGTCATGAGTCGAATTTTTCTAATCACCAACAACCTGAAAATTTAGGTTGGCCAACTTGCCAATTGCATCATATGAAACTCTTGTATAGATGATATGCACAACACCTTGCCATGATCATCTCCATGCCTATGGTCTTGGGCTCTCTAGGTCACTAGTTAAGCCTAAAACAATAGCCAATATGATTGATATGCACCATGCTTTGTGCGGATCTACATACCGACCATCACACTTCTATGAGATAGATGGTGCACCACGCTTTGGCATAACCTATGCTAGGTGGAACAAGTTTTTCATGTGTATTGCTATTGGAAAGTACCTAAGACTTAATATGTTTGATTGAGGGATTTTATATATATCATATATATACATATATTGTATCCTGTCACCACATATATAGTATGTATCATATACATGCTATATAACACAACGTAAACATGAAATATAAAACAAAAAGTGATGGTTATGGCCATGTCTACTTGTAATACCATAGAGCCACAAGGAATTACTACCACCTAGGTCAATCATCACATCATGTGTATGAACCTGTGGTTGATGTAGATCTATGGTTGCCAATCTAGATAGATCTATTCAACCCTTGAACTAGTCGTCTCACCTCTTGGCCGGTCGGTTAGTCCTTCTATCCAACTGATGTTTGAACTCCTTCCCAACAGTTGGTCATACTTTTTGGGATGGTTTTTTGGCCTCCTGTCCAACTGATGTTTGGACTCATTCCAAATGGTCAGTTGGGCCCACCAGGTGGTTATCTGGTTGCATCACCCTCTTTCCTCCATGATCCTCCAAACGATCGACTCGTCTCACGAACTAGTCATCTCAACCAGTGATGAACATCTTTAACTTTGTTGTATGAAAAGAAACTATCCTACTACTACATTATTACATTGAATAAGAGAAACCTCGAGTTACATTCGAGGGGAGAAAAGATAGGAAAGCATTAACTTTACATTAGGAAGAAAGAGGTAGAGGCTCGACACCCAGACTGAGATAAAAGTAACCAAACCATCCAACCACAGACAGATAAAGGTTATTGGCCATAACCATGCTACACATCCACCATCAAAACCACTTTTAGGGCGACACATTTAAATAGCATATATATATATATATGTATATATATATATATATATATATATATATATATATATATATATATATATATATATATATTAGTTTGTGATTATGTAGTCTTTGATCGGATACACATATGATAGTAGTTTAAGTATTCACATCATATATGAATAAATATTAAAATCAAAATCCGATCATATCGATTATCCTAACACATAGTAAATTGACATCTCTGATACTACTGTAGGGTAACACGTGCAATGAGTATAGCAGTAGAAACAAAATTTTTATCTATTTGTATTCCCATAATAGAAAGATCGTGTCAACTACTATGAAATAGGAAGGATGGTTTTAGCGAGCTATACCTGGTACTGGAGAAAGTCCAGTAACGAAACTCACTTCTTTGCAACTACTAATAAGTAGCTCTTTGTTGGTGGTTGTACAACTCCTTCTGTTCACCACGAACAATGTCTGTGCAACTTCTACAACAATTGATGTAGTTTTACTGCAGACTGCAGGTTGACTTTACTCCCCGAGCAGTAGCCAAAGGACTCCTGCCTCTAGAGTAGTCCACACGGACCAACTAGAACTCCTTTCGTTCACCAAGAATGGACATGAAGGAGATGTACTCCCTATTGGTGTACTAGTCACCAACCTGCTCTCCCATAATGAAAACTATCAACTGTTCTCTCCCTTTGGCTATCCCTCCTTGTCGGGTATGACATGCCTGGGCTCTCTTGGTTACCACAACCAGAGAGGACAACACCTGTCAGAGGAACTAATTCTCAGTTGTTTGTGTTGTTATTCTCTAGGAAGCCCCCAGTACCCCTCTATATATAGGAGGGGTTAGGGTCAAGGTTCCCAATCCCTAACCAATGTGGTACTAAAGCAAGAGTGGAAAAGACTGTAAGATCTTGAATTTTTGCAATAATTCAAGAATTTTCACAACTTGTGTCAGGCCGAAACGGTCGTCTCATAAGCTCAGACGGTCATCTCGTAAGCTGAGACGACCGTCTCACATGCGAGATGATCATTTCGCCAAGTGACACAATCTTCTGGGATGTGAGATGATTGTCTCACTAAGCAAGACGGTCATTTCACGCTTTCCCAGTCAGATATGAATTGGCAAATCATTTCCTAATTAATCTCACACATTTATTTACTTGCACCCCAAGTATGTGCAATTGAAATGAGTTCGGGAAAATTCTAGACCTTCCATTCATCCCAACTGAGCTATCTCATACTAGCGAGATGCCTGTCTCATTCACCCAAATGGTCGTCTGGTGAGTTGAGATGAGCTAGTCGGTTCAATCATATTGAACCAGTTGGTTCAAGAGAAAAACTTTGCCAATTCAATCTCCGATTAACCTGACCCCCATACAACCATCTCTATTACATGAGATGCCCGTCTAGCTGCCCAAACGGTCATTTCACTCAGTGTGGTTGTTGTTTGACAAACTTGCTCAGCCATTCAAGCAATCAGTTATGTGAATTGAATACCTAAACAATTTAGTAATCAATCCAATTGTTGTTTAAAATCAAACTCCTCTTATAGATGAGTTCCTATGTATGTGACCCTATAGGTCCCATATCACATTGGAAGTGAATGTCCATAAATATCTTATGACATCACAAGCAAGGAGTGGTGCCTAGTCTCACATCAGTGCTACCCAAGTGAAATGAAAAGTTGAAGAACAAATTCAACTTACAATCTGTGTAAGTTGTTGCAGTGATTGTATAATTCCTTTGTCTCTGATATCTAGGATGAACTCGATGCATGGTTGGTCATCCGCTCAACGTTCAATCCATGTTTCTTGAACTAAGAGCAGACTGTCAGAGATAATGTGATACCAATATCATATATTGATTCACATGTGCATGCACATGTATTTCTCAATCTTGATAATCAAGTGGCCAAGATATCATACTCTAATAGGAGGGAAAAATCCCATATCTATCATTCACCGTCTATTCCCATGTGTCAAAGTCACCCAATCATCACTGTTATAACAATCCATTTTTCAGGACTACATTTGATATTGTCAAAGTATACCCAACGACATGTGACTAGTGCAGTGATTTTAGGTCTAAGAATCACAATCACCACCTTCACTATGAGAGTAGACTATGACCACAAAACCATGTGTCACTATCAAGGTGGGTTTGTCTAATACATTATTCTCTAACATGTATTTGTGTGCTTGATTTGATATTGTCATATCATGACTAATGAAATTTAGTGATAAACCAACTCACACTCTAGTCTTATGTGTAATTGGTGTCTATCTACCTTCCACAATAATAGCCGACTAGGGACATAATGAGAATATGTATAATTACTCTTAGAATACGTATGAACTCATTTCAGCAACGCTAATACTTAAATACATACGTCACTGAGTAATATTATTGTCTAGATTTTCACTCTGTATCCTCATTATCTCATAACTGAGTGAAATAGATGAATTGGAATCTTGCCTTTATATATGTTATTATGAATCAAATCCTTTTAGGTAATTATGCCATGTCAATCATCATCTGATTGGTTCTACGGGCATACCTTACCAAAAATATAGGGGTTATTATACCCAATGTGAGGAGGTGTTATGTCTGGAGTATCCATTTTTGATCTAATGATGCAAGTTTCTTTTTTATCACCAAGTAGTAGATTTTTTGTCGTTGAGCCCCTATTTTTTTATGATCACATAGACCAAGGAATTTTAGGGTCTTATGAATACCACTAATCCTAAGACTCTTACACAATTATCTAAGGGAATTCAAACATACTAGCTAGTGGTTTGAGTGGTACATATCAAAATACTAATGGATTAATAATAAATCTACTACTTAAAGAAATATAGATACATATGTTTAATTCATTAGGAAAATCAAATTTGATGAATTTATTTCTATTTAATATTTTACCATTATTGTATGTGTCCATCTTTTGGTGATTATGCCTTATGGAGATATACTTTGATTCCATTAATGTGTCTTTATTGCTGTATTCTTAGTATATTTGTATGCATAGAATGTTTTGTTCTATCATATGATATTAATATGACATGGGTAGCACCCTTGTGGTTTTCGACATCTCTTAGGTTGATTGAATTGCACCCAAGGTAATGTGGTGAATAGTCTCCCTTTTAATGACAACAGTGGATGGGGGCTAGTGGTAGTCTTTTAGTGGTGACCTAGAGTTATCCCTATACATATGGGTCCAGGTGGGGTGGTTTGTGTTAGACTTTCCAACAAATTAGATTTTTCACTAGTATGTCATGTATATAAATTACACATGTTATAGGATATTTGGTTACAAAACCTTGAGTATCCCCTCCACATATAGTATATTTACACGGTTTAGGGAAAACCTTTGAAAGGTTGATGAGTATTGGTTCCATGGAGTATGTTGGAATGTCAGATAAGGTAGATGCATTTCTTTCAAGGATCTAGAGAAGGATTTACATATCTTTGGGATAGCATAAGAGGATGAGACCAAGCAAGTTATCAACATATTCAAGGGTATTGTGAGACATTAGTAAGCCATGGAAGATGAAGAGTTGGTTCAAGAGGTTATTTCCTGGGTTGAGTTTGTAAGGAGTTTGAGAGAATATACTTTCCTCCATTTTATTTGGTGGAGAAGATGAACCAGTTTGAGCATTTATGACAAAGAACTTTATTATTGAATAATTCAGAGGGATCTTTTATGAAATTGGTGAGGTGTTGAATTTTACTATCTAATACTTAAGAGAATAACATCAAACATATTGTGGAGGGTTCAAACATAGACACATATTAGTTGGCATCAAACCTAAAGACTATTATGAAGTTCTCAACTATTGTGGAGGTAGTTAAGAGGATTGAAAGGGTGATGTTGATTAGTCATGATGATGATTCAAGGAAGTGGTCAGATCAGTCACTTGTGTTGGCTAAATTGAACATTAGCATACCCTTTGTTTTGATGATGACAAACATTTTGCACTTGTGGATCTAAGATGCGATTTAAATATTTCGAGGTTCAAGGTAATAAGGAAATTATACTAAGTGGAAAGATTGAAGATCAATGCAAAATTGAAAATCAAATGCACTTAATTGTATATGTGTCCATGATTGTACTCCAATGTAAACACTTATACAAAAATATAATGTACAAGTAGTTAGACTTCATGTAAATCAAGTGTTAGATCTTCCCTATCCACTTATAACCCTTAGATAGATTTTCCCCTAAAGTTAGAGTCACCATCACCCATTAAAAAACACACTTAGAAGGTGATTCAAAAGGCTGAAACAAGGACATCCATGGTCGAGAAACGTGTCGTCCAAGACAGACTTAGTCAAAGTTTTTGTGGACCGAGAACCACCTCGGTCGAACATAGGATCACTATTCAACAACTTACACATTTTTGCTCTAAAATGGGCTTCGGTCAAAAAATATTCTTGACTGAGAAAACTTTGGTCCAAATCTTGAGACGGTTACACCAAGAGGTTAGTAGTTGGGATTTGAAAATAGACGTTGCAACACACTTGCCTTAAACCCAGGCTCGGTCAAAGAAGAGCTTGACTGAGCCACAATTCGTTCGACAAACTTCTTGACCGAGCACAGTTCTAGATTGTTCTTTTAAGCACGAACAAATTAGACATTGCTAGCCAACTAATGTACACCTAACAACTAGTTAAGCACTAAGAACACTCTAAAGACTCCCGAAAATGTACCTAAGTACTTACAAACCATTCCTATAATTAGGAGAGGCCTTAGGACACCTAAAGCACATAAGCTACACAAGAGCATCCATTTTTTACATCAACAAAGATAAGATTCACTTGTTATCTTCTTCCTTGTGCTCTAGAGTTGTGTCCCAATAGCTACAATCTCCTAGACACCACAAATAGTCACGTCCATCTTAAGTGGATAGGAGATCTAAATGCTTAATATAGGATCAAAGTGCTATACTTAATTGTTGTACTTCCTTCTTACATTCCTCCTTCACAGGTTAAAGCTACATGTAATACTTGGCTACTCCAAGATTGTGGAGGCTGCTTTAGGGAGCTTGGTTGAAGATACTTGTTGGTGGAGAAGGCTGCTTCAAGCGGTTCTTGAGATTACTTCAAGGACAACTGCTTCAAGGGAGGTTGGAGCTACTTCCCTAGGAAGACTATCTCAAGCCGGTGAGCTATTTCTAGGAGGAGATAGTTGCTCCAAGGGCTTGGAGTTCATTCAAAGAAGGCTTCTTTGAGGAGGTTGAGGTTACTTCTAGGGGAAGGCAACTTCAAGGAAGGTCATTGTATTTTATTGTAACATCCTTTAGAGTTAAATAAAATTAATCATTTTCAAAATACCAATTGGAGACAATTGGGTAGTGGACTGACAACAAGACTTAATCATATCCTAAAAGGAGTTGATTATTGGACAATTTCAATATGAGTGTAAATAATCCATAAGTTTCAATTCCTAAACAAAAAAGCAAATATTCAATTTGAACTAAATGAGCATGAAAAAATAAATAAAGCTAGGATATAATAAAAGGAAATAGACTTTTATATGACTTATGCATTAATGGGTAAGACTTGAAGTCATAAGGACATCAAACTCTTCAAATGGGATGGGTCATTAAAGAAGAAATCTATGACTTGAGACAAGATTGAATATGCATACAAAAAGAAATTGACTGGTCACTTATGTCAATAAAATGTTATGTCTTGCATAAAGTTGCATTCGAAATATGTAGAAATGCCTCTCGACCAAAAAATAGTTTCATCGAGGGGTGCCCAAGTCAATGTCATGATCGACCAAAAATAAGCCTGACAAAAATGCTTATTTGTAAATCAAATCATTCACTTACAACCAACATTGGTATATTAAACCTATAATCTGCTCATTATGATAAATACTTAGCATAAAAGAAATTTTTAAGATAGTACAAGAAACAATATTGCTTATAAAAATTGACTCATAGTCTTACTTAATCAATTGATTTTAAATTTGGTTAATATTTGAAATACGTTAGTATTTATAATCTCACTTTTGTTATGAGATTAAGGGGGAGCTCACAAAAATTCTTGGATATAATGTATATATTTTTGATCTTGCTCTTAATTGGATTCTCAACACCAATTTGGGCTTAACATCCCTTATATTTGGTTAGAGATACATTTATTGATTCCACTATGAGCCTAAAGGAATCTCATATCATTTCAGGGCTTAACATCCCCTATAAATTTTTGATAAATTAATATAAAAATACATTCATTGGTCCCACCATGAGCCTAAATGAATCTCATACCATTTCAGGGCTTAACAACCCTTGTAAATGGTTGAGAAATTAATCTTGGTTTTTGAATTGTGGCTAAATTTGACATTCTTTTTGAAGTAAACAATTAAGGGGGAGTAATAAATTATTAGGGGGTATTATTAACTTACACATATTATTATCTTTTTGAAATGAAAAAGGAGGAGAAATAAAATAAATCAAAATAAAGTAAAATCTTCTCATGAGCTTGACATTAATTGGTTCTACATTGCCATAAGATATGGATATCGTGTTCCATATCTCTTTAAATATATTAGCACACATTTTATGAGATCAAAATAATCTACAAATCTCATCTATTCAACTCAGATACATCACATGCATGAAACTCATTTCATTTCAAATACTTTGTGTATATTTTAGGAATGTTTGTCATATTCAAAAAGGGGGAGATTGTTGGATAAATTTAGGTTGGCCAACTTGCCAATTGCATCATATGCAACTCTTGTATATATGATATGCACAACACATTGCCATGATCATCTCCATGCCTCTGGGCTTGGGCTCTCCAGGTCACCAGTTAAGCCTAAAACAATAGCTAATACGATTGATATGCAACATGCTTTGTGTGGATCTACATACCGACCATCACATTTCTATGATATAGACGGTGCACCACGCTTTGGCATAACCTATTCTTGGTGGAAGAAGTTTTTCATGTGTATTGCTATTGGATAGTATCTAAGACTTAATATGTTTGATTGAGGGATTTTATATATATCATATATATACATATATTGTATCCTGTCACCACATATATAGTATGTATCATATACATGCTATATAACATAACGTAAACATGCAATATAGAACAAAAAGTGATGGTTATGGCCATGTCTACTTGTAATACCATAGAGCCACAATGAATTACTACCACCTAGGTCAATCATCACATCATGTGTATGAACCTATGGTTGATGTAGATCTATGGTTGCCAATCTAGATGGATCTGTTCAACCCTTGAACTAGTCATCTCACCTCTTGGCCGGTCGATTAGTCCTTCTATCCAACTGATGTTTGAACTCCTTCCCAACAGTCAGTCAGACTTTCTGGGATGGTTTTCTGGTCTCCTATCCAACTGATGTTTGGACTCATTCCAAATGGTTATTTGGGCCCACTAGGTGGTTATCTGGTTGCATCACCCTCTTTCCTCCATGATCCTCCAAACGATCGAATCGTCTCAAGAACTAGTCATCTCAACCAGCGATGAACATCTTTAACTTTGTTGTATGAAAAGAAACTATCCTACTACTACATTATTACATTTAATAAAAGATACCTAGAGTTACATTAGAGGGGAGAAAAGATAGGAAAGCATTAACTTTACATTAAGAAGAAAGAGGTAGAGGCTCGACACCCAAACTGAGATAAAAGGAACCAAACCATCCAACCACAGACAGATAAAGGTTATTGGCCATAACCATGCTACACATCCACCATCAAAACCACTTTTAGGGCGACACATTTAAATAGCATACATATATATATATATATATATATATATATATATATATATATATATATATATAGTTTGTGATTATGTAGTCTTTGATCGGATACACATATGACAATAGTTTAAATATTCACATCATATATGAATAAATATTAAAATCAAAATTTGATCATATCAATTATCCTAAAACATAGTAAATTGCCATCTCTGATACTATTGTAGGGTAACACGTGCAAAGAGTATAGCAGTAGAAACACAATTTTTATCTATTTGTATTCCCATAACAGCAAGATCGTGTCAACTACTATGAAATAGGAAGGATGGTTTTAGCGAGCTATACCTGGCCCTGGAGAAAGTCCAGTAAAAAAACTCACTTCTTTACTACTACTAATAATTAGCTCTTTGTTGGTGGTTGTACAACTCCTTCTCTTCACCACAAACAATTTCTGTGCAACTTCTACAACAATTGTTGTAGTTTTACTACAGACTGCAGGTTGACTTTACTCCCCGAGCAGTAGCCAAAGGACTCCTGCCTCTAGAGTAGTCCACACGGACCAATTAGAACTCCTTTCGTTCACCAAGAATGGACATGAAGGAGATGTACTCAATATTGGTGTAATAGTCACCAACCTGCTCTCCCATAATGAAAACTATCAGATGTTCTCTCCCTTTGGCTATCCCTCCTTGTCGGGTATGACTTTCCTGGGCTCTCTTGGTTACCACAACCAGAGAGGACAACACCTGTCAGAGGAACTGATTCTTAGTTGTTTGTGTTGTTATTCTCTGGGTAGCCCCCAGTACCCCTATATATATAGGAGGGGTTGGGGTCAAGGTTCCCAATCCCCAACCAATGCGGTACTAAAGCAAGAGTGGAAAAGACTGCAAGATCTTGAATTTTTGCAATAATTCAAGAATTTTCCCAACTTGTGTCAGCCGAAACGGTCATCTCATAAGCTGAGACGGTCATCTCGTAAGCTGAGATGACCGTCTCACATGCGAGATGATCGTTTCGCTAAGTGACATAATCTTCTGGGATGCGAGACAATTGTCTCACTAAGCAAGACGGTCATTTCACGCTTTCCCAGTCAGATATGAATTGGCAAATCATTTCCTAATTAATATCACACATTTATTTACTTGCACCCCAAGTATGAGCAATTGAAATGAGTTCGGGAAAATTCCAGAACTTCCATTCATCCCAACTGAGCTATCTCATACTAGCGAGATGCCTGTCTCATTCACCCAGATGGTCGTTTGGTGAGTTGAGATGAGCTGGTCGATTCAATCATATTGAACCGGTTGGTTCAAGGGAAAAACTTTGCCAATTAAATCTTCGATTAACCTGACCCCCATACAGCCATCTCAATTACATGAGATGCCCGTCTAGCTACCCAAACGGTCATTTCACTCAGTGTGGTTGTTGTTTGACAGACTTACTCAGCCATTCAAGAAATCAGTTATGTGAATTGAATACCTAAACAATTTAGTAATCAATCCAATTGTTGTTTAAGATCAAACTCCTCTGTAGATGAGTTCCTATGTATGTGACCCTATAGGTCCCATATCACATTGGAAGTGAATGTCCATAAATATCTTATGACATCACAAGCAAAGAGTGGTGCCTAGTCTCACATCAGTGCTACCCAAGTGAAATGGAAAGTTGAAGAACAACTTCAACCTACAATCTGTGTAAGGTGTTGCAGTGATTGTATAATTCCTTTGTCTCTGATATCTAGGATGAACTCGATGCATGGTTGGTCATCCGCTCAACGTTCAATCCATGTTTCTTGAACCAAGAGCAGACTGTCAGAGATAATGTGATATCAATATCATATATTGATTCACATGTGCATGCACATGTATTTCTCAGTCTTGATAATCAAGTGGACAAGATATCATACTCTAATAGGAGCGAAAAATCCCATATCTATCATTCAAAGTATATTCCCATGTGTCAAAGTCACCCAATCATCATTGTTATAACAACCCATTTTTAGGACTACATTTGATATTGTCAAAGTATACCCAACGACATGTGACTAGTGCAGTGATTTTAGTTCTAAGAATCACAATCACCACCTTCACTAAGAGAGTATACTATGACCAAAAACCCATGTGTCACTATCAAGGTGGGATTGTCTAATACACAGTTCTCTAACATGTATTTGTGTGCTTGATTTGATATTGTTGTATCATGACTAATGAAATTTAGTGATAAACCAAGTCACACTCTAGTCTTATGTGTAATGGGTATCTATCTACCTTCCACAATAATAGCCGACTAGGGTCATAATGAGAATATGTATAATTACTCTTAAAATCTGTATGAACTCATTTCAGCAATGCTAATACTTAAATACATACGTCACTGAGTAATATTATTGTCTAGATTTTCACTCTGTATCCTCATTATCTCATAACTGAGTGAAATAGATGAATTGGAATCTTGCCTTTAAATATGTTATTATGAATCAAATCCTTTTCGGTAATTATGCCATGTCAATCATCATCTGATTGGTTCTACGGGCATACCTTACCAACAATATAGGGGTTATTATACCCAATGTGAGGAGGTATTATGTGTAGAGTATCCATTTTTGATCTAATGATGCAAGTTTCTTTTTATCACCAAGTAGTAGTTTTTTTGTCGTTGAGCCCCTATATGTTTATGATCACATAGACCAAGGAATTTTAGGGTCTTATGAAGACCACTAATCCTAAGACTCTTACACAACTAAGGGAAGTCAAACATACTAGCTAGTGGTTTGAGTGGTACATATGAAAATACTAATGGATTAATAATAAAGCTACTACTTAAAGAAATATAGATACATATGTTTAATTCATTAGGAAAATCAAATTTGACGAATTTATTTCTATTTAATATTTTACCATTATTGTATGTGTCCATCTTTTGGTGATTATGCGTTATGGAGATATACTTTTATTACATTAATGTGTATGTATTGCTCTATTGTTAGTATATTTGTATGCATAGAATGTTTTGTTCTATCATATGATAGTAATATGACATGGGTAGCACCCTTGTGGTTTTCTACATCTCTTAGGTGGATTGAATTGCACCCAAGGTAATGTGGTGAATAGTCTCCCTTTTAATGACAACAGTGGATGGGGGCTGGTGGTAGTCTTTTAGTGGTGACCTAGAGTTATCCCTATACATATGGGTCCAGGTGGGGTGGTTTGTGTTAGACTTGCCAACAAATTAGAGTTTTCACTAGTATGTCATGTATATAAATTGCACATGTTATAGGATATTTGGTTACAAAACCTAGAGTATCCCCTCCACATGTAGTATATTTACAAGGTTTAGGGAAAACCTTTGAAAGGTTGATGAGTATCGGTTCCATGGAGTATGTTGGAATGTCAGATAAGGTAGATGCATTTCTTTAGTTCAAGGATCTAGAGAAGGATTTACATATCTTGGGGATAGCATAAGAGGACGAGACCATGCAAGTTATCAACATATTCAAGGGTATTGTGAGACATTAGTAAGCCATGGAAGATGAAGAGTTGGTTCAAGAGGTTATTCCCTGGGTTGAGTTTGTAAGGAGTTTGAGAGAATATACTTTCCTCCATTTTATTTGGTGGAGAAGATGAACCAGTTTGAGCATCTATGACAAAGAACTTTATTATTGAATAATTCAGAGGCATCGTTTATGAAATTGGTGAGGTGTTGAATTTTACTATCTAATACTTAAGAGAATAACATCAAACATATTGTGGAGGGTTCAAACATAGACACATATTAGTTGTAATCAAACCTAAAGACTATTATGAAGTTCTCAACTATTGTGGAGGTAGTTAAGAGGATTGAAAGGGTGATGTTGATTAGTCATGATGATGATTCAAGGAAGTGGTCAGATCAGTCACTTGTGTTGGATAAATTGAACATTAGCATACCAATTGTTTTGATGATGACAAACATTTCACACTTGTGGATCTAAAATGCTATTTAAATATTTCAAGGTTCAAGGTAATAAGGAAATTCTACTAAGTGAAAAGATTGAAGATCAATGCAAAATTGAAAATCAAATGCACTGTATTGTATATGTGTCCATGATTGTACTCCAATGTAAACACTTATACAAAAATATAATGTACAAGTAGTTAGACATCATGTAAATCAAGTGTTAGATCTTCCCTATCCACTTATAACCCTTAGATAGGTTTTCCCCTAAAGTTAGAGTCACCATCACCCATTGAAAAACACACTTAGAAGGTGATTTAATAGGTTGAAACAAGGACATCCATGGTCGAGAAACTTGTCGTCCAAGACAGACTTAGTCAAAGTTTTTGTGGACCGAGAACCACCTCGGTCGAACTTAGGATCACTATTCAACAACTTACAAATTTGTGCTCTAAAATGGGCTTCGGTCAAAAAATATTCTTGACTGAGAAAACTTTGGCCCAAATCATGAGACCGTTACACCAAGAGGTTAGTAGTTGGGAGTTGAAAATAGACGTTGCAACACACTTGCCTTAAAACCCATGCTCGGTCAAAGAAAAGCTTGACTGAGCCACAATTCGGTCGACAAACTGCTTGACCGAGCATAGTTCTAGATTGTTCTTTTAAGCACGAACAAATTAGACATTGCTAGCCAACTAATGTACACCTAACAACTAGTTAAGCACTAAGAACACTCTAAAGACTCCCGAAAATGTACCTAAGTACTTACAAACCATTCCTATAATTAGGAGAGGCCTTAGGACACCTAAAGCACATAAGCTACACAAGAGCATCCATTTTTTACATCAACAAAGATAAGATTCACTTGTTATCTTCTTCCTTGTGCTCTAGAGTTGTGTCCCAATAGCTACAATCTCCTAGACACCACAAATAGTCACGTCCATCTTAAGTGGATAGGAGATCTAAATGCTTAATATAGGATCAAAGCGCTATACTTAATTGTTGTACTTCCTTCTTACATTCCTCCTTTACAGGTTAAAGCTACATGTAATACTTGGCTACTCTAAGATTGCGGAGGCTTCTTCAGGGAGCTTGGTTGAAGATACTTGTTGGTGGAGAAGGCTGCTTCAAGCGGTTCTTGAGATTACTTCAAGGACAACTGCTTCAAGGGAGGTTGGAGCTACTTCCCTAGGAAGACTATCTCAAGCTGGTGAGCTATTTCTAGGAGGAGATAGTTGCTCCAAGGGCTTGGAGTTACTTCAAAGAAGGCTTCTTCGAGGAGGTTGAGGTTACTTCTAGGGGAAGGCAACTTCAAGGAAGGTCATTGTATTTTATTGTAACATGCTTTAGAGGTAAATATAATTAATCATTTTCAAAATACCAATTGGAGACAATTGGGTAGTGGACTGACAACAAGACTTAATCATATCCTAAAAGGAGTTGATTATTGGACTATTTCAATGTGAGCATAAATAATCCATAAGTTTCAACTCCTAAACAAAAAAGCAAATATTCAATTTGAACTAAATGAGCATGAAAAAATAAATAAAGCTAGGATATAATAAAAGGAAATAGACTTTTATATGACTTATGCATTAATTGGTAAGACTTGAAGTCATAAGGACATAAAACTCTTCAAATGGATGGGTCATTAAAGAAGAAATCTATGACTTGAGAGAAGATTGAATATGCATACAAAAAGAAGTTGACTGGTCACTTATGTCAATAAAATGTTATGTCTTGCATAAAGTTGCATTCGAAATATGTAGAAATGCCTCTCGACCAAAAAATAGTTTGATCGAGGGGTGCGCAGGTCAATGTCATAATCGACCAAAAATAAGCCTGACAAAAATGCTTATTTATAAATAAAATCATTCACTTACAACCAACATTGGTATATTAAACCTATAATCTTCTCATTATGATAAATACTTAGCATAAGAGAAATTTTTAAGATAATACAAGAAATAAGATTGGTTATAAAAATTGACTCATAGTCTTACTTAATCAATTGATTTTAAATTTGGTTAATATTTGGAATACCTTAGTATTTATAAGCTCACTTTTGTTATGAGATTAAGGGGGAGCTCACAAAAATTCTTGGATATAATGTATATATTTTTGATCTCGCTCTTAATTGGATTCTATACACCAATTTGGGCTTAACATCCCTTATATTTGGTTAGAGATACATTTATTGATTCCACTATGAGCCTAAAGGAATCTCATATCATTTTAGGGCTTCACATCCCTTATAAATGTTTGATAAATTAATATAAAAATACATTCATTGGTCCCACCATGAGCCTAAAGGAATCTCATACCATTTCAGGGCTTAACAACCCTTGTAAATGGTTGAGAAATTAATCTTGGTTTTTGAATTGTGGCTAAATTTGACATTCTTTTTGAAGTAAACAATTAAGGGGGAGTAACAAATTATTAGGGGGTATTATTAATTTACACATATTATTATCTTTTTGAAATGACAAAGGAGGAGAAATAAAATAAATCAAAATAAAGTAAAATCTTCTCATGAGCTTGACATTAATTGGTTCTACATTGCCGTAAGATATGGATATCATGTCCATATCTCTTTAAATATATTAGCACACATTTTATGAGATCAAAATAATCTATTCATCTCATCTATTCATCTCAGGTACATCACATGCATGAAACTCATTTCATTTCAAATATTTTGTGTATGTTTTAGAATGTTTGTCATATTCAAAAAGGGGGAGATTGTTGGATAAATTGGAAATTAGAATACCCTTCTTTTATGATGACAAGAATTTCACAATTGTGGATCTAACATTTTATTTGAGTATTTCAAGTTTGAGGTAATAAGGAAATTCTACCAAGTGGAAAGATTGAACATCAATGCAAAAATTGAAGATCAAATGCGCTTACTTGTATATGTGTTCATGATTGTACTCAAATGTAAACACTTGTACATAAATATAATATAAAAGTACTTAGACATCATGTAAATCAAGTGTTAGATCTTACCTATCCACTTATAACCCTAAGATAGGTTCCCCCCTACAGTTAGAGTCACCATCACCCATTAAAACACATACTTAGTAGGTGATTCAAAAAACTAAAATAGGGGCATCCCCGGTCGATAAACTTGACGGTTGTGACACACTCAATCAATGTTTTTGTTGACCGAGAACCACCTCGGTCAAACTGAGGAGAATTTTTCAACCACATGCACATTTGTGCTTTAAAATGGGCTTCAGTCAAAAATATTCTCGACTGAGAAAACTTCGATCCAAAGCTTGAGACCGTTAGACCATGTGGTAAGTAGTTGGAAGTTCAAAATAGATGTTACAACACATTTTCCTTAAACCTAGGCTCAGTCAAAGAAAATCTTGACTGAGACATAGTTCGATCAACAAACTTGTCGACCGAGTAGGGTTCTGGATTGTTCTTTTAAGCACAAGCAAATTAGCCATTGCTAGCGAACTAATGTACACATAACAACTAGTTAAGCACTAAGAACACTCAAGAGACTCTCTAGAACGTCCCTATGTACTTGCAAACCATTCCTATAAATATGGGATGCCTTAGGACACCTAAATCACTTAAGCTACTCTTGAGCATCCATTTTTTAGAGAAACAAAGCTAAGATTCACTTGTTATCTTCTTCACTATGCTCTAGAGTTGCGTCCTATAGCTACAATCTCCAAGACACCACATATAGCCACGTCCATCTTAAGTGGATAGGGGATTTAAATTCTTGATATAGAATCAAAGTGCTATACTCAATTGTTTACTTCCTTCTTCCAATACCCCTTCATAGGTTAAATCTACTTGTACTACTTGGTTACTCCAAGATTGTGAAGGCTGCTTGAAGGAGCTTTGTAACGACCCCGCCTCCCGGTAACCCCCAATTAAGGGAGACCCGAAGGTTGGAATCGTTAATCAATTTAAGAGATCAAAGGTTCAACATATAATCAACAATAATTATAAAATTCTACTAACTAAACTGGAATTGGGTAAAAAAAAAATTAAAGCTTTTACTTACCTTTATAAAACTTGGAAATCTAACTATCCACAGCTTGAAATACTCTATCTAATCCTCCTTGCACTTTATTTCTTAATTTCACGATGTGTCGCTTTACTGTTTGTGTTTTTTAGGATATCACCTAAAACGCCGACAAACAAAACATCGATCAGCAATTGCTGGTATGTGGGGGCAACCAAAATTTCACAATTAAGTCTAACAATTTAAGTATTGCAATCAAGGTAATTAACAAGTCAATTTACATTTTCCATGTGACAATCCCCACCGCTTTTGCCCTAACCCTGGATTTGACTTAAGGCCACCTTCTCAATCCCGAGCATGGTGCCTGGGAGTCACCTCTCATGGTGCTCCTTAGTCTTTCCTCATCGACCACCTTCTCATTCTTGAGCTTGGTGTCTAGGGTCACCTCTCATGGTGCCCATTGGTCTACCCTCCTGGGCCTGACCTTTATGGCATCTTCCATCAGGGTGGCATGTAGGTGCATGATTTATACATTTATATTAAATGGTGATAGTCATATTCACTTTAGAATTTGCAAGAATTAAAACATCCAACAATTTAATTCATTTCACGATGAAAGCTTCGTCAAAATCTAGAAAACTAATTTGGGTAGTCATAAGCGTAACCACATACCTTTCAAGCTGTCTTGAGTGTAGAATCAATCCAAACAATTAAGTAATCCAGAGTAAATCAAGCAAGCACAATTCAATCCTGAAATATTCATCCAATATTTTCTATCATGAATCATGGTATACAAATCTAATAGGCCTAATCGTCCTAGGGTTACTAGCCCCCTTTTTAGGGTCTTGACCATAATTAGGGTTTCACTTCCTTTTTACCACTTTTACTATATTTTTATCAAAATATCCATCAAACCCTAATTATCTCATTTTATATTCTATTAAGATACTAAGATCAGGTTTGGACCACAAAACCTAATCTTCGAATCAATTATATCTTTTCTTTCTCACTTAGGGTTTCTAAGGGCATTAATTACAAGATTAGGTTGAAAACCCTAATTCTTACAACTTCGTCTTCAAAATAGATCAAGATTCATTTTTATCACTGAACAAGTTAATAATGATCTAATTTACTCTCTTGCATGTTTAAACCAATCCTTTATCAACAATTAAGTTTTCTAACCATAATTTAATACTTTTCCCAACCAATTTATATACTTTTACAAAACTATACTGATTTAGGTTCCCAAACCATTTTTAATGGATCCCTCGTATTTTTCTGATCAATTTTCATGTATACATATTTCTCATCCGAGTTTTCTAGCTCAAGATATGATTTTTATAAAGAAAACCTTTTTATTTGATTTATTAGCAAATTCTGGAAAAACGCGGATCGTTAGATCGATGGCCCATTGGTCTACTCAGGATCCAACGTCCAGGGTCACGTGCGCCTGATCTAGCAATTAAAAGTTGCAAAGGGACGAAATTGCCCTTACCTATACTGAAGAGGCGTCGGGGTGTCTTGGTAAATGACCAGGCCGGTCATCTTCTTCCTCCGTTTAGGCCGCTCGCGAGACAGGTTCTCAGCTGAGTCAACTCCACCGTTGACTCCGGCCTTTACACTGTCTCAGACACCGTTGAAGGTTGCTGTGTCTTCTCCAGCCATCACCGAACCTGCTCACGTACTCGATTCTCTTCCGTGTGTGTCAGAGCCGTCCGCCGAAGAAGCTCTCCACCTGGCGAGGTTTACAGGTCGTGGAGGGGAAGAAACAAGATGATTTCTCAAATTGGCCTCACGATTGCACTGGTCGTCTCTCTCCGAACGCACAAGTTGGATTTGTGAGAGCTCTGGTACCTGAAGCACCTCCCCTATATATAGGGTGGGAAACATGCTTGCTAGATTTGGGAACTTTCCCAATACGCGGCCAACCCTTGTCAAACTTGGGATGACTCCCAGCGGTTTCCTCCCCCGAGTTCAAAGAAATCAACGACAGCTTTGCACATCCACTGGATTGCGAAAAAATGGGGATGGAAGGTTCTTCCTGTAACCTATAAGGTCCCAGTCCACGTGGGACTTTGAAGATGAGCGACCAGCTTTGGATTTAGATCCAACAGTCCTCAAATCCCGGGTTCATCAAAAGGAAAATATATTTTCCCAAAATTTAGGATAATTCCCAAACTTGAAGATAACTTGAAAAATTGATTTCTCCCAAACCATAACTCCTTTTTGTCTCAAATTTTAAGGGAACGTTTTTCTTGGAATTATCTAGCTTTGTAAAAAATTTGGGAAACAAATTCCAAGGGATGAGAAGGCTTCCTTCTCTCCTAAGTTATTCATTAATTTATTCAAAATTAATTGTTATTTCTTTTCCCTTTGCTATTATCTTGTTATTTTGGGTCCCTTGGACCTCAAGATAACCTAAGGGCACGAGATCCCTTATTGGGGAAAATTGATTTGCCTTTAACTTCTTTTAATTGTCAATTACTCATATTTCCCTAATTCTTTTCATTAAATTATTCCTTTTTGAGGATTCCTCTTTATCTCCCTTATTATTTCTCTCATTGGCATTCCTTTTATTATTAGGAATCCTTTGGATACGAAAACCCACCAAGGATAAATCAATTGTACCTCTTTTAACTCATTTTCCACATTTTATCATATTTTCAATTTCTTTCTTAATAAAGAAATATCTAATTGATCTTTTCTTTTCTTATTGCTCTCTATATGCAACTTTGGACTCCTTGGAACCCAAGGAATCCAAGAGGCACGAAATCCTTCCTTGGATTTGCCTTCTAGAGGTTTCTACCTCTTTCTTTTCTCAAATATTCAATTATTCATTAATTAATTGAATTTCCTTGTTATTGGGCCCAATAGACAATAAAGCCCACAAATCAAACAACAAGGCTATTTTAAACGAAATCCATTTATTCACGACAAATTATATTATTTTTCCAAATATCTTTAATATGAGAAATTACATTTCTCACCAAATGAACCCAAAATTTGGGGTTGTAACATCCTTCCCCTCTTATGAGAATTTTGCCCTCAAAATTCCATCAACCAAGCAAACAAAGAGGATAAGTCTTCTTATGTCCATCAGGGCTCCCATGTGGTTTCACCCTTTCCATGGTGTTTCCCAAGAACCTTCATTATCTCATTTTCTTCCATCTGAGTTCTTTCTTATCTTGGTATATCGTACCCTCATAGGTGACTCAGGACATTTCAGCCTCTCAAAAGCTGATTAGGTTCAGGGATCAACACATGGCTTGGGTACCTCACATAGTGCTCTAGATCGGACTTATGTAACACTTTATACATCATGTTATCCTGAGGGGCAAGGCTAAACACAACCATATCCACCAATCCATCTCAAATGGACCCATATATCGGGGACTCAGCTTTCTCAGCTGTAGATCAGAGGGGTCGGATTTTTACATCACATATTCTCCCACAGTGAACTGCATGTCAGTCTGCTTTGTGTCAACTCGTGACTTATGTCACCACTGGGCTTTCTCTTGGCCATTGCACGATCAAAGCGACTTCATCTGCACACACCTTTGGTTCTTTTCTGACCTTCGCGAGGCCTCCTTCACCAACATCATCATAATGAAGTGGTGACCGACACAACCTCCCTATAGAACTTCTTGCATCCCGATAAAGGCTATGGTGGTTAACATCACATCTTAAGAACTGTCTCTATGTATCACCCTAAATGAGCAGACATGCTCTCATCAGACTCTCTAGTCCGGATCATACTGTCCATTAGTATGGGGTGATAAACTGTACAACCACGAAGCTCTTCATGTATCTACTTCCACCTCATGGAAGTGAACCTTTAGGTCACATCAAGAACCTTTGAATTCGCATCATGGTGTAGTTGAACCATCTTTTCATATGTAGTTCAACCAGATCTCTCCCTTGACAGAACCCTTCCTTTCTCATGTCATCTAGGTAAGGCGATCTACCATAACCCATATTGTAACTTGACCTTCTTGGTCTAGGAGAAACTCACAACCTCCATAATGATGAACTCCCATTCCCTCTCGGGAACTCTTTACACTTTATATCCATGCACTGGGTTAATGGTGTTCGTCCTTCACCTCCTGGCTTGCATGGCCACATGCTACATGCAACTTTGTTTTAAGCATCTAGAGTGCTACCATCACTTACTATTTTTGTAGTACCAAGGTATATCATGACCTCCTGTATTATTATGATTCCTCAAGCTTGATACCTCAGAAACCCTAAACCACTCTCAAAAGGGTTTTATTACCTTCCTATCCAAAGAAGTGTATCTCAGGTTCTATCACCATCCTTTTACTACATCAAGGACTAAACTGGCTACCCAAACAACCATTAACTTGTTCAACATATCTTATTACATCCGAGTGTTAGCCAAAACACATCTTCTTATCAAACTTAGGTTAGCCAAACAACCTCAACTTCTTCTAGCCTCTAACTAAATTAGGCAGCTAGATATCAACCAGAGCATTCATTACCACCTCTCATCCTTAAGTGTTAGGTAGCATACACCTCCATGTATTATATTTATCACCTCATCTCAAACTCTAAGTCTATCTTCATCGAGAAGCTTTGAGCTCATCCTCACTGTGATCGAACTCGACCTTGGTTAACTTGCAAATTCCACATAGTTCCTGATAAAACATCCTCATAAGCAGACTACACTACCTCTCTTAGTGTTTGCGAATCATCCATGTATCATTCACTTTACCAGGGTATGTTATCATCTCTATCAGCATACCTTGTAGCTACGTTCCAACTTACATCATCTTTATCCTTGGTGTAAGGCATGCATACTGTCCTATCTCTCACTCCCATAACAAGAAGAAATAAGCATTTGGCTGCAGTCCGAATACAGAGTTCTTCCTGTTCTAAGAGTAGAGATGGTACATCCCACCTTGCCCGTACACTTTCAAATCCAAGTTGAAACATGCAGCTTATGTCTCTATATGACAAACATCATGATATTCACACTACTTCCAGGGAAAACTGGTCTCGGACTTACTTGGTCCAATCATAATCCTAGGTCATCTCCTCTAGGACTATAGGGAGCCGACACTTTTGGGGTCATCCCTTTTCCCTTATGCATCAGAGAGTGCCCTACTCATCTGCCCTTTGGGTCCCATGAGTTCATGAAGGTGATCAATCTCCTAACCCATGGCCCTCAGAAAATGATAGCTGTTACCTCCCGACCCCATGGTCATGTGCAACTAGGGAATTAGGTGACTCCTTCTTCCATCGGTCTTATCCCTACCTGACCCTTGGATAGACTTAGGACTCTAACATAGTACATGTCCAACTTGGAACCTTACCCAAGCTTTCATCATCTCTCTCTACATTCTCGACTGACTTTCCTCCTTTCACAGGGATCATGGCGACCTGCCTTTCTTGGTCAGGCCCCAAACCGGTTACCTCTATCGCAACACATCTGCATGCACATAGAGATGGCTACCTATGTGTCTATAGGTTCATTCTCATGCCATGTACTCTTCACCTAGCTTCTCAAGATCCTATGAAACCTCCTTAGGTTTCCTCAACACCAACCAAACTGGTAAACTCCCTACCAAAGGGTCGCTCTCCCAGGATGGGAGGAAACTACTCCTTGACAACAAAGGTCACAAGCATCCTTAGGGTTTACATTCTCATGAGCATGCCTAACCTAACAACTACTAAGGCACAAGCAGACCACCTATTAACTATGCTAGGTCATACTTGTCCTCTTTCCTCAACATTAGATCAACTTAGCTGTGAGGGGTTCATCAAACATACCCTTAACTTAAGGGATTTCCTTTACCTCTACACACAAGGAGTACCATTCTCAAAACTATAGAGACTCAAATCTCATCACGAGCATCGGATACACTGCTTCCCCTCCTAGGCCTAGGAACCCTAGGTTCTCCTTTGGGTATCCAACTACATGCTCAACCTCTTAACCACGAATCAAGCATGTCCAAGGTATGTCATGTACCTCCATGATCTTTCTACTCGAGAAACGCTTCGGAGTTGAGTCCTCTTCCAAGGCAACCAACTAGGTATAAAGCCTCACAACTGGTTACTTAAACCTCCTCAGGGTCTAAAGCACTCTTTCTCTCATCAAACAGGTAACCACTTATACCATGGGTACTAGAATCATCGTCCTCTCTCTAGGGTTTGGTTCCTCTAAAGGCAACCAAGATATCATCAGCTTCCAAGAATCAAGCATAAGGCAACCACTATCATCCACTTAGGTCGCATCATTATCGACTCCCCACTATTCCTCAAGTTTCAAGGTTTTAGGCTTTCAACCTTCTTGCTTGGGTCCTGCTTTCACTCTGTAGAGCTGACTCCACATCCACCTTTACTACTAGAGGTCCTTTCTCCATGAAGGATCAAGCTCATAGGTATACTTCTTCGTGGGTGAAGCCTATGCCCAACTCATGTTTGGTTCAAGATTATACCTAGCCCTTTATGCTCATCCCGTAAGCCATCCATCATGCATACTGGATAGGGTTTCAACCTACTGCAGTCCACAGACGTACTCTGGGTGCAAGCTATACCCTACCTGCAATAGCCCATAAGGTTTCTATAGGTTCTTCTCTAACCTCATCCCCGAAGGATCTATCTTTCGCTCAAACATGCATGAACCTTCCCAGGGTTGGGTTGCCATAGGTACTTGATCATTTAACCTCTCAGGGCTCATATGGCATCCAAGGCATGTATATCCAAACACCTGGTCTACCATGACATCTAACTCATCATGTCATAGCTCTCTCTAACCCTCACTTAGGGTTAGGGTTACCATCATCCTCAAAGGATGTGCTAGGTCTCTACTTTTAATGGAGGTCTCTACCTTCAGGACTAACTCTCTCTACACATCCTCCTGCCACGGAGGTCTATCCTCAGATCTCTCCTGAGGGAAATGACAACTCATGTCATACGAACTAAGCACGTATATATTCCTTTACGCTTACTCTATTAAGCTTATGTCCATGACATCTTATTTACATGCTTTTTATTAATTTGATGGAGGATTCCTTAATCCTTATCAACCTTACCCATACCTCAAGAGGGTGAGGAAAAGAGAGAAAACCCTAATCCTTAAGGTCCTTAATAGAATTTGAGTCGAGAAGGGATGAACAAGATGAGAGATTCCTAAAAGTACCTTATTTTGATTCATACCCTAAGACTTTGGCCAGACAGTCACACAATCTGGGAGTCCTCGTATTCCGACTAGCGGTGCGGAGGAAAATCTTGCCAGCCCCCAGAAGTGATTCTTTTCTAGACACCTCAGTCTTTCGGGCACTCCTCTAATAACTCCCTTGGTTCTATGGAATTTGTAAAATTTAATAATTATTGATGATTAGATGGAGAACATGGCTTTGATACCAATTGTAACGACCCCGCCTCCCGGTAACCCCCAATTAAGGGAGACCCGAAGGTCGGAATCGTTAATGAATTTACAGGATCAAAGGTTCAGCATATAATCAACAATAATTATAAAATTCTACTAACTAAACTGGAATTTGGTAAAAAAAAATTTAAAGCTTTTACTTACCTTTATAAAACTTGGAAATCTAACTATCCACAGCTTGAAATACTCTATCTAATCCTCCTTGCACTTTATTTCTTAATTTCATGATGTGTCGCTTTACTGTTTGTGTTTTTCAGGATATCACCTAAAACGCCGACAAACAAAACATCGATCAGCAATTGCTGGTATGTGGGGGCAACCAAATTTCACAATTAAGTCTAACAATTTAAGTATTGCATTCAAGGTAATTAACAAGTCAATTTACATTTTCCATGTGACAATCCCCATCGCTTTTGCCCTAACCCTGGATTTGACTTAAGGCCACCTTCTCAATCCCGAGCTTGGTGCCTGGGAGTCACCTCTCATGGTGCTCCTTAGTCTTGCCTCATTGACCACCTTCTCATTCTTGAGCTTGGTGTCTAGGGTCACCTCTCATGGTGCCCATTGGTCTACCCTCCTGGGCCTGACCTTTATGGCATCTTCCATCAGGGTGGCATGTAGGTGCAGGATTTACACATTTATATTAAATGGTAATAGTCATATTCACTTTAGAATTTGCAAGAATTAAAACATCCAACAATTTAATTCAAGTCACGATGAAAGCTTCGTCAAAATCCAGAAATCTAATTCGGGTAGTCATAAGCGTAACCACATACCTTTCAAGCTGTCTTGAGTGCAGAATCAATCCAAACAATTAAGTAATCCAGAGTAAATCAAGAAAGCACAATTCAATCCTGAAATATTCATCCAATATTTTCTATCATGAATCATGGTATACAAATCTAATAGGCCTAATCGTCCTAGGGTTACTAGCCCCCTTTTTAAGGTCTTGACCATAATTAGGGTTTCACTTCCTTTTTACCACTTTTACTGTATTTTTATCAAAATATCCATCAAACCCTAATTATCTCATTTTATATTCTATTAAGATCCTAAGACTAGGTTTGGACCACAAAACCCTAATCTTCGAATCAATTATATCTTTTCTTCCTCACTTAGGGTTTCTAAGGGCATTAATTACAAGATTAGGTTGAAAACCCTAATTCTTACAACTTCGTCTTCAAAATAGATCAAGATTCATTTTTATCACTGAACAAGTTAATAATGATCTAATTTACTCTCTTGCATGTTTAAACCAATCCTTTATCAACAATTAAGTTTTCTAACCGTAATTTAATACTTTTCCCAACCAATTTATATAATTTTACAAAACTATACTGATTTAGGTTACCAAACCATTTTTAATGGATCCCTCGTATTTTTATGATCAATTTTCATGATACATATTTCTCATCCGAGTTTTCTAGATCAAGATATGATTTTTATAAGGAAAACCTTTTTATTTGATTTATTAGCAAATTCTGGAAAAACGCGGATCGTTAGATTGATGGCCCGTTGGTCCACTCAGGATCCAACGTCCAGGGTCGCGTGCGCCTGATCTAGAAATTAAAAGGTGCAAAGGGACGAAATTTCCCTTACCTATACTGAAGAGGCGTCGGGGTGTCTTGGTAAATGACCAGGCCGGTCATCTTCTTCCTTCGTTCAGGCCGCTCGCGAGACAGGTTCTCAGCCGAGTCAACTCCACCGTTGACTCCGGCCTTTACACTGTCTCAGACGCCGTTGAAGGTTGTTGTGTCTTCGCCAGCCATCACCGAACCTGCTCATGCACTCGATTCTCTTCTGTGCGTGTCAGAGTCGTCCGCCGAAGAAGCTCTCCACCTGGTGAGGTTTACAGGTCGTGGAGGGGAAGGAACATGATGATTTCTCAAATTGGCCTCACGATTGCGCTCGTCGTCTCTCTCCGAACGCACAAGTTGGATTTGTGAGAGCTCTGGTACCTGAAGCACCTCCCCTATATATAGGGTGGGAAACAGGCTTGCTAGATTTGGGAACTTTCCCAATATGCGGCCAACCCTTGTCAAACTTGGGATGACTCCCAGCGGTTTCCTCCCCCGAGTTCAAAGAAATCAACGACAGCTTTGCACATCCACTGGATTGCGCAAAAATGGGGATGGAAGGTTCTTCCTGTAACCTACAAGGTCCCAGTCCACGTGGGACTTTGAAGATGAGTGACCAGCATTGGATTTAGATCCAACGGTCCTCAAATCCCAGGTTCATCAAAAGGAAAATATATTTTCCCAAAATTCAGGATAATTCCCAAACTTGAAGATAACTTGAAAAATTGATTTCTCCCAAACCATAACTCCTTTTTGTCTCAAATTTTAAGGGAATGTTTTTCTTGGAATTATCTAGCTTTGTACAAAATTTGGGAAACAAATTCCAAGGGATGAGAAGGCTTACTTCTCTCCTAAGTTATTCATTAATTTATTCAAAATTAATTGTTATTTCTTTTCCCTTTGCTATTATCTTGTTATTTTGGGTCCCTTGGACCTCAAGATAACCTAAGGGCACGAGCTCCCTTATTGGGGAAAATCAATTTGCCTTTAACTTCTTTTAATTGTCAATTACTCATATTTCCCTAATTCTTTTCATTAAATTATTCCTTTTTGAGGATTCCTCTTTATCTCCCTTATTATTTCTCTCATTGGCATTCCTTTTATTATTAGGAATCCTTTGGATATGAAAACCCACCAAGGATAAATCAATTGTACCTCTTTTAACTCATTTTCCACATTTTATCATATTTTCAATTTCTTTCTTAATAGAGAAATATCTAATTGATCTTTTCTTTTCTTATTGCTCTCTTTATGCAACTTTGGACTCCTTGGAACCCAAGGAACCCAAGAGGCACGAAATCCTTCCTTGGATTTGCCTTCTAGAGGTTTCTACCTCTTTCTTTTCTCAAATATTCAATTATTCATTAATTAATTGAATTTCCTTGTTATTGGGCCCAATAGCCAATAAAGCCCACAAATCAAACAACAAGACTATTTTAAACGAAATCCATTTATTCACGACAAATTATATTATTTTTCCAAATATCTTTAATATGAGAAATTACATTTCTCACCAAATGAACCCAAAATTTGGGGTTGTAACAAGCTTGGTTGAAGCTACTTCTTGGTGGACAAGGCTGCTTGACGAGGTGCTTGAGATTAATTCAAGGAAGACTGCTTCAAGGGAGGTTGGAGCTACTTCCAAAGGAAGGCTACCTCAAGGTGGCAGAGCTACTTCTAGGAGGAGAAGGCTGCTCCAAAGGCTTGGAGTTACTTCAAAGAAGGCTACTTCAAGGAGATTGAGGCTACGTCTAGGAGAAGGCTACTTCAAGGAAGGCAATTGTATTTTATTGTAACATTATTGAGAGGTAAATAAATTAATCACTTTCAAAATACCAATTCAAGACAATTGGGTAGTGTACTGACAACCTTTGAATTCAAAGGTTGGAACCACTCTAAACACAAGTGTCTTCCTTGTTACCTCCTTCTTTGGTTGAATGTTTTAATTATCTTTAAATTATTAAAAATATCTATTCACCCCCCTCTAGATCTTCAAACATGGATAACAATATAGAGCTTACAAGAAGCTAAAGTATTTGTCTCCACAACATAACCAACAACAAAAACAATATCAAAAATTAGAGAAGAGACACATGACATCTTAATTGAGGGTGCAACTTCAATCTCATTGGTCTCCTAGTAAGGGATGAGGTTCATGTTTTCTACATTCAAGGGTCAACATTTTAGGATCCATGTTAGTGACATGGCCATTTATGCTACAAAATGGGAAATGAAGCAAAACATGTAATAGTAGTCTCAAGTCCATGATATTTTGAGTTGAGGTAATGTTATCAGTGTGGTCACGTGAAGATGTTATCCCCATAGCTATACCATGAGGTGACTTAGTAACAGAAGAAAATCCAATAGTGGTTACATTAGTGTAATGATTGTGCTGGGAGAAATGAAGGCTAGCAATCACTTGTAGTTTTGTCTGGGCAAACATGAAAAAGGTAATGCAAATGGATGTCAGTGGGAAACAAGTGGAATCATTCTATGACTTAGCCTGAAGGATTAATATGCTTATTCTTATATATCTATGTTTGTTGACCTAGGTCTGAAGCACTCTTCTATCACTATAGATGTGAATTATCTATGCACTAGGTATGGTCATTACAATTTTGTTGTTATGTTGTTTGAGTTAACCAACACACATGCATATCTTATGGATCCGATGAACATAATGTTTATGAAATATCAAATTAGTTATTGATGGTGTTCACAAATGACATCTTGATCTACTCTAAGGACATGGATCAACATGATAATCCCTTCATTTGTCCTTAAAGTTGTTGAGAAAGCATCCATTATATTTGAATTTCCACAAGTGCTACTTTTGGATGAAGGAGGTGTCTTTTCTTATCCATGTGAACTCTATTAGGAGGATTGATGTAGATCCCAAGAAGGTGGAGGCGAAGTTGGGGTGGGGTCTGACTAAGATGCCAACAGAGGTTCATAGTTTTTTGTCTTGGTGGATATTATAAAGAGTTTATTGGTAAATTTATTTCCATATATCTATCATTATATAAATTAACAAAGAAGGATGTACCATTTCCTTGGATCTTGAGGTGTCAATATAGCTTTTTTTTGTTGAATTTGAAGTTGATGTCAACACTTGTGTTAATTCTTCTAGTTCCTTAATAGGGTTACGTTGTGTTATGTGATTTTTCAAAGAATGGGTTAGGACGTGTGCTAATGTAGGACATGGATAAGATCTCTTTTGCTTCATGACAACTCAAGAAGCATAATATGAACTATCCAACACATTACCTAGAGTTGGCAGCTATGATCCTAGCTCTTAACATATGGAAACAATTTAGTTATGGGAAGAAGTGCCAAATCCTCAGAACTAACAAGAATATCAAGTATATCTTTTCATTGTAGGAGTTGAGCATGAGATAGAGGGGTTATCTTTAGTCCAATAATGACTATGAATGTAAAATATATAAACACTTAGGAAATCATAGATGTTTTGGATGATGTGTAGATTATTTTTTTGAGTTGTACCACAAATAGATGACATATGTATCTCAAGTTATGAAGCAAGAGGGACATGTTGTGCACTTGACAATGGATGTTTCTCTTATACAAGGTTTATTGGCACAATTATAATAATCCAACATCTATGCAACAAATAAAAGATGCATATAGGGATGAAAATACAATCCACTATACAAAATGAGAGGTTTAAATATAGAAGAATGAAGGTTTTCATTACACAAATGATGGGATGTTTGCTTTTGTAGTAGCATGTTAGTTCCTAAAGTAGGTTTCTTGAGGAATAGTGTGATTTAGGAAGCACATTCATCCATGTATGCTATGTATCCTGGAAGTACCAAGATGTACTATAATACACAGAATATGTATTTCTATAGGGAATGAAGCATAGTTGGTGTGGAAGATTATGTGGCAGTGTCCAATATGTTAGCTAGTTAAGGTTGAGCTTGAAAACCCTTTAGGGGTGTTGTAATCATTTCCAATTCTTGAGTTGAAATGAGATCATATTACCATGGATATTGTGGTTGATCTTCGTAGGACAACCATGAGATATGATTCCATGTGAGTAATCATTGATCATTTGATGAATTCATCCTACTTCATATCGATCAAGGGTACATACATTGCTAATAAGTTGGCTTAGATCAATTCTAATGAGATTTAGTTCCTCTACACTATGTAAAAGATACTATAGTTTCACATAGAGGGCCTCGATTCACAAGAAGGTGTTGGGACTGTTTCCATGGATCAATGGGGACCCAATTGAAGTTCAACACAATTTCTCAATGTTGAATTGCAGGTCAGTCTAAGAGGATGTTACATATTTTCAGATGATCTATTAAGGGCTTGTTTTCTTTAGTTTGTTAGTAGTTGAAATATTCACCTGAGTTTTATAAAGTTTACCTACAACTTAAAATCTATCAAAGGAGTGTAGACATGGAACTATATGAGGCTTTGTTTGGAAGGTGTTGTAGATTGTCTTTATGTTGATATGAGGTAGTTCAATTTTAGCTTTTGGGTCCTTTGTTGATGAAGAAGACGATAGAGAAAATCAAGGTTATCAAAAAGCTATTGAGAGATGCACATGATATGTATAAGTTATATGCACCATAAGATGCCACTTGAGTTTTAGATTGGGTACATTGTGTGTCTTAAGATCTCACCTAAGAATGGTGTTTGGAGATTCTAGAAGAAGGGTAAGTCGGCTCCTAGGTTTATGTGACCCTATCCTATCATCGAATGTGTTGGTAAAGTGCCCTTCCAGCTACTAATACAATTGAGCCTTTTATGCATTGTTTTAAATGTTTTGACATTGAGGATGTGTCACCATGATATAGATTAGACTTTGCAGCAAGTGGAAGTACATCTTGATGATGTTATCACCTATGTTGACAATACAATTTTAATTTTCAAACGTCATGAATGAAAGTTGAGGAATAATGATTCAGTCCTCATGTAAGTGTTGTGGCATCATCTTGGTGTTGAGAAAGCCAAGTGTGAGTTATAGATGAGATGCATAGGAAGTACATGTTTTTGTTCTAGTATCTTAAGGTGGTATGCATAGGAATCCAAGTTCTATATCAAATTTATAATGTGATACCATAGACACCCAAATTGAAAATACGGGGTCATGAGTAGTAAGCATGGTCAAACATGAGGATAAGGGTGAGGATTTATTGAGGACTTAATATATTATTTAGGCAAGTTGAATCAAAGTTAAGTTTAGTTTTCCTTATAGAATGATGAATTACATCTTACCCGTGTGAAAACCTTTCACTATGGTGATAGGGAGATGATAGTGGGATACCTTATTTTCCTTATCTCTACCTTATTTCTTGTACATGGTTTTCTTTATCTCTTGTGGGTCCAGGGTTAGCAACATGTTCTCTTAGGGAAATCCCTTACAACATGGCGAAGGATTTGGTCGAGAGACATGCCAACTAGGGTTAAGGGAGGAAGATGATGATGATATCATGGATCTAGTTGAAGGGGAAGAATAAGAGAAAGGAGAACATCTCTCTATATCCCTTGAGGAAAAGCTCTAGATAAAGAAACATTATAATTTCTAGGTGTGAAATGAACTATGACACATGATAGGTCTCTTGCTCACAAGGTATTGTTTAAACACTCTCACCAAACTATTTTCATTTTCCAATTCCTTCATTTGAAGGATAAGCAAAATGTGTTAGAGGGAGGGCAATGGAACTTCAAAAACAATTTTTTTTTACTCAAAGAGATAATGATTACGAATTTCCAAGAAATTGAAATATGTAGAAAGTCCCTTTTCGATAACAATTTATGGGATCCTGCCTAATCAAAGGTGTCAAGATTCTATTAAAGGAACTGCGAGCAAGGTAGGGAGGGTTCTTGTAGTGAATAGGGATGATCTTAGCTGGGAGGCATCCACTAGGGTTCGAGTTACAATGTATATTAACAAATCACTAGGATGAAACTAGAAACTAAAGATAAGCAGGGTGCTATTATCACCTTGGAAATCAAATATGAACAATTATCAATTTTCTACTTCATTTGTGGCTTATTGGAGAATGTGGATAGGGATTGTGTTTGGAAGATTTAGAAGGTGAGCAAAAAATACCATGGGTTGCATGGATAAAGGGCTCACCAAGAAAACCAAAACTAACCAGTGTGGAAGATATTTTTAGAGGTGGTTCAACATAGAAAACCATAAACTTTTATGTCAAGCCAGAACAAAGAGAGAAGGGGAATGATAGAGGATCGGAAATGCAACCTACAATAATAGGAAAAAAGGTGTTCCTAGACTAAGGCAAGGATCACACCCAAAATCAAAAGCACACCCACTGGAACTAGGATGAGGCTAGGTACTCTAGTAAGCCAGAGAAAGCACCACGACAATGTTTTCTATAGAAGAAAGAATAAAGAATGGAAGAAATCAAGGAAGTGTCCAAATTAATAGGGTGTAACTTTTAAAGGGAAGAGTAGTAGATAAAGCATATGTTAGTCCAAATGTAGATTGGAGGGCCTTTGAAGGAGGACCAATTCTAATGACCCAAACTGTATGTACATAATAGGAGAACATCCAATGTATGATTCATGCTCATGTAGGGAAGGAAGAAATAAAAAGTTCTAAAAGGACAAAAATAGTGAGGACGATGCAACTATTCAACACTCTCCAGCATGATCAGAACTACAACAAGA
The DNA here is from genome assembly GCA_963693085.1 of Alisma plantago-aquatica. Lineage (NCBI taxonomy): Eukaryota > Viridiplantae > Streptophyta > Magnoliopsida > Alismatales > Alismataceae > Alisma > Alisma plantago-aquatica. The sequence goes on along the minus strand of OY856410.1, from coordinate 391,069,476 downwards.
ACCAAACTATTGAACCACTAAAAGAGTTTTTACTAGAAAAGTATATCAAGTTTGCAAAGTGTTGGGAGACAAAGAAGATCTAGACCATAGGTCAAAGGAAAAAGGGCTTGAGTTTATAGTAGATGTGAATGACTCAGAAGAGGCTGAAGACAAAGTATAGAAGTTAAAAATGATGATCATGGTCATAGGATAGATTTTACTTGATGAAAGGGAGCCTGATTTGAACATGAAGACAATGAAATAAGTTTTCGAAAACAAGTATTGATCTCTAGATACTAGATCCATGGACATTGATCCTATTCAGGAAGGAAAGTGTGACGTCCCCAGATTTTCTAAAACTTAATCTGATGTGTGATGTCTAAATTGAAACCTTCACCTCAGCAAGAATTCCAATTTAAACATCCCACACAAGGCTAAGAAGAAGAAAATCAGAGGAAGTCAAAAGGAAACAATCAGTAGCACATGCACATGAACAAGAAACAAACCAGAACACATGTTCACCATTCAACATATAATTACAACATGAATTGTTACAACATTTGAGATTACATATTGAACAAAAAACTTTAACATATACATGTACTACATCTAAACAATAGGATCTTAAAACAATAGGTCCACCTGTACATCAGCTCGCTACACAACTCTCTCTATCCTAGATCTTCAAGAGCATAACCATAACCTAAACAAAAAGATTACATGCGGTACATGTCAGCACAATATTCAAGAATATTGTACAGAGTACGCCTACGTGTCTTTTATATACCTCTCATAATATCTTGACAATAAGATAAAACTAATACTTGGCAGTTATAAAGAAATATAAGGAAGATCATATACTTGCACAAAGATGTTCGTTAACAAAAGAGAACACATATTTTAAGCACATTTCCATCATATATCTCGTACATCTACCCCCAAGGGCTTTGATGTTTTTAGGCCTTATGATCTACTACCAAAGAGTTTGAGATCATATTACGTGTGATCTACTACCAAAGAGTTTGAGATCTAACACATGTGATCTACTACCAATGAGTTTGAGATCACTTCAATGCACTGTACTACCAAAGAGTTTAGTGCTATCATATGATGGATTAGATATCTTATATTTCATGTGTTCATAGCCATATGTATGGAAAATCAAGCAGGATATCATACAAGAACAATCACTTCATCCAATACCATATGCCAAGTATTCTACTACACATATAACACAAGCATATTGTATAATAAGCCAAGTAAGAGGTAATAGCGTACCTTCCAAAGAGACATCCTAATCACATGTTCCTCATGTCATCTATATCCTTGGTTAAACCTGATCAAGACGAGGCCATATACTATCATCAGGTTCTCATCCTATTATATCTCATCTTAACCCTAGTCGTGCTCATATTAGGGTTTGCTTATCTCATTATGATATATATAAATTATTACTTGTCTTATCTTCATCCTTATATGGGATTTATGTTACTGATGTTATGTTCCAATTTAGGATACATAATCTGAACATTATCTTCCAAATCCTTTTTATGCACATATTAACCCTAGGTTACATCATTAACCTAGATTAGGGTTTTATAACATGTAGTAATATTCATCTTCATATAACATGGATTTTGTTCATCATTATGATCTCATAATTAAAACTGAGGTTCAATATACTGATATGAGCTTTCTTTGTAAATTTCATCATTTATAGAGCATGTATGTATTAATTGCAACAACTTTAGTGTAATTAGCCTTAATTAGACATATTAATCAAATTACGTGATTTCGTACATCAACATGATCATATCTGACATCATATGCATTCTATGCATAATTATGGACTTACTGATATTTTTCCATGATTTTATGTCATCATTTGCTATTTATTATCCATTAAACAAGCATTACACATCTTACATGATATTGTTGATATTTAATTATCAAAAGCCTGATATTATAGTTTCATATTGTTCTACTAATTTTTCTGAGAATAGCGATACCTTGTTTGCATTTGTCTGATAATCAAGCTAATTACTAGGAATTATGTAAGATCCTGGAATTTCTGAGATATTTACCTTGTTCAGCGAATTACACGTTGCCACGTGTCCAATAAGAGGATGCGGCCCTCTTTGTTGGGTTGGCTGGTTGTCTGCGGTTCATATGTAAGCCGGTAGGTCTGGTCTGGGTCCTTCTGGTTTGGAGGTCTGGGATTGGGTCGGTTCATGGCTCTCTGATCTCTCTCTCTCTCTCGTTTCTCAGCCCGACGCCCTACTGTCTCGTGCGTGAGCCGCCTGGAAAATGGCCGCCGCACGCCATTTGGTCTTCGTAACCTGGACTGCCACCGCCGAGCCCGCAAGAGGATCACCAGCTCATGATCGGCCAACCTCCAGTTCTCATCGCGAATGAATTTGACCGTGTGACCTTTGGCCCTTCTCCCTCTACGCTGCTGTCTATGTGGGTGCCGGCGGTGCTTGATAACGATGGAGACCAAGTAGACAACGCGACCTCCTCCTCGCCCGTATAGGTCATCCTCACCGCCGCCGCCACACAGCTCACCTCCAATGAGTAATAGTTGCGCCGACACCACCCGCAGGCCTCCGTGCTCTCAAGATCGCCGCCAGCCCGTAATAGGATCCTCCTGGTTTCCTCAACTGTTGGTCCTCCTCTAAGATTTGTTCTTCTGGGCAGGAGCCGCCGCCATGGTCATGGCTCTCCACTGTCAGGAACTCAGTCGATGCGGGCTCGTCCTTCTCCTTTCCAGCTTCTCGAGCTCAAGGCCAAGGCCCTCACCGTCTCTTGGAAACCAGCCGCCATCGTGGAAGATTTGCTCTGGTGAGGAAGAGGTTGTGATTTCCTCCTCCTAACCACCATTTGTCTTCTGCCATTGGCTGCGATGTGGTCTTGTAGACCTCGTTTCCTTCTTCCAAACTACCTGTGAAGACACGAGTGGCTCCACTACTGCATCGCCTACCTATGCTCATGCACCACCGCACCGTCCCCATCTGCCAAAGAAGTGCCGACCTGGGTTTCACTTTGCTGCGGAGGAGAAGCAGTTACCTATGGGAGGGCGAGCTAGTTCGCTATCAATACAACGCTAAAAGCCACACACACGTTGAGGGACTGGGTGGATGCGAGGCCAACTGCCCACTTTGTATCCCACCTCGACCCATGGTGGGAGATCGTGATCATGATGCATCCAGGCACAATAGTCGTTTCTGTCCCACTACCTATGTTGTGCTATATCCAAAGGCCACGATTTCCTCCCTTCAAAATATAATTTGTGGCTGCATACTAAGTCAAGTCAACCAAAAAACAAAGTACGTGTGGGCAATACACAACATCCAACTGATGACAACTTATGTTTCTAAAGTCACCAATACATGCCTCATTACACTAATGTCAAACCATAAGGTCTCCTTCTAGGAACTTCAGAACATTATGAATTTCAACCCTTAGTTTTATCCTCATGACTCAAACTACTTTGTACTCAAAATTATACCAAAAGTCCAGTCTTTCACATCATATACATCTTAAAAGAACTTTCGTCCTCGAAAGTAAACCATACTCCTACTTCCAGGGAAAACCTTATCCTGCTCTCATCCACTTGTAGGCACCATTCTATGTGCAACATATCCGTAAAGGTTACCTAGAACCATGTATCCAAAGCATTCTTAGGAGGTTTCAAAAGCATCAAGGGTGAAACCTCACTCCATAGAAGGCTCAAACAAGGGTTTAGAAGCTCTGATAAGGTCATAACACATCTCATTGTTAGGATTGCATCCTTATCTTTACCCATGTATTAGGGTTTCCACATCATATTATCATGTTCCAAAGGAGTTAACTAAAGTTAACCGATTAAGTCAAGGTGTCATCAACATTTATTGAGCTCATTGTTAGAACATGTTCATCATTACCATATGCCTTTTAAGAAGGAGTTAACTATAATTAACCCGTGTTGTTCATCCAGATCATATCAAGGTGTTATAATCATTATGTTGTGCTAACTTTCAAACTATATTTTTATCATTATTAAGCATTAAGCTTAACACTTCGTGTAACATATTTCATTCATATGATCTTATTTCATTGCCCATAATAAATTGCAACATTTACTAGCGATTTTATCACAAGATTAACCAACAATATCACATTATCATCTTTATTCCTGTATATGGTTAACCATTTATGCATTGATATCAATTAAACCGTCTCTAGGTTTTCATCATATCATGTCTATATATCACATCTCGAGATTAGATCACGTGCTTACAATTATTATATCATGGTTGTGCTAAACAAACTTATGTGAGTGTCTTATTAAACATATATCAAAACTTTATCTAGACCAACTGAGGTCCTAACCCTTATCATGAGGGTAACACCATGCTCAGTCTCTCTGAGCTCACTCAACTCTATTAGTAGCTCGTATGCATATACTTTATCTTGCCCCTCTTAGTCTAGGGTTCTCGGGTATACCTCATTGGCACTAGCTAATAGCTTAACAAGCTCTAGCCACATAAGCACAAATCAAAACATGCTATGACATCCTCTTCATAGGTCTCTACCCATGAAACACGCTATTTCTCAACTCTCTTATATGCACCACTAGATTCCTATATGGGAAACCACCAACCCGAGCATGAAGCTTCACAGAAACTAGCATAGCTACCTCCTCCAGGGTCTTGGGCTCTCTCCCTCACCTAGATGGAAGGCACTCATATTCATGTTCACATGCACATATATAACCAACCTCTCTCTATCTCTAGGGTTTGGTCCTCCCAAGGACATCTAGGGTTCAACAAACTATAGGAATCATGCATAAAGAGACTCAACCCAATCACAAGGGAGTAATCTAGTTTAGGACATATCATATCACATATTTCTCGTATTTCTCATGTCATGGAGTCTAGGTTCTCTGACCTTCTCCCTGTGGGTCTTTCTCTCTCTTGAGCTAACCCCAAAACTGGTCCTAACACTAGAGGTCCTCCTTTGTAAAAGAGCTTGAGGCTCATGCTGACTCATAACCTTGTCTTAACTCAACATATCTTATCTCATAAAAGCCTATTTACTTGCGTCATCAAAACTCATCTCAAAACCTCAAAATTGAACTTAGGTCCTCGAAGACAAACATAGATCATCATATGTAAAACTTGCATCATATCCTCAAAACTTTTTTTCATCTATTCCAACTATCATATATTCTAAAAAGGCTCTAGACATCTAATCTAGAACTACACTCTCTTCTAGACTGAAGCCATTCATTCTCACTTAGGTTGCATGAACACCTCCTACTCGTACATGTTTGGGGACACATTTTTGTAATACATATACATAGTAAAATATTATATAGTTTTTCTTCGATAAAACAAGTGTCAGAGAAAACTATCGAGGTTCGATCCGTTTGGAATAAAAAACCATATCCTGAAAACGAGTGTCCCACACATAGTAGAGAGTACAGTGTCATGAAAACTAGTGAAAAGGGTGAGAATAAGGGGTAGACTAGTGTAGGTACTCTAGACAACGTGCGCAATATGTCTAGGGTTTCTCTTCCCTTGATGCACGTCATTTCCAAATAGTGCAACATCCCATACCGCTGCACTACAAGGAAAGAATGACATCTAAGGACTTGCTACTCAACAAGCACCAGTCTAGACCTAGTTCTCAGACATCTTGGTGCTAACCTAGAGGCTAGGTCTGATCTAGTCTCTAAAAGATGACTAATCTAACCCTAAAAGATTATTAAGTTCAATGTTCTTTAGTTTTGAGTTGCATAATGAGCAAATGTTAGGCTTTCCTATTGTTCATGCTCTGATACCACCTGTGACGTCCCCATATTTTCTAAAACTTAATCTGATGTGTGACGTCTAAATTGAAACCTTCACCTCAGCGAGAATTCCAATTTAAACATCCCACACAAGGCTAAGAATAAGAAAATCAGAGGAAGTCAAAAGGAAACAATCAGTAGCACATGCACATGAACAAGAAACAAACCACAAAACATGTTCACCATTCAACATATAATTACAACATGAATTGTTACAACATTTGAGATTACATATTGAATAGCAAACTTTAACATATACATGTACTACATCTAAACAACATGATCTTAAGACAACAGGTCCACCTGTACATCAGCTCGCTACACAACTCTCTCTATCCTGAATCTTCAAGAGCATAACCACAACCTAAACAAAAAGATTACATGCCGTACACGTCAGCACAATATTCAAGAATATTGTACTGAGTACACCTACGTGTCTTTTATATACCTCTCATAATATCTTGGAAATAAGATAAAACTAATACTTGGCAGTTATAAAGAAATATAAGGAAGATCATATACTTGCACAAAGATGTTCGTTAACAAAAGAGAACACATATTTTAAGCACATTTCCATCATATATCTCGTACATCTTCCCCCAAGGGCTTTGATGTTTTTAGGCCTTATGATCTACTACCAAAGAGTTTGAGATCATATTATGTGTGATCTACTACTAAAGAGTTTGAGATCTAAAACATGTGATCTACTGCCAAAGAGTTTGAGATCACTTCAATGCACTGTACTACCAAAGAGTTTAGTGCTATCATATGATGGATCAGATATCTTATATTTCATGTGTTCATAGCCATATGTATGGAAAATCAAGCAGGATATCATACAAGAACAATCACTTCATCCAATACCATATGCCAAGTATTCTACTACACATATAACACAAGCATATTGTATAATAAGCCAAGTAAGAGGTAATAGCGTACCTTCCAAAGAGACATCCTAATTAGATGTTCCTCATGTCATCTATATCCTTGGTTAAACCTGATCAAGACAAGGCCATATACTATCATCAAGTTGTCATTCTATTATATCTCATCTTAACCCTAGTCATTCTCATATTAGGGTTTGCTTATCTCATTATGATATATATAAATTATTACTTGTCTTATCTTCATCCTTATATGGGATTTATGTTACTGATGTTATGTTCCAGATTAGGATACATAATATGAACATTATCTTCCAAATCCTTTTTGTGCACATATTAACCCTAGGTTACATCATTAACCTAGATTAGGGTTTTATAACATGTAGTAATATTCATCTTCATATAACATGGATTTTGTTCATCATTATGATCTCATAATTAAACCTGAGGTTCAATATACAGATATGAGCTTTCTTTGTAAATTTCATCATTTATAGAGCATGTATGTATTAATTGCATCATCTTTAGTGTTATTAGCCTTAATTAAACATATTAATCAAATTACATAATTTCGTACATCAACATGATCATATCTGACATCATATGCATTCTATGCATAATTATGGACTTACTGATATTTTTCCATGATTTTATGTCATCATTTGCTATTTATTATCCATTAAACAAGCATTACACATCTTACACGATATTGCTGATATTTAATTATCAAAAGCCTAATATAATAGTTTCATATTGTTCTACTAATTTTTCTGAGAATACCGATACCTTGTTTGCATTTTTTTGATAATCGAGCTAATTACTAGGAATTATGTAAGATCCGGGAATTTCTGAGATATTTACCTTGTTCAGCGAATCACACGTTGCCACGTGTCCAATAAGAGGATGTGGCCCTCTTTGCAGGGTTGGCTAGTTGTCTGCGGTTCATATGTAAGCCAGCAGGTCTGGTCTGGGTCCTTGTGGTTTGGAGGTCTGGGATTGGGTCAGTTCAGGGCTCTCTGTTCTCTCTCTCTCGTTTCTCAGCCTGATGCCCTACTGTCTCGTGCGTGAGCTGCCTGGAAAATGGCCACTGCATGCCATCAGGTCTTTGTGACCTGGACCACCGCCGCCGAGCCCACAAGAGGATCACCAGCTCACGATCGACCAACCTCCAGTTCTCATCGCGAATGAATTTGACCGCGTGACCTTTGGCCCTTCTCCCTCTACGCCGTTGTCTATGTGGGCACCGCCGGTGCTTGATAATGATGGAGACCAAGTAGACAACGCGACCTCATCCTCGCCTGTACAGGTCATCCTCACCGCCGCCGCTGCACAGCTCACCTCCAACGAGTAATAGTTGTGTCGGCACTGCCCGCAGGCCTCTGTGCTATCAAGATTGCCGCCAGCCCGCCACAGGATCCTCCTAGTTTCCTCAACTATAGGTCCTCCTCTAAGATTTGTTCTTCTGGGCAGGAGCCACCGCCATGGTCACGGCTCTCCACTGTCAGGAACTCAGTCGCTGCGGGCTCGTCCTTCTCCTTTCCAGCTTCTCGAGTTCAAGGCCAAGGCCCTCACCGTCTCTTGGAAACCAGCCGCCATCGTGGAAGATTTGCTCTGGTGAGGAAGAGGTTGTGATTTCCTCCTCCTAAGCACCATTTGTCTGCTGCCATTGGCTGTGACGTGGTCTTGCAGACCCCCTTTCCTTCTTCCAAACCACCTGTGAAGCCACGAGTGGCTCCACTACTGCGTCGCCTACCTGTTCTCATGCACCACCGCACCGTCCCCATCTGCCAAAGAAGTGCTGACCTTGGTTTCACTTTGCTACAAAGGAGAAGCAGTTACCTATGGGAGGGCGAGCTAGTTCTCTATCAATACAACGATGAAAGCCACACACACGTTAAGGGACTGGGTGGATGTGAGGCCAACTGCCCACTTTGTATCCCACCTTGACCCATGGTGGGAGATCGTGATCATGATGCATCCAGGAACAACAGTCGTTTTCGTCCCACTACCTCTGTTGTGCTATATCCAAAGGCCACAATTTCCTCCCTTCAAAATATAATCTGTGGCGGCATACTAAGTCAAGTCAACCAAAAACCAAAGTACATGTGGGCAATACACAACATCCAACTGATGACAACTTATGTTTCTAAAGTCACCAATACATGCCTCATTACACTAATGTCAAACCATAAGGTCTCCTTCTAGGAACTTCAGAACATTATGAATTTTGACCCTTAGTTTTATCCTCATCACTCAAACTACTTTGTACTCGAAATTATACCAAAAGTCCAGTCTTTCGCAGAAAGGAGAATGTGAGAAAAAAAACATATAGAGGGGAAATCTCACACAACAATGTTGTAGGGGGTATAATGTTGTCAATAGACGTCACTAGCTATGACCAACCCCGTGAAGAGCCACGAAAATTCTCAGCTAGAATAGTCAAGGTCTAGGAAACTCTAATGGATCATATGCTTCCTAGAGTTGGTTTTGGAAAGAACACACAAGCTTGACTTTAGTCTCAGGATGGCAGAAGTGAAACTAGGGAAAGTAAAGAGGAAATGTGGTTTTGTGAATGGCATTTGTTTGGCGAGTTTTGGTAGATCAAGGCATATATGTATGTGGTGGAGGGATATAGAAGGGGAGGTGCTTAGTTTTTAGCAACATCATGTTGATTTTCTCGTTACTAAGGAGGACGGTATTCAGCAATGGAAGGCCATTGATATCTACGAGTGACTTGAACAATAATAGAAGGTTAACACTTAGAATTTTATGTGAAGACTATACCAAGAACTTCTTCTACTAGTAATTAAATTAGATACTTGAATGAGATCATCTCCGATGACGAGAAGCTAGGGGGGCCACCAAAGCTGGATAGATGGATGCAGGATAGTAGGGAAGCTATTGATGATTTTTCCTTATTGGATATGGGTTATTTAGGTACCAAATACCTATGAGAACATAGTCGTACTATGGAGACTTTGATGAGAGAGAGAGTAGATAGATCACTTACCAACTTTGAATGGAGACATCTCTTCAATATGTCAAAGTAATGTCTTTAGTGATGTATAAAATCGGATCATGTGGCTCTTTTCATCACTAGTAATAGAAAGGAGCTAAAGAAAAAAGGAATCAAATGAAATTGTGTTATGAGACTATGTGGTTTTCATAAGAGGGAGGCCTTTCCCAATGGGAGGCCTTTTCCATGGAGAGCATCAAGGAAACAAATGAAGCTTGTGATGGAAAACTTGGACCTTGGGCAGCAAATAAGTTTGGAGCCTAAGAAAGAAAATGTGGACTACGTCATTTTTTTGTAGTAGAACAAAGAAAGCAATGAGGTCCTTAGAATGTGCAAGGAACTAGCTAAGAAGTTGATGAACTGAAACATACAATAAGATGCCTACTAGTGTTCTAGAGCTAGAGTGAATGAAATGAACACAGATTACAAGAATACAACATATATTCACTACAATGCATCCCAAAGGAAAAAAGAGAAATACTATTTATGACATTCAAGATAGATAGGGAGTATGGTAGTTTGACGAAGAAGAGATAGAGAAAGTGATTGTTGATTTCCTCCAGGATCTCTTTAAAACATATGACACTAGGAGCATGGAGGAAGAAATTCGTGTTGTGCAAAGAAAGAATTCTAAGTACATTATCTAGAAACTAGAAATGGATATCTCAGATGAAGAAATTTGGAGGGATCATAATCAAATGCATTCCAATAAAGAATTAGATCCTGATGGTATGAATCCAATCTTCTTTCATAAATTCTAGCACATAGTTGGAAGAGATGTGACGAACTACATTAAAGGTTCGTGTAAAGATGAACATAGCATTACAAAGGTAAACTCAACTCTTGTTGACTAATTATAAAGTGTAGAAACTGAAAGAGATATCTAAATATCACCCCATTAGCCTATGCAAAGTTATCTCCAAAAAAGCGTCAAAAGTTATGGCTAACAAGATGAAACCACTCATGGATATAATTGTGACAAATAATCAAAGTACCTTTATTATAGGAAGGATGATTACTGGTAATGCTCTGGTTGCTTTTAAATTATTTCACAAAATGAAGACTGGGAATACAAATAAAAAGAAGAGTCTATCTTAAAAGTTGGATATGTCCTGGGCCTATGACAAGATTGAATGGAGCTTTTTCGAGTTTGTGCCGACAAAGATTTGGGTTTTGGGATAGATGGAGGAAAAAATTCTAGAAATTGCATCAACCATCAACTAGTTCTTCTCCATCAATGTGGATTGCTTCATTCCCAAATACTTTGATAGGGTGACACTTTATGCTTATCATAGCACACATAACAAATCACTAGGAAAAGACCTAGAGTTTAACCTTCTAAATTGTTAATTTGTTGTAACAAACAAGTCAACTTTTAGTATAGTAAGGTATCAATCCCAAGAGATGGAAAAAGAGTGATTGAGATCCAAATCCAAGCACAAGAACAAGGAAGTAAAAGTCCAATTCCAAGAGTTTGACTAAAAACTAAGAACAAAAGTAAATTGCTTAAATAAACTTAACTAACAAATGATAGAAGAAATGGAGGTTCGAAGGATCACCTTCAGAAACCATGTTCCAACATTAACTAATCCATCTTCATTTCTTAATGTGACCAAATAAGGAATTATGTATGTTTGTGTCCCTTAGGATCACAAATCACACAAAATCCAGAGTTCTCTCAAACTTGAGGTCACAATGTTTGAAGATCCTCATCCAACCATCCAATAAAGTTATTTTAGGTGATCGCTCCAAAATCATGTAAATCATGTTTTGATGATCAAACCCATGGATCAGCTGATCACACACCCTAGGTTATGATAGACAAGGGAAATAGATAAAAGGGATCACAACATTAATTAGTTGATCACATGAAAAGGTTATGTGTTTCTTGTTTGTTGAGATCTAAGAACTCGATATCCCCACAACAATATAATCCTATCTAGTAAAAAGTGATATGGATCAGAAGATAGAAGATCATAAAAGCTTGTCAAGAATTTACACAATTCTTCATTACTAGGTTCTGAGATCTTGATTCTCTCACAAGAACATATCCATTCTTTTGATCAAATCAAAAAATAGATTTGGAAATATCCTTTCATTAAGAAAATGGAGATAGTACAACTAATGTAGAAGATGGGATATGGGGTCATTCCCCATGCCCCATAAGAAAACCACTCAAACATAATAACAAGTTTACAAGAAATCCTACAACAAATAATAGAATATATGATACAAGAAGAGATGCCCTTTTCTTTGGAGTCCCCCCTCCTTTTATAGGGAGAAAAGAGGGGTAAAAACCCTAAAATGAGGCTCTATTGTGGTGGGAACCGCTGGATCCACTTTGACTGAAGTTTGACTGGAATAATGGCCTTCTTTATTTGAGTTTTAATTGGATTTGGGAATAAAAAAATTAATTAGTTATTTGAACCGATCGACTCATTATTTGAATAAGTCAATTTGTATCTAAAATGGTCGATTCAGGAGACTGTGAATGAGATTTTGAAGATTTCGCCTCTTGGCCTTTTTGGGCTTTAATGGCTTGCCCTAAATAGAGAGATTTAGCAAATTCTCTTCTTTGACCATTTGATTATGGCATGAATATGTCATCTGAGGATCTGAGTCGGGTGATTGGATATAATTTTGGTGTCAATTCAGTGAAACCCTAGAATGGTTGTTAGCAGTGACAATTTGGATGAGTCTGGATGTGAATTTGTCAATTCATGATTTAAATTGGTTGTATCATATCTAAAATGATTGACTCATATCTGAACGGTTGATTTGTGAGACTGGATATACACAGATTTGGTCATTTCACTGTAAAAGTTGGCCCAAAATTAGTAAAAACTCTAAATAACAGGGAGAAATGCTAAACTGGACAAATTTATGATAAAACAATTGAAAAGCCAACAATTTGTTTTCAAATAAATAATTAAAATACATAAATAAAGTGATTACTTTGCAATCATAAACCCTGCCTCTCCTTATCTCTTTTATTTATTTGTTGAAGCTTTCTCCACGACTGTTAATAAAGCTATGGAAAATAATCTATTGAATAGTATTAAAGTTAGTAGATATGCACCATGTATTTCTTGTCTTATCATAGATGAAAGTAAATTTTCCGTAGAGCATCCCATTATGAATGTATGAATATATCCAATATCATTAGACAGTATGAACATGCATTGAGAAATATGATAAATGTCTTAATGGTGGAGGTGGCATTTAACAAAAGTGTATGTGCTAAAACCATAAACGAGGTGAAAGGCCTCCTCAATGTTCATGAAGTTGACATGCATGTCAAATACTTGGGTCTTCTGTCAACCATGGGAATATCTAAGAAACATACTTTCAACTTTTTCAAAGAAACAGTTTGAAAGAAAAATATAAGGGTTGAAGGAATAGTTGTTCTTATCAAGGCAATTTCACATGTAATCTTGTCGTACATTATGAACATCTTCCAAATCCCTAGTGGAGTTTTAGAACATATCTAAAGTAGTATAGCCAGATTTGGTGTGGGGTTAAAGGAAAATGAAGAAATATATAATATCTTTTTTGGGAAAATTTATGTAAGCCAAATAGAGGAGGGTGCTAGTTTTTTGTGACATGCATCCATTTAATCATCCCTTCTTACAAAACAAGTATGCAGACTTTATTTGATGAAAAACTCTATAAAATATGAAGTCTTGAAGGCATTACTTTCTCAGGACATCTATCCTAGAAGAAACAAGAAGAAATAATCATATCTACACATCGAGGAGTCTTTGGGGAGTCAAGCCAATAATTTTAGAAGGGTTTTGATGGAGGGTGGGGAATGAGGTGAAAGTGAATACATGGAAGGACTAATGGGTTTGCAGTAGGCTTGAAACACTACAAAAGTTCCAATAAGAGAACTCGTAGGTGCCAGTCTGGGTGGTAGAGTTAATTGATAAATCATCATGTTGTTGGAACATTGAAGCTCTGCATGCTTATTTCCCTTTTGAAATTTGCACAGAGATTAGAAATACCATGCTTAGTTCTAGACTTTCAGAATATATACCCTTTTGGTGGCCGTACCTCAAAGGATTTATCTCTATGAAGATTATTTACTGGTTACGTCACCTGGAAAAAAAATATGAGCTCATTAATATCCCCAACAAAGGGAATGATTGAGTTTGGAGTATCATCTGGACATCATATTTCCCCCAAACTCCATCATTTTGTATGGTGTACATAAACAGGCGGGCTTTCTACCATAGGAAGATTTCAAGATAGGCATTGTTATATGTATGGGATATTCCTTCTATGCAAAGGAGAGAAGAAGACAATCTAATGTATGTTGTTTAACTTCCTAGATACTAGAAGATCTTGTGATACTTGTGAATCTTTGGCTTCTTAGGGGACATGGTGAGTGATCATATGAGCGAGAAGGTGGCACTAATACATAATAGATTGATAAACAATGAGATCGACAAATATATTGTTGTCATGTGGGGTGTTTGGAACTATCAGAACAACTATGTTTTTGGAAAACCAAGGCAGTAGGTGACTATACTGATTCAACAAGCAATGGTTGTGATAAAGGATTACAAGTTGGAGAATAGGAAAGAATGTGTAGTGGTAGATGAGGAAAGCTATTGGACATGGAAATGGAAATGTTGGACGGTGATGACTACTAGTGTCATGAAGATGAATATTGATGTAGCCCTTTCAAAGTAGGGAGCAATGGGAATTGGCATGATTTATCATGGCTATAATAGGGATCCCTTAGGAGCGATGGTGGAGAAAAGTTAGTGTCAATTTGACCCAACCATGGGAGAAGCTACAACTATCCTTATTGGTCTCCAGTGGGCAAGGGAATGGAGTTGGAAAAAATATATTGAAGTGGAGTCAAATTCTCAAGTTCGAATTTAGTAGTTATAGAACCATGGGAAAAGAAAGGATCATCTTGTTCTCTTTGCAGAAGACATTGTATTTTTGACTAGTTCTTTTGATGTAATGCCTTTTAATAATATAAGTAGGAAGTAAAATAATGTGGAACATGCCATTCTAAGCTAGGTATTAGTAGGTAGTGTACAACCTAAAGGGATGTATCAAGATTCGCTAACTAGGTTGTGGAACTTGTTAACTCTGATTTGATGATATGGAGTTGTACTTTTAAGTAAATTTAATTAATAAGAACAAAGTTAATGAAAACTAAGCAAACAAGACAAAGGTAGTAGTACATTTTTTTGGTAGATTTTTTTATATTGGATCAGGTTTTACCAACAAATCACACTCACCTACCTACTGACACACGTACCCATTATATAACCTTAGAATAGTTTATAAGAATGACATTTTTCTATTTTTGATTATCATAAATAAAATTCTTAGAATTTTTCCCCAATTTTTTATTTTAGTAAATATTATACATCTAATTTATATAATAATTAGTGTTTACACCTTCCTCACTTGAGATTGGGTTATATATAGATTATATGCATGTTTGTATCTCAAGACGACAAACCAATAATCAAAACATACAAATATATCATCGTTAGCTCTAGTGATTCAACATTTCCATGCATTCACACCACTCTTGAACAAAAATCTAATCTAACACTACATGTTGATCATCAAAAACCAAACATCACAAGATGGTAGCTAATCATGGAAGTTATTAATCTAAGAACAAGAGCAAGGAGATAAATACTCTAGGAGTTACAATGGATAATGAATAGTTCCATGTTGGGACCTAGGCACCTTTAGTCTAAGATTTCTCATGCCTATCCATATGTCTATAGTTCAATCTACATAAGGTCAGATTTGGAGCGGAAGCTCCATTATTTCCCAATTTCCATTCCTAACATAATTCACAAAGGAGGGGCTTGGGAAAATTGTAATTCCTCTGGGCTTAGACTTCTAATATGAGACAAATGGAGGCTGGGAAAGAAATACTTTTAAAGAAGGGTCTGCTAGGTGATTTGAGGGTGGTGATGTCTGAACTAAGATAGGATAATTTTGTGGTCTATGTTGGGATTCATACTTCATTTGTGAAGGGTCGCCTTTGAAGGCCTTCAGTTTATATTCCACTTTTCCTCTCTTCACTTTGTCCCAACACTTTTTTATTTGGACTGTGACGGAACAGGTTTCTCCTGAGAGTTATCGATAATGTATGGGTGAAGCTATTCAGTAGATAATGTTTTACCTAATTCATCTAGGTGCAAGACAAAGGAATCAAATACCAAAAAAGAAATTTCTCGGGTGTAGTGAAAGGGAAGATCTTTTACAAGGGTATTTACATTTTTTTCTATAAGTTAATAAAGAAGGAGAGCATGCATCAAAGCTAGTGTAGATCGAAAAGGCCGTGTGAAATTGGTTCACCAGTTGGTTTAAGAACAAATTTCAAGCTTTATATAGAGTTTCTTAGTCACCCCATTATTGAAGTTTGATATTACATTTAAAGATGTGAGACAAAAGAGGGAATCATGTCATTAGATATAAGGGAGAGGATGTACTTTAGAGTGATTGTTCCCTTTTCAAGAAGTTGGTTTGATCTAACTTTCAAATAGATGTGGTGACATTGTACTCATAGATCGATGTTATGTAACCTACAACAAAGATATACATAGAAAGTGTCTCATGAAGGATCTTTAAATTTGTCCCTAGAAGATATGATCCAAGAAATTCTTGCATATAGAAATCCCATGATTTCTATATCATTGGTTCAGAACAAACCCACAATTTCCATTGTCCATGATTGGGAGAGAAAGATTTTTCTTTCTTCATTTCTAGAGAGAAGTGAAAACTAGTTTGGTTGTCAAGGGGGGTAGAGGGACAAAGATATATGCTGACTTCGAGAGTCTATGTATGATGCTGGCCTATCTAGAAGTCCACTAGAGAAGTACGTGGAAAATACTTGATTTTGGATTTGGTGATAATTCCAAAGGGGATTGCTTTTATCTTAGGAAAGAAAAATTCTAATAAATAATAGTTTATATCTAAGATTCCATTAATAGAGATGTGTGTGTAGTGAGCCTGGTGCTGGATCATTTAACTTGGTACCCCAAAAGGACATTTTTCTTATCCTTTCAACATGCCCTATGATTTCATACCTTAAAGGAAGGGGATTCAATTTAATAAGATTGATGTTCCTCCCAATGCAAGTTATTGAGTCCACCCACTCATATTTACAACTGTAAAAACTAGTTTATAGGAAATGAAGTCCATACACAAATGAAAGTAAAGAACATATATTGAATGAGTGAGGAAGAAGGAAACCAAACATAATAGTTCACTAGGAACAATGGAGGTGGTGTTGGTACAGAAGACTTCTCCAACTCTCCTTCTCTCAAAGAGAGAGCGTAGACACCTTCAAGTAATGTTGAGATAGGAATTTGACGTCAACTCCTAGGGAAGAAGAAGTTCCTTCTATGAAGTCTTGAGGCCCCTATTTATAGGAAATGGTGTGATCCTAGGGCACATAAGCATAGGGTCCCTTCCTCTGACTTTGAGTATGAGGAAACATACCTTGGGGCATACAACCAACTAATATAGTAAAAATAGGGATTAGTAGGGATTACATCATTGGGTGATGATAACTTGTTGTATCTGCATTGGTGGGAGTTGGTAGGAACACCATGCATGGATGATGAAAGGAGTGACATCACTAGATGATGGCATTCTTATGTCCATTGAAAATGGATGTAGACCTTACATTAGAGGGTGATGTAAGGAAGGTCATCAATGATGAAGTCTAGGGTCCATTTGCAACCATTTGTTTCATCTTTCATCAATGGAATCCATCAATCTTTTTTGTTGTTTGGAGACTCAGTGTTTCCATTAGTCTATGTCCAGAAATGAAAAACAAAGTCTTTGGCGTCATGAATTTTTGGAGAAGATGAACCATTGACAGATGGCTACTAATGAAACACCAGGTTTTCATGTTACCAACACATCCAGCCATGAATTGGTTTGACATGTTTGTCAGTTGTAGGTGATGAGAATGACTTGAGGATTTTCCATTAGTTGAATAACTTGGTTTTCTTAGCATGTTGAATAACTATCCTTCCATGTGCTAAGGGATATTCAAGTGTTGGATACTCAACTGATGAAATAGTTATTTTCTCTCAAACTTGGTGTATTCCAACAAAAAGATGCGAAGTTATTACAACACAAGGAAATATTAATTAATGAAATTAAATATAAGATCGAGCACATCAAAGTTTATAATGAAGAAGGATTTGATGGTAAAATAGACATATAACATCCAAAAAGTTGGATGTTATCTGACCACTAACTTAGAGTCTATCTTATCCTCAAGATAATAAATAAAATTAGATATAATGAAACAAATAAAGGCTTGTTAGTAATTTGAATTGTGGAATTGTTATCATGTCGTTATGTTATCTCTATGCTAAAATTTATACATGTTTTTCTTGTTTCCCTATTATATCCTATGGGTTTTCCTTGAATAATATGGAGTGTTTTAAACTTTTGTCTATGACTTCTCCTGCTCTAGGTTGCGTTCTTCCTCTATGATACCCACTCTGAGTTCCATTTCCTGGTTGTACTATGCACAATCCTCATGGAAGATAGCTTTCACTCCCAACTTTTATTTTTCTAGAGTGTGAAGAGAGTGGGAATGGTAGGCTGTGTCTGAGTTGTTGCTTGTTCTATTTCTAGGTCACTCATCTAGAGGTCCGCTCAAGAAGGAAAGTGGCTTTTGTGCACAATCTTATAAAACAAGAGGTTATGTATTTTGTGAGAGCTTTTATGTGCTACTATTAGTTGTGATGTATCTACTTTCATGATTGCAACTACACACCAGAGAGTAACACACTTGGCCCATAACATGACACATTTCTCATACTTTTACTCTAGCTCAATCTTTGATTCTCTCTATTTTTTATTTTTGGGATAATGCAATTTTTAGGGTTTTAGTGGAAAGTCAAGCCTCTTTGTAGGATTTATCTACTAAAAGGGGTAGCTTTTTCTTGATATGATATTTGTGCACTTCTGACTTGTACTCGAGGTTTCAAATGATAACACAAAAGTTTAATCGGGATAAGATCCACATTGTTTTGAAGAGATTTTACATGGATACAAGCAATTTCTTTATAGTGTACAACATCTTAAAGTAGATTTTATGTAAGTATTATCATTTAGAAATATTTGATTATTAATAAATAAAATTTCTCTTATTAGTTTATTTCAATATTTAGGGAATGAATACATGTAATATTTCCTAAGAATGCTTTCACTCCAAGATGTATGGTTTTGATTGAGGGTGTGAGTATGATATCATATATATATAATGACCATGTCTCTTTAGACATGATATTGTGTATTAATTTACGTACATTGGTACTTGTTTGATAACAAGTTTTAATAGGCATACCCAATTTGAGAATGACACATAGAATTCAAGTTATGGAAACCAAATTCAAATCTCAACATAACATTGTTGATTGTCATCCTTAGGCCTGAAGTAACTACAAAAATTACATGTTGTTCTGTGTACTTTAACACTGCCCAGACTAACATTGGATAAGGGTTGACATACATGTAGTGGTTGGATGCACCTTGACTCCTATAGAATATTTTGAATGATGTAGACAAGACTTGTCCATCCTATTGGAGTGATATACTAGCCGATGACAAGGGAGACTATGAAATGCATGACCATTCTCATATGAGTCAATATATTATATTAAGCTCGCATAATCTCAATATTTTCTCTAGTTCAAAAAATAAAGATATGAATACTAAGAATATGACAACCCCATGGCTCAGTTTCAGTGAGGATATCTATGACTAAAGGATCATATGGTCATGGTAACATTGGTATTTTATAGGTTAAAGTTTGTCTTGTTTCATGGTGAGGGTGTATTTTCCATAGGTGTTACTCTGGTAATTTTGATTTTTTTAGATGTCTCTCTATCTACTCATTCACCCTTGTGGGTCGATGTTCTTCCTGTGTTCTTGTATCATTAGGTGGCAATAGTTGTTTCTTCTTCTATTTAGTGGTGTTCGCCCTTCTAGTGTTTCTCTTTCAATGTTTTACTTCTCTCAGTAATTGTATCAGCTCTCTTTGTGGACACTTTCTAGGAAGTGGAATGCCTTTGTAGAATCTATGTGATATATGATTGAGGGCCTTGATGGGTTGTTCAATAAGGATCTATCATAGTTAATTTCCGTAAAGTATTTATGTGCAGTCTATGGATGTCCTACGCCACTAGATCCTCAATAGGATGGACTACATTATCCATAGAGTGATGTCTCCCGATCATGGTGGTTGTTGTGGTACAATAGTGTTGATTGTAAATGCTTTCTAATGATTGTATCAGTTGTTAGCCCCTTTAATTATGTGTTTAAGCCAGATTGAAATCCCCTGAATATCTCTTTGTTGGAAGTCCTAGATGATCACATTGTTGTATTTTATCTCCACAACTCCATAGTTGTTAATCACCATTTGTCTTTTGTCAATATCAGTCATAGATAAGAGCCAGTGGTCTTTAGCATTGTAAGGTAGTGTAATATATTTTCTTGGGTTCTTTTTCACTGTTGCAGGTATATTTTTGACTAAGGGTGTTCTCTACACCTATTTTCTGAACAAAGTTGGTAGTGGTAGGGGTGTTGTTCAATATCAGTTTCTCTTTTGTGGGGTCCTATAACTCTTTAAGAATAGTTACACAAAGGACATTGAACATAGTGTTCACCTCTACTTTTTCCTTGAATATACCTTAGAACTCTTCCCTCATCAAGGAATGCCTCTCATTGTCATATATAATATTGTCCCCAGTAGTTTCTCATCTAGAATATTAGTGAGGACATGGACATCCCAACAATATATTATAGACAAAGAGTCCATATTCATCCCCTTCATTATGCTCAGTAGACGTGGAGACAAGTGATTTTGGAAAACTTTGGAATTATATGCTCAACGTCATGTGTCTTTGGCATTTTGTTAGGGGAATCATTGAGGAAACTATGTATCCCATCTTTGTCTTCATCTAAATTGTTAAATACAACTATGGCCTTGTCTATTTTGTCTTTCTTTTCCTCTTATGGTTCTTTCATTTAAAAAACTGTAGGTACTCATCATAAATGTGAAGAAGGATGGTTTTAAGGTTAAATAGACTAATAGATTTCCCATCCCCTACAACTATTTATCAATTTTAGCCTTCTCAAAAGTCTTTCCAGTGGAATCAATTAGGTTGAGTTCATCTATTTACTTTGCAATGTGATGTGTGATTCATGTAGGATGGTCTTCCCTGACTGGTTGACAAAAGGCCTCTACCGGTTTGATAGGGGATTCTTATTTTTTCTTACATACAAATACACTCATTGATGATTGGAAATAAATTCAAATATATATTGAGTAGAGAATTGGATTCTTTGCTTGATGCGCCTTTTCAACTTTATCCACTAGAAGAGGAGAAGGATCATGAAGAAGATAGGGATGAGAATGATAATGAATATGGTTGCTCCTAATATCTTAGTCTCTTTATGTCATGCTTCTCCTCGTGGAACTTCATTTCTTCTTCATCATGCACCTTCTGCAAGTCTTGCAGTTCCATTTCCATGACAACCATGGTGCCTTAATTTTTGGTTTCCATGTTACTTGTTGAGGTATTGTGGGAGGGTGGTTATTGGTTGAATCCTTGCCTGTAATCCTTCTTCCTACATTTTGGGGTGTTGATGCATTGATTCAATGAAGGTCTCCTTCTTCTGTCTAGATGTTCTATGTGACGCCCCGATGTGCCAAAAATGAGATTACTCAAAACCAAAAGTGGAAACAACACTAAGTAAGCAAATCACCCAAAAACACAGGATATCAAAATTGATTTCATTAAAGCACCATAAACCAAAAACTTATTACATATGAGTCAACAAAGCATGCCACATGCAGCACATAACATGTCACGTGGTGCTTACATCACTGTAGATCGACGTTCATGTCATCAACTTGTTACATAAGATAATGGTTCCACATATACAAGTGCATCTGTCATCACTATGAAACCATGGCACACAGGACAAAACCTCGTATTGATCACATAACTACAAAGCATCTCAAAATAAAAACACCCCAAGTACATAAGTGTACAAGGATGACTCTAGGACTCTAACATTAAAAGACTAGCAACACATCCAACCTTATCAGCTACTACTCTTTCTACTGCTCTTCCTCAGCTACACGACATCTACCTCTTTGTGCATGGTCACCTAAAAAATGTGGAAACACATAGGGTGAGACCAAACGTCTCACTAAGAGATATAACTCTCGGCCAATGCTATTAATGAACGAGTAAGCTCAGCATGTAAAACAACATACTAGCAGATTGAGTTGATTCAACTAAATTATATATATATATATATATATATATATATATATATATATATATGGCCCATCTTTAATACCAACGTGGGTAGCTACCCACGTGGATAGCTATCCGCCCCCCATTTCGGTTACTTTTTTTCAAGTTGATTACTTTTGACATGTAGAGGGTTACTTTAGCTTGCAAACTGCTGAGTTTCATGCATAGATAGTTACATTTGTAACAACATATTTCAAAACATGGTTACATATATATCTACTTTGTATTTTGTAGGGGATTACTTTTTTAGTCATATAGTTACTTTTTCTGATAGCAGAATTACTTTTCTTGTCAGAACAGTTACTTTTTTGGCAGTCGGGTAGAGAAATCCAGGCTACCCGTGAAGGTATTAAAAAAATGGCCATATACATATATATATATATATATATATATATATATATATAGGTAAAGTAGATTAAGTAGGAATAAGCAGCTACCACTGAACAATAAATCAAGTTATATTATAAAAAGGAATATGAAGAACATGTATAACATTTGACTTCTCTTACCATCTTATAATTCAATAAATTAGTAAAAAGACTAAGGCAAAGGCTCAACCAGTGTGAGACGTATGTCACCCTAAGTATATATACTACATGGTTGTGTTATGCCTTTTATAATGCCCCGAGGATTTGAGTAGTACAACCCAAATCCAACTAAACATTGCTAAGTCAAAATCATTGCCATATAAGGTCCTAGGAAGATCCAAAATCCACAACCTCTCAAACACCTCTTGGTCAGCACAAGAGAACACCATAGAGACATATTAGTCAATTGTAAAAGAGTGACCTATAGTGAATGAAAGGATCAGCTCACGCATGGGCATCCACATATAAACACCTAGCCCACCTTGGTAAAGGTAATGGCACTAGAAGAATAGGCTCACACATGGCTATTCTTAAAAAGAAGGATTGGCTCACGCATGGCCATCCACATCCCAAGGATATCGGCTCATGCATGGCCATCTCACACAGCCTGCAACTACAGATACAAGGAAATACACAACTTGCACCCCACATTCAAAAATATGTGCTCCGAGTTAAACTCATTTCACCAATCCAACAAATAAAACTGACACTCGAATGGATCTATGGCATAGGGCAAACTACAAGATTAGGATTCACTTTTTTAGTTAGCCAATTGGGTGACTTTTAGCATCAATCAAGTTACAACATATAAGGCTAAACAAACTCAACAAGAATAAGGATGTGTTGCAACTTCAGTAGATATAAAACATATAAGGTGTGAACTTGTCACACAATCACCACGTGATACTCATTTCTCTACCATTCACAAGGCTGTCACTGAAGTCACATATCACCATGGGATATCAAACCCTAAATCACATCACTTGAGGATACCACCTCTCAACAGGCATCTAGCCATCACCTGGTCATAGGACCTATCACATTAAGCCATGTGTATTATGCCTCATTAATCTGCATAAGTACCACCTTGTATCAAATAATCACCACCATAGCATACACAAGCCATGGCATACATATCACCTGCAAGGTTAGGGTCCTATAAACAATAGAGAGAAAGCATTATGAGAGAGAGAAAACACATCTCATAATTCAACATTAGGGCTACAAACTTATCTGATAGGGTTTTGTAGATGTAAACACACAATAAGTCCTAGGTGGGACATATCCCACATTCTTGGACTACTTTTAGGGTTAGGGATCATCATTAGGGTTAAGAGACAACTATCCATGTAGCACTACATGTGGCTCGTACATTGCTTATAGGTGTGCATCGATTAGGTATGCAAGCATGTAACACAACCATACTTCAAACATGTGTCGCGACCACCACCACCATGGGTTACGACCACCACAACCTTGGGTCTCAACTGCGTCCAACCCCATGATGTGATACCAATTAGGGTTAGGGTTTCAATCACCCAAAGAAGATCATGTGGCAACCCCAAGAACAAAAAGTCATCTCGACCCACAACAGGGACATGTCTCCACCTTAAGACCCAACCATGTTGCAACCACCAAGGATTAAGGAAACATCTTGATGGAACTAAGGTGTGTCTCAACCCTCTAGGAAGTAGGTGTCACGACCTTCAATGATGTGGATGTCGTGACATCCATAAGGTCAGCTATCTCGACCCAAAATCAACATGCCCAGAGATGTCGCGACCAAAGACAAAAACAAGGCATAATGACTACTAAGGGTCAAGTCTACACCAAGACTAGGGGCCAACTCCAACCAAAGGTTAATGAAGGTCAAAATATAGATATCCCATGGCAAAAATAGGAGACAAAACAAGGAAAAACCCATCGTCAACATGAAGGAAAATCCTCATGCAAAACGGTCATCAGACCCTAAAACAAACTTCATGAAACCACCATGAGAAGGAACCTCAACAAGAGAGAGGAACCAAGATTATCACAAACAAAACTGAACCAAAACTTCATAGAATACAAACTAACGCAATCATCATGCATGCAACTCAAACCATGGTCAGAAATAGAAGGAAAACCACCATGTACCACAAACACCAAAATTGGGTACAAAGGAATTACGGTTTCAGATTACATCCAAACCAAGCATGAACTCAACATCATCCAAGTTTTGGACTCTATTCTCATCTGCTAGCATGTTAAGGGAAAATTAGAGAGAGAAAACAACAACATGCATGTAAGAAAGGTGCATTGATAGAGAAGTTAAAAGCTATATAACCCGCCTTAAGGAAGATCACTCCAAAGAAGGCAAGCTATAAGCACATGATCACCAAGGATGATCAAGCTCAACCAAAAGATCCACTCTTGGACACAACAAAACCTTAAGAAAGATAAGACACCATGGTCAAAGATAACCCAAGAAAAATATCCAAAAATCTCTATGCCGAGACAAAAGACAAAGGGAGAAAGAAAGAAGAAACCTTCCTCACACTTGGGTCTACCTTGTCAAAACATGGTCTATGCCCGTTGTGATGAGGAGTTTCTCTCCCAAAACGAACACCATGGAGGAACCATGGTATAGGGATGAGAAAAGAGAGTAATAAGATGGGCAATAAGGTCTAAGGAAAACACCAAAGAGGAATGATAAACACTCACCAAGGTTGAAGATGACCAAAGATCACCACAAACTCCACATGCAAGATTGAACCACATCCAAAGCACCAAGAACAACTTCTTATTGCTCCACCAAGATCCAAGGACGACCAAACAAGACAAGGAGAATAGAATGGCCAAAAAATATCTCTTTCATGGAAAGAAGAGGGTTTATATAGCAAAGGAGGAGAGAGGTAGGGTAAGAGATGAAGTGTCAACAAGAGAAGGATCTAAAGGAACACTTGTCCACTCAAGAAACTAGCATGAAACCACTCAAATCCCGCATGCATAAGATGGTGATACACTATAAGTTGGATGTAGACCACCTATACTACCCACCACCTATGGTGTGGTCACGACTCACCAAGGGAACCACCCATAGTCGCAACACACCACTCAATACAACAAGGTCGCGACAAGGGGTCACCACCACCCTAGGTCGAGACACTCCACTCACAAAGGCAACCATCTCAACCCAAGATCACACAACACCATCTCAATCATGACAACCACACCTAGGGGAGGTGCATCAATTGCAACAACCTCCAACCAAGCCCTAGGTCATGACCTAGGTCAAGACAAACCCACAAGGGTAAGAAGACAAGGTACACCAAACCTAGAAACCCTAATCACCACTAGGGATTCCACCACTCAACCAAGGGTAAAACAAGGAACCGCAAAGCAGCACACACTCTCTCTCATGAATCCAAGAGAGAGAAGGAACACTCTAGAGGTGGAAATTTACAAGAATACCACCCATAAATAGGTAAATTGCAAATTGCCCCAAAATAAGCACACAAGGGACAAACAACATCCAAATAAGCTGAAACTGGAGAGTTAAGCTCTCCATAAGCTCTAAGATCATCTTAGAGGATTAGAGAAAGGTTATAAGCAAATCATCAAGCCAAATAAAATAGGGTTAACGCAAAACATAGGTTAGGGGCCTTACATTCAAGTAGTCTTCTTTGATTGTTCAGGTCGTTCATCTTCTGAAGACTTGACGATTTCCATTACTTGGACTTCATCAACATCCTTTGATTCCAATTATGATTCCTTTCCCTTCTTAAATAATACCACTTCATCTTCAGTTGGGTGTTGCTTAGTGCTAGGAGTTCCCTTGGTTTTTGTCTCCGTGTTTGATGTCTTCTGGAGCATGATCCTGATTTTTCATTTGGGTTGGTTTTTGAATTTTTATATGGTTTCATCCACCTTAGGCTCACTACATCTCCAGACTATTTTTCTGATAAGGCATTTCATTCCATGTTCTTTCTCTAGAGATCACCTTGAATATCTTTTCCAAAGAGAAGATGAGTTTATCACATGCATGGTTTCTCATTTCCATAAGGGGAAGAAGATCATTCGACTGTTTGAACCAATATTAATTATTGTATCCCTTTCTAGAAAGCACTCCTACTATTTAAACCTACAATTTTAAAAGGAAAGATTGGACTACCCATATCACCAAGGTGCACCTCATTTTTTGGGATCCCATCACTAAAGAACTTTGTGGTTAAGTGTGCTCAGCCTAGAATAGTACTAGGATGGGTGACCAGTCAAGAAGTTTATCCTGGCTTGCATGTGAGTGAGGAAAAACTACATAATTAAGGGTAGTGGTGGTCAATGGGGCCAGTTGTCATTTCTAAAACTCTAATAGAGCCTTGGGTAATGGGTCTGGGTGTTACACCTACAAAGAAAAGTTCTTTAGGATCCACAAGATGACTCCTTTGATTTCATTGATCTTTATAGAAGGCAGGGGTGAACTAATAGATGTCCATATAGAGTTATTATACCTCTCATGCATATCTCACCTGAACCCTCTCAGTCACTCACTAGTATCTTGTCAATCAATAAATTCCCAATTTTGATAGACTTCTTCTGCATGATACTCCATAAGAAATGTAAATCTTCCATGGTCATATTCCCAGTGTCACCCAAAGTGAAGTTGGCTCATGCAACTATTTTGTTAATTACTCGCATTATCCTTGTCTGCATTGAGATGTTTTGATTGACTTGGCATGTGGCATCCTTCACTTGCGATATCATGCTACAAAATGACCCCCTTGGTTTCAATGATGTTTCATAAAAGGCAGGGGTGACCTAATAGATATCCAGATAGAGTTATTAACCCCCTCATGCATAGCTCATTCGAACCCTCACAGCCACTCACTACTATCTTGTCAATTAATAAATGCCCAATTTTGACAGACTTATTCTCCATGATACTCCATAGAATATGTAAATCTTCCTTGGTCATGTTCCTAGTGTCACCAAAGTGAAGTTGGCGCATGTAACTATTTTGTTAATTACTCACATTATCCTTGACTACATTGAGATGGTTTTGATTGACGTGGCATATGGCATCCTTCACTTGTGAGTTTGTCCCACAAAATGACCCCATTGATTTCAATGATGTTTCATAGAAGGCAAGGGTGACCTAATAGATAACCAAAAAGAGTTATTAATGCCCTCATGCATGGCTCGTTCGAACCCTCTATGCCATTCACTACTATCTTATCAATCAATAAACGCCCAATTTTGATAGATTTCTTCTCCATGATACTCCATAGGATATGTAAATCTTGGTCATCTTCCCAGTTTCACCCAAAGTTGGGTTTGTGCATGAAACTATTTTGTTAATTACTCGCATTATCCTTGACTACATTGAGATGGTTTTGATTGACTTGGTATGTGGCTTCCTTCCCTTGTGAGTTTGTCCCATGTCTTATAAGTACTAACCCCCCTGGCCTTTCTATCAGATTTAGCTTTGTTGGAGGATGTAGTATCTTCATCCGTTTTGCATAAGATATTGTTCAACATTCATTTTGGCAATTAGTGATCTTTTTTTAACAATCAGACTTCTACTTTTAGATTCCCCAGAAACATTCTACTTCTTCCTTGTCTACTAGGAGCTTCTTTAGGGGTTCCATGAATTCTAGGGTTATCTTGATGTATGACCATTGGGAATAGAAGCAAACTATGAATAGGTTGACTTTTTTATGAATTGTCTTGACCCTTATGTATATCCCTAGTTTATATAGAATTCTATTGCAATCGTACCTCGATGTTTCAACACCCTAATCTGCATCGTGGATTTGTAGTATACTTGATGTTCTTTATCTCTTGGGACAAAGTCATTGTTTGGTTGTCATGCCCTTTTACTCAATATTTAATTACAACACCAAGGTATATAATATCTATGTATGACATAATTCATATGGGAAAACTACCAAACTCATCCATTTTCCCATGACCTAATTGACCATGGTCTAACTAGATTGTACATCTCACAGACAACTTTTACTACTAAAAATAGATTCTTAAAAATGCCAAAAACTTTTATTATTTGGTTCCTTAGTGAATGGGTACTTTGAACTCAATATTATAACAAGAACATTAAGATGCACATGGAAATTATATTATTTCACTAAGAAAGTCATACTAAATTAATTAAACCTATAAAATAATTCCAATCATAAAGTTACACATACTAGCATATTATGAGTAAATAATAATACTACACACATAAATAGAGAAATAAACTAACAAAATAATAATATCATGTAAAGACATAAACAGAACACTAAATCTGTTGGGTTTTATGTGGTCAGAGTAGGCAGCGGAAACTAAATAATTACTTGACCATAAACCCATAACCAACAGATCACATCAACATCTATGTAATGGGAAGGATGGTTTTAGTGAGTTATAACTGGTCCTGAGGCTTGCTCAGTGAGTATACCTCATAGAAAGTGCGATCTTCAACCACCTATCTTCGACGAAATCTGTGTAGCTCTCAGTCTTGACACAGACTGCATTTGATTGTCATCCTCCTAACTAGCAAAAGTCTCCTGCCTCTATAGATAGTCCACATGAAGTACTGGGAACTCTAGTCATCCTGAAGAATGGACTAGAAGGAGTTGTCCCTTCTATTTGTGTACTAGTCACAAACACACTCTCCCACAACCAGTTGCTTTTCTGTAGTTGTCTTTCTCTTGTTATTCCTCCCAAGATGGGTAGAACTTGCTTGGGCTCTCTTGGTTACTAAAACTAGAGAGGGCAACAACTTAGCAGAGCAATTGATGTTCTGAGTTGTATCTCTATTGTGTGTTTGTAGAAGCCCCCTATACCCCTCTACTTATAGTAGAGGGCAGGGCCAAGGTTCCCAGTCTATGCAGGACTAGAAGGGTCTGAATTTTTGATGAATAATTTGTACAGCGGAAGGCGAACCGATTGGTTCACTAGTAAACCGGTCGGTTGGCACAGTGAAATAGTCAGTTCACAAGCCAGACCTGCTTGCAATTGAATTTCCTAATTCATTTTTAATTAATGCAAAGATTAATTCTTGTCCCAATCAAATTGAACAAGTGAAATGGGAAACATTTCTCACGAACTGGGAAACCCAACCCATGCTCATTTGGTCCAAGTGAACTGATCGGTTCACTAGAGTGAACCGATCATCTCACAGACAATGAGGCAATCAGTTCACCTAGTGAACCAGTCGGTTGGTGGTCCGAATTGTCCAGAACTCAGTCAATTCAGTTCCTAATCAATCTGACACTCTAATTAGTTGGTTCAAAACTTGAACTTAATGATTCTGAGTCAAGTCTATTGATTTAATGTTTGATTGAATACCTAAATACTTTAGTAATAAATCCAAACATCATTCATTGATAAACTCCTCTTCCAAGTTAATCCTATGTGTGTTAATCCTATGTGTGTGACCCTATAGGTCGCATATCATGTTGGCAGTGAATGTCCATAACCAGCTTATGACATCACAAGCAAAGATAGGTGCCTAGTCGTGCGTCATTGCTACCCAAGTGATATGGAAAGTTGGAGAGCAACTTTCAATCCTACAGTCTTTGATTGGTGTTCTAGTGAATGTATAATTCCTTCATCTCTGATATCCTGAATGAACTCAAGGCATGTAGTTGTCATCGTTTCAATGTTCATTCATGTTTCTTGAACTAGAGTAGACTATCTGAGATATATGTGAACTCAATCTCATATATTGATTTACATGTTCATATGCATGCTATTCTCAGTCTCTCTTATCAAGTGGCCTAGACATCATATTCCCTTAGGAGGGACAAATCCCATTTCTATCACTCACAATCTATCTCATGTGTCAAATCCACTCAATCATCACCTTTATAGCAGCCCATGTTTCAGGACTGCATTTGATTAAGTCAAAATGTACCAAATCACATTCGACGAGTGTAGTGATCTCAAATCTAAGAATCACAATCACCACCATCACTATGAGAGATGATTTTGACTACCATGTCATGGTTCCGTGTGTCACTCTCATGATGGGTCTATCCAATACACTATTCTCCCACATGTATTTGTGTGTTTGGTTTGATATCATATATCATGACTAATGATACATTGTCATCAACCAACACACACTCTTGTCTTGATATGTAATTGTTGTCTATCAACCTTCCCTAATGACATCTGACTAGGGACATAATAAGACTGTACATACTCTTAGCATCTGTATGATCTCATTGTTCAGGTCCTTAACCTGAAGACATACGCTATTGAGTATTGTCATTCTTTAGACATTCATTCTACTCCATCATTTATCTCATAATTGATTGAACTAGAATAAATTGGAAGCTGGCCTTTGATATTTTTCAAATCAATCATGACATATGCCAATACAATCATCATATGATTAGCTCGCAGGGCATACATACCAACACACTCCCACTTGCACTTAGATCGAATCACCTTTGAATCATATTCTTAGTGATATCTAAACATGTCCAACATGTTTATGTTGCACTAGTGGTAATCCATTAATGTGACGTCCCCAGATTTTGATTTCTCCAAACCCAATCAAGAATGAGATGTCAGAATCCGAAAACATCATCCAATCATATCAGAAAGCGATGTGGAAGCATAATACGCATACATGAACATACAACCATAACATTCTCAACATTCAACATGTAAATTTATACAACATGAATTATTACACAATAATTTACAGTCAGATATTGAATGAAAATTCTACAAGTCTGAATATGTATGCTAACAGGATCTTAGACAATAGGTACAACCTGAACACTGCTCACTTCACATCTTTTATCCCACGCTATCTCTGAACCTAAAACATACGTGAAACAATGAATCAACACACAAGGTGTTGTGCACATGGGTAGAAAGATACATACTAATATGTTTGCATAATTGAAATAACTTGAGAAAGAAAGAGTAAAAGAAAACATTATTTAAAGTGATAATCAGGTAAACACATATTTTAGATATCTTTTGATGCGTTTGTACTACTAAGTGGTGTCACACCTCATTTTTCCCCGCCCCTTGGGCAATGGGGACCGAGTGTCGACCTTATATTTAGAGGGGAGAGAGAGAGAGATGTCGCACTTCATTTTTCCCCACCCCTTGGACTACGGGGACCGAGTGCCGACCTTATATTTAGAGGACGAGAGAGAGAGAGGATTGAGGGAGAGAGAGATCATATATCCACTCAGTAGCAACAAACCATCCATATTCTTTTATGATCTGTAATGTTTTGCGGAGCATACACTACTAATACACATCCAAGAATTTATATGCAAACACAAGCATCCAAAGTACATCATATCATTATGCATTCATGAAAACTAGTCTTATACTTAATAAAAACCCACGTACCTGAGTTCAGAGATTTCTAATCATTCTTGCTCATCTAGATATCTGGTCATCACCTGGTTAATAACAAATTAGTCATCATTAGTACAAGGTCCACCATTATTAATGGTATTTAGGTCCAAAATTAGGGTTTAAGCCAAACCATGGTTCAAACTGATCTAAACTTCTGTTTGATAAATTTCTACTGACTAGGGTGTCATTTTAGAGGTATGGTCCAATTTTCATAGTTTTCTAATGCTTAGTCCATTTCCTAGAATTAAAATGGGATTAAAAGCATCTAAATAGTCTTTAATAGAAAAAGACATATTATTCAGATATATTACTCAGATCAGAGTCCAAAATTGAATTTCAATAATCATTAGGGTTCTACCAGAATTTTATGAGAATTAATATCAACTGGATATCATTTATTATATTTAATGAACCCTAAAAGGGAGCATCATACTCTAAATTAAATATTGTCATTCATACTGGTTCAAGGGTCTGATCTAGGAGTTCAGGATCAAAGTGTACACTTTTCTGAGTCTAGGGATATTTTTAGGTAATTTTTAGGCCAAGGGAACTATTTATAATAAATTATCAATGATTAAGTCTATTTCTGGGAATTATAGCTCGTTTACCTTTTGATATTTCTACAGCCGTCAGATCTTTGCCTCCAGAAGCTCTGGATGGTCGTCACGTCACCTACAAGGGATGCGACTCCCTTACTGGTTGGCAGGGAGCTAAACCGGTCGGTCCGCTCTCCTTCCTTTCCCTTCTCCATCGCTCCTTGCGCGACTGCCTCATACCAGCGCACGAAGCCGCCGTCATACAGTGTGTCCACGGCGAGCTTTCCTCCAGCATTTACACTTTTGATCGCAGCTAATTCCCCAACTCTTTGCCCCGGCGCTGCTCTCCAAAGAGCCCCATTCAGCAGCTTGATTATTCCACCCTCATTGCAAGTTAGAGAAACGAGTGACGACAGATTAGGGATTTATGTGGTCGTCTTCCTACAAACCTCGACGCCAATGGGATAGAGGGGAGTTCGGCACAGGTCGTACTCACTCGGTTCTCCATGCCGGAAGCCACGACGCAACACCGCCAGTGGACGAGGTGCCCGCAGACGGGAAACTCCAGGACCTCGCCGCCGGACATCAGTGGCTGGAGGCAGAGTTGGCACTGCAAAAAGGGGAGATGATGCTACAAACTTCCTTCCTTCCTTCTGGAGCTAGAAGATGATCAAGATGCATCCAGACCTCTCACCAAGGTCATCGTCCTCCTCGACTCCGTGAGACCTGAGAAGCTCCTTGCACCTGAGGTTCGTGGATAAGGGAAAAAAAGCATGAGCGGCGTCATGGTTGAGGTTCAAAGTGAGGAAGAGAACCATGGTCCAGTCTCCTTGTAGGGATACTCGCAGATCTTTGCTTCATAATGGATTGGATGAATCCACTGCGCCCTGCAGCTGCTGGACCGGCTGCCGACTCGCCTCCTAGTTTTTCCTGTTGTCTTTGTTTGGGTACTGCAAAATGCAGTGGAGACGAGCAGAAAGGAGGGGGAGCCAACCTCTAGTCCTAGTTACCACCACTCACCGGTGAGTGGTCATTGTGATCCTAAAAGCAGGGCGGATTCAACTGATCTCACCGATGCTCCCAGATTTCTAGTGAGGTCCCCCTTCTAAATCCAAGGAAAACGTCCACCTGCTCCTCACTTTTAGGAGTTAGGTGACGATGGACTCTCCATCAGATCTCCAACTAATAGATAGGATCAGGTCACGCTGCAAATGAAGTTTGCGCCCAGGAAAAAAAAAAGGGAATTAACCAACATGACACCTCCATACAACCGGGATACTAAATGATTAAAGACCACAAATTACCAATATGCATATTATGAATGTCTTCAACTTCAAATAATTATATCTCTTTACAACAAGATCGAAACATCCTATAACTTTAGACATATGCTCACGATATCCTAAAGTGGCTTATACCAAAGTTTGAGGCACAAAGATCCATTAATTGGTCATGAAAGATAATTCTCCAAACAACCTTATAAAATAGATGTATATGCCTTGAATTCAATTTAAGAAATCATCAAATATTGGTCCAACAGGTCCAACAACACTTGTTATGATCCTAAAATACCTCAAGGCTCATCAATTGATCACTTGATTTCATTACAACTACTAAATCGACCTCTTGCACTAATAAGTATCCAAGTCGGTGAATAAAAATCTATTCATTATAATGGATTTCAAATATATCTAATAATCATTCATTGCATCTATGCTTACCTTTTTAAGTGAAAGAGTCCAAAATTGAATGATTAACCCCTCAATTTGGCACTAAACATCTACATAACATTCATGGTCTTCAATTTCTATAATGGGTATCTAAACCCAAAAATCCGGGTTATCACATTCACCCCACCTTAAAAGGAATTTCGTCCTCGAAATTCAACTAGTTTCACAATCATGGTGATATTAAAAAGTTCAACTTCATATACATCTTCATTGCTTAGGTTCTAAGACCACCATAGTTGCATCGCACTCTAAGTTGTCAGCTTAGGGTCTAGAGATCCTTGGGTGTGTCCACCCCACCTTATATATGTGGAAGCATCACTTAATGTATTAGCCATAACATGACTTTATGATATCTTAGGATTACATCACCCCTAAGGATACAGTTTTGTTCATACTTTTAAAGTTCAAGAGAAATTAGTTTATATGTCATGGTATTCAGATCATCTAAATCTAACCTCATGAACATCTTAAAATGATTTCAGCATTAGAGGATATTTATCTTCATCCTTGATATTACGATTTTTTCTACATAAGAAGGGCTTGCGTAACATGCTTGACCATTAGTGTTTCACCCTATGGTGTGATATTCATACCCAACTTAGAAGCATACATTGAGAAAGATCAAGGTTATGAACTATATTTCTGATCATATATCCTTTGATCCAAAAATATCTTTATATCAAGTTCATTAGTTCAACGTTTTATGTCTTGCATGTATTATGTGAAGGGGAAAAGGGAATATACTAAGTTTATCCCATGATCTCAGCATCATATCTTTCATGTTTCATATGAAGGGGAAGAGAATAGTTTAAAGTCAAACTTATCCTGATTTCAATCTTGGGTACTACATGTATGATATAGGGGGGAATATAGAATAGGTCAAGCTTATACGAGTGACTCCTCATATATAAATCATCTATATAGCTCAAGTGAGGTTTCTATAATCATATATTAAGAAAGAGAAGAAGAAGGGAGAACATGTATTTTGAGTATCTTTTGCACAAAGCATCATACTCTCATAACTAGAGTTCATATATTACCTCACTTGCAACTAATGATGAGATTCCCAAAATATGTCACTCTAGCTAGGACCTAACTCAGCCAAAAGATTGACTTTATCATATGGGTCATCTACCCATCCTTTTATTTTACCCAATTCTCACATATAGATTTGAGTCATGCATAAGGACTCAACTCAACACTCGAGAGTAATCTAGTGTAGGATTTGTTTTAACACATATCTCATATATTGGAGGCTAGGTCCTATGACCTTCTCCCTGTGGGTCTTACTCTCTCTAGAGTTCACCACATATCTCATCCTACCACTAGATATCCTCCTTGTATAAGAGCTTGAGTCAGGCACACTCATCTCTATCTTAACTTAGCTTATCTTAACTAGGAAAAGGAAATGTACTTTCATCATCACGACTTAGCATAGATCCTCTAAGAGTGGATTAGGTTCATATATAACTCAAATCTTAATAAGGAAACTTATACCATCATAGATCAACTTAGATAAGATTCTATATGCTTATTTCCTTCATCTTTCTTTTGTCTATTTATCTATCACATTACCTTATGAGGCTCTAGACATCTAATCTAGATCTATTCTCTCTTCTAGACTGATGTCACTCCCTTTCACTTAGATTGCATGAATACTAACTACTCTCCAGTGTGAGGGACACATTTTTATATTTACATATATATAATAAAATATTATATAGTTTTTCTCTGAGAAAGAAGACGTCAGAGAAAACACTCGACGCTCGAGCCGATTGGAAAACAAAACCAAATCAGCAAAACCGAGTGTCCCACACACAGTAGATAGTCTAGTGCCATGTCACCTAGTGAAATGGTGAGAACAAGGTGTAGACTAGTGTAGCTACCCAATACATATGAGCTCTATATGGAAAGGGTCTCAGACACTTGTCTAAACCTAGTTCTCAAAAATCTAGGTTCTAACCTAGAGGCTAAGTCAAACCTTATTCGTATAGAACAACTTTCTAAGTTTCTAAGGTTTAAAGTGAAAGGTGAGATTTAGGTTTAATGTTTCATGGTGAGCAATTGTTAGGTGTAGCTATTGTTCATGCTCTGATACCAACTGTGATGTCCCCGGATTTTGATTTCTCCAAACCCAATTGGGAATGAGATGTCAGAATCCGAAAACATAATCCAATCATATCAGAAAGCGATGTGGAAGCATAATACGCATACATGAACATACAACCATAACATTCTCAACATTCAACATGTAAATTTATACAACATGAATTATTACACAATAATTTACAGTCACATATTGAATGAAAATTCTACAAGTCTGAACATGTATGCTAACACTGCTCACTTCACATCTTTTATCCCACGAAAGTGCTGAACCTAAAACATACGTGAAACAACGAATCAACACACAAGGTGTTGTGCACGTGGGTAGAAAGATACATACTAATATGTTTGCATAATTGAAATAACTTGAGAAAGAAAGAGTTAAAGAAAACATTATTTAAAGCGATAATCAGGTAAACACATATTTTAGATATCTTTTGATGTGTTTGTACCACTAAGTGGTGTCACACCTCATTTTTCCCCGGCCCTTGGGCTATGGGGACCGAGTGTCGACCTTATATTTAGAGGGGAGAGAGAGAGATGTCGCACTTCATTTTTCCCCGCCCCTTGGACTACGGGGACCGAGTGCGGACCTTATATTTAGAGGAAGAGAGAGAGAGAGGATTGAGGGAGAGAGAGAGAGAGCATATATCCACTCAGTAGCTACAAACCATCCATATTCTCTTATGTTCTGTAATGTTTTGCGGAGCATACACTACTAATACACATCCAAGAATTTATATGCAAACACAAGCATCCAAAGTACATCATATCATTATGCATTCATGAAAACTAGTCTTATACTTAATAAAAACCCACGTACCTGAGTTCAGAGATTTCTAATCATTCTTGCTCATCTACATATCTGGTCATCACCTGGTTAATAACAAATTAGTCATCATTAATACAAGGTCCACCATTATTAGTGGTATGTAGGTCCAAAATTAGGGTTTAAGCCAAACCTTGGTTCAAACTGATCTAAACTTCTGTTTGATATTTTTCTACTGACTAGGGTGTCATTTTAGAGGTCTGGTCCAATTTTCATGATTTTCTGATGCTTAGTCCATTTCCTAGAATTAAAATGGGATTAAAAGCATCTAAATAGTCTTTAACAGAAAAGGACATATTATTTAGATATATTACTCAGATCAGAGTCCAAAAATGAATTTCAATAATCATTAGGGTTCTTCCATAATTTTATGAGAATTAATATCAACTGAATATCATTTATTATATTTAATGAACCCTAAAAGGGAGCATCATACTCTAAATTAAATATTGTCATTCATACTAGTTCAAGGGTCTGATCTAGGAGTTCAGGATTAAAGTGTACACTTTTCTAAGTCTAGGGATATTTTTAGGTAATTTTTAGGCCAAGGGAACTATTTATAATCAATTATCAATGATTAAGTCTATTTCTGGGAATTATAGCTCGTTTACCTTTTGATATTTCTGCAACCGTCAGATCTTTGCCTCCAGAAGCTCTAGATGGTCGTCACGTCACCTACAAGGGATGTGGCTCCCTTACTGGTTGGCAGGGAGCTAAACCAGTCGGTCCGCTCTCCTTCCTTTCCCTTCTCCATCGCTCCTTGCGCGACTGCCTCATTCCAGTGCACGAAGCCTCTGTCATACAGTGTGTCCACGGCGAGCTTTCCTCCAGCATTTACTCTTCTGATCACACCTAATTCCCCAACTCTTTGCCCCGGCGCTGCTCTCGAAAGAGCCCCATTTAGTAGCCTGATGATTCCACCCTCATTGCAAGGTAGAGAAACGAGCGACGGCAGATTAGGGATTTCTGTGGTCGTCTTCCTACAAACCTCGACGCCAATGGGATAGAGGGGAGTTCGGCACAGGTCGTACTCACTTGGTTCTCCATGCCGGAATCCATGACGCAACACTTCCAGTGGACGAGGTGCCCGCAGACGGGCAACTCCAGGTCCTCATCGCCGGACGTCAGTGGCTGGAGGCAGAGTTGGCACTGCAAAAAGGGGAGATGATGCTACAAACTTCCTTCCTTCCTTCTGAAGCTTGAAGATGATCAAGATGCCTGCAGACCTCTCGCCAAGGTCATCGTCCTCCTCGACTCTATGAGACCTGAGAAGCTTCTCGCGCCTGAGGTTCGTCGATAAGGGAAAAAAAGCATGAGCGGCATCATGGCTGAGGTTCAAAGTGAGGAAGAGAACCATGGTCCAGCCTCCCTCTAGGGATACTCGCAGATCTTTGCTTCATAATGGATTGGATGAATCCACTGCGCCCTGCAGCTGCTGGACCGGCTGCCGACTTGCCTCCTAGTTTTTCATGTTGTCTTTGTTTGGGTACTGCAAAATGTAGTGGAGATGAGCAGAAAGGAGGGGGAGCCAACCTCTAGTCCTAGTTACCACCACTCACCGGTGAGTGGTCATTGTGATCCTAAAAGCAGGGCGGATTCAACTGATCTCACCGATGCTCCCAGATTTCTAGCGAGGTCCCCCTTCTAAATCCAAGGAAAATGTCCACCTGCTCCTCACTTTTAGGAGTTAGGTGACGATGGACTCTCCATCATATCTCCAACTAATAGATAGGATCAGGTCACACTGCAAATGAAGTTTGCGCCCAGGAAAAAAAAAGGGAATTAGCCAACATGACACCTCCATACAACCGGGATACTAAATGAGTAAAGACCACAAATTACCAATATGCATATTATGAATGTCTTCAACTTCAAATAATTATATCTCTTTACAACAAGATCGAAACATCCTATAACTTTAGACCTATGCTCACGATATCCTAAAGTGGCTTATACCAAAGTTTGAGGCACAAAGATCCATTAATTGGTCATGAAAGATAATTCTCCAAACAACCTTATAATATAGATGTACATGCCTTGAATTCAATTTAAGAAATCATCAAATATTGGTCCAACAGGTCCAAGAACACTTGTTATGATCCTAAAATACCTCATGGATCATCAATTGATCACTTGATTTCATTACAACTACCAAATCGACCTCTTGCACTCATAAGTATCCAAGTCGGTGAATAAAAATCTATTCATTATAATGGATTTCAAATAGATCTAATAATCATTCATTGCATCTATGCTTACCTTTTTAAGTGAAAGAGTCCAAAATTGAATGATTAACGCCTCAATTTGGCACTAAACATCTACATAACATTCATGGTCTTCAATTTCTATAATGGGTATCTAAACCCAAAAATTCGGGTTATCACAATTAAGTTGGCAAAATTTTGCTTTAGTCGGTATATTGCATGTTTCACATCTCCTCATTGTACGACATTTTGTATGAGATGGAGTTGTCGTAATATTCTATTTGGTATTCCTTGCCTAACAATAGGCTCCATAGTTTGACTTAGTATTTCTACTTTTTCATCAATGGTTGGAATATCTATAGGCTCATCTGTATGAACTTCTAAATCCGTATAGTATCCTATGGTGTTCAAAACACAAGGATACTCGACATTCCTTTTAGAATTAAATAGACTTTTAATTTTACTCATAATATTTCTACTTAATAATACTTTTTCACTTTACAATTGGATATAACTTTTATATTTTGTATTTTGTGATCAATTTCTATCATTTCGGAATCTTGCATTAGTGTAACTAATTTACACTCAACTCTTCCTTTTATTACCATAGAACTAATCCTTCAATAATTCATAAGTACTTAAATAAGTTCTTTATGGCATTCTAGTGACTCTCACTAGATGTAGACATACATGCACTCGTCATGTCAATTACATATGAGATAACTGGATGAGCATATCATATTGTCATGTCCAATACATAAAAGATGATAAATGCATATATATTTTCTTGTCATGTTCGATACATACAAAATAATGGGATGATTACATACATGATAGATCCAATTGTTAATGCATAAGGAATCTATCTCTGTGTTCCTATTCTTCATAAGAATTTGCGATACTAGGCATCTGAGATACTAACTCCATGTAACATGGGCAAGTTTTCTCCAACTGAATCTTTGCCTACTGAAACCTTCAGCATAGACTCCCAATGTATGTTCTCTTTTCTCAAGTTAAGAGGTTTTCAAGAACTATCTCTATAGGTCTCTATTCCTATCACATAGGACATTTCTCTTTATTTCCTTAAAGAAGGTATTAACACACCAGTTTCTATTCTTAGAACATTTCATTCCTCATCATCATGTGGAATATGAATATGCTCCCAATAAATCTTTATTATCACAGATCCCTTCTTTATTTTGAAATATTAGTCAAACATTTTGACTATATAATGAAAGTAAGGACTCCAGTTCTGAGGTGATTGTATTTAATCAATCATATTGATTGATCTCTTATAATTTATAGATTGCATTTGCATTAATAGAATTATAAAACCCTTTAGGTTGTGTCACGTACACATCCTTATGTTGTTCCTTCTAGGAATGCAATTTTAATATTCATTTGCCAAATTTCATAGTCTTCAAGTTCCAATAGCAAGCATGATCCTTATGTCCTATAGCCACTACAATTGGTTAAATAAATTCATCAGGTTCAACACCTTGATCTCACTTGAATTCATTTCAACCAATCAGCTCTTCAAATGTCATCCATGTCAGTCTTAACTCTTAAGACCCAATTGCACTTATGGGTTTATCCATATAACTGCTACCATTTAGGCAATACCTTATTTGGTTCACATAGAAGTTATTTTGGATCTTATGGCTTCAAGCCATAACTCAAAATCTGGTTCCTCAATGTCATCTACATATATTATTGGCTCATCATACCAATTCATCACCTTTCAGTTTGTAGAATATCATTATCCATCAAGATCAAGGTGTTTTCTACTAGATATATGATGTGTATCTATTACATAAGGAATTTGAGACTCCATAACACCTATGATTCTTAATCTCTTTCTGTACCTTATCAGATTTCAATGTTATTATGTTGATCTCAAACATTTTGAGTTCTACTTCTCTCCCACCGATTTTTTTGGAATTTAGATATCCTTATAACAAACACTTTGTTATTGGATTGAGATTAGTATTCAACTAACATTACGTGATTTGTGAATGAAGATCTTTCTAATAAATTAGTTTCCTTATATGAGCATTCAATCACTAAAAGACATATTGGAACATTTCCAATACCATATCTCATATGGTGTCTTTTATACCTTTTGAATGGTGCATTTATTTAGTGTAAAGCATGTTGTTTTGAAGAATTCTAGAAGATTAGTTATTTGTTTGATGATCATGCTCTTACTATATTGAGTATGATTCCTTCTTTTATTTAGACATTATTATGCATTAAGCATGAGTTCTCTATGATACACTATCATAGTTACTCACAAGGTCCTCAAACATTTAGTTTAAAGTATCTTATACATTGATCATATCAAAGAATTAATACTTTTCACAAGTTTGTTCTTCATTTATGATATTCTTGAACACATTAAGATAATCATATATGTATTTCATGAAATATCATATCTGAAGTATTAGCATTTGTTCCAATAGGTATGTATATACATCAATATGCATTATACCTAATAGAGTAGTCATTCTCCCACTACATCTAGTGAATATTGACTTGTCATCATGTCCAAGACATTCATATCTCTTAATGGTTCATTAACCAAGAGAATCTAGTTTATCCATCAACATGGAACCTAGAGATTAATTTCTTATTGATTTGTTTAGATGATAATGCTAACTGTTTGAGTCACCAATAACTTTTAGGTATTATTATTTTACCTCATGCATACCAAGTCCCACAAGATAAATAAGGCATCACCATAAAGGTCATATCATTGAAATTGAAAATTGAACTTTATTGATAGACATCCTTGTCATTACAAGATGCAGAAATAAAATGTTTCTATTGGAAAAATGAAATAGCAGTTCATAACTCTATTACATGCCTCTTGGGATGAAACAAACTAAAGGTACTACTATCTATGGCATCAACACTTGCTCCATTCTTGATGAGTGTTCCTTCATGGTACTTTCATAAAGGCCTTCACTTCTTTTCATATTATGCACATCATATATGTTAGATCTATATCTTGGTATCATAAAACTAAGATAAAGAAGCATTTTAAGTTTATTTCTTGATACCTGAGGTGGAAACTTCCTTCCCCTCCTTCTTCTTTAGTTCATCTATGTAGAGAGGGCAATTTCTCTTCCAATGTCCTGGCTCATGACAATGGTGACATTTGCCTCCCTTGTTCACCCCTCCCTTGCATTTGAGTATTGAAGATGACTTAGGTTGATGGCTAGTATTAGAACCTTTCTAGTCTACCGTTGCCCTTGCCTTTAGACTTTCCCTTCTTTATTATGATCATCATCATAGATTTGGGTTTGCATTTCTTCATATGTTCCCCAGCTATCCTCAACATGCCCAACAACTTTGCTTGTGACATGTCAAAATTGTTCATGTTGTAGTTCATTACAAACTGACTGCAGTATTCTCGCAACAATTGCAGTATCACATTAGAGGCCAATTCTAAGCTCACAGGGAATCCCAATTAAGTTAGGTTCTCCACATACCTAATAATCTTGAGTGTGTGAGGGCCTATTGTATATCCTTCTGTCATGAAATACTTGAATAGTGCCTTGAAGACATCATATCTCTCTTTTCGTGTCACGTCTTGATGCATGTTGTTGAGATGTTGAACCATATAAATGGCGTCCATGTTCTCATGTTGTCTCTACAACTCATAGTTCATTGAGCACAACATCAAGCACTTCACATCAATGGCATCCTCAGTATGCTTCTTGTAAGTATCCCTTACAGCCGTTGGTGTGGTGGGAGTGGGTTCTTCTGGCTTTGGTGTATCTAGGACATAGATCTTTCACTCTTGAGTGAGAAAAATTCTCAACACCCTAAACCAGTTGAGGAAGTTGTTCCCATTTAGTTTGACCTTCTTAAGGATAGATCATAGTGAAAAGTGATTGTTGTTGGTTGTCATTTATTCTACAAAAAGGAAATATGCTATTTTAGTCCAAAACTCTTTTGATTTGATTTGAAAATTGACAATTTTTAATTAGGTCTTTAAGTAATGTTCGCTTCTCACTATTTTATCTCAAATTGATAATCTTCATTATCAATTCAGAAGATTGTAGCTTACAACCTTCTAGTGAGCAAGATCATGATTTCATCTAAGTCATGGACCAGCTAGGGTTG
Organism: Alisma plantago-aquatica; assembly: GCA_963693085.1. NCBI lineage: Eukaryota > Viridiplantae > Streptophyta > Magnoliopsida > Alismatales > Alismataceae > Alisma > Alisma plantago-aquatica. The sequence goes on along the minus strand of OY856410.1, from coordinate 391,026,144 downwards.
TCATCCACTACTAGAGTCTTTCAAGTATGCAACCTTTGCCAATTGCATCATATGCATCTCTTGATAGATGTCATGCACAACTCCTTGTCATGTTCATCTTTATGCCTCAAGGTGCTTGATCCGATCAAGTTCACCTAGTTAAGTCCAACCCAAAAGCCAACACAATGAATATGCATCCTACAAAGGAAGACCCACATATTCACCATCACACTTCCATGAGATAGACAATACACCATGAAAAGGTATGCCCACACTTACTCGATCAAGCTTTTCATGTGTGCTACTTTTGGAAGGCATCTTCAACTTAATATATTTGTTCAGGGGTTTTAATATGCTTATATATGCATATATGTAACCTATCACCACATATATAGAATGTATCATATACATGCTATATCCCACAAATGAAAACATGCAATAACAAAAAAGCGACGATTATGGCCATACTATTATAGTTTGTTGGAGCCACAAGGAACTACGGTCATCTAAGATCTACATCACAAGTAACATGTTATTGATGAAGATTTTTTCTTGCCAATCCAGGTTGATTGGTTCAACCTTTGAACTGGTCGACTCACCTCTTGGTCAGTCGGTTGGTCTCCTCCAGTCAGTCGTCTGGATCCTCCACATGGTTGGCTCGTCTGGTCATTTGGGCTTCTCTTCGGTCCACTAACTGCTCCTCAGTCAGTCGTCACGATCCATCAAGTGGTCATCTTCAGTCTTTGTCATAACAAGAAATAGAACTAATCCTATTTTGCATAATCTTTGTGAAACCTCGAGTTACATTCGAGGGGAGCAAAGGTAGAAGATAATCTCGAGTTATCTCGAGTTACATTTTGAATAGAAGAAGAGGACTCGGTGGGCAGATCGAGATGCAAACAACCATAACCAACCACACCCATGCACATAGGTTTATAGGCCACAACCAAGCTACACATCCACCATAAAAACTATTTTATGGTGACACTTATCGATTGCATATATACATATCATATATGTATATATTAGTTTGAGATCATGTGGTATTAATCAGATATTCACATTAGTCATTTAAATATTTGCATCGTATGTAATAAATAAAAGACGGTAAAACCGAAATTGGATCATATTGATTATCCCATAACATTGAGTATTGATGTGTCTTTGATACCACTCTTGGGTTTTATGTGGTCGGAGTAGGCAACGGAAACAAAAAAAATTACTTGACCATAAACCCATAACCAACAGATCGCATTAGTATCTATGTAATAGGGAGGATGGTTTTAGCGAGTTATACCTGGTCCTGAGGCTTGCTCAGTGCCTATACATCATAGCAAGTGTGATCTTCAACCACCTATCTTCGATGGCATCTGTGCAGCTCCTGGTCTTGACCCGAACTATGGTTGATTGTCATCCTCTTGAGCGGAAAAAGTCTCCCACCTCTATAGATAGTCTACACGGACTACCGGGAATTCTAGTCATCCTTAAGAATGGACTTGAAGGAGTTATCCCCTTCTGTTGGCGTACTAGTCACCAACACACTCTCCCACAACTAGTTGTTTTTCTTTAGTTGTCTTTCCCTCGTTGTTCCTCCTTGTATGGGTAGAACTTTCTTGGGCTCTCTTGGTTAGAAAAACTAGAGAGGACAACAACTTTGCAGAGAAACTAATGCTCTGAGTTGTGTCTCTATTGTGTGTCTGGAGAAGCCCCCTATACCCCTCTATTTATAGTAGAGGGTAGGGTCAGGGTTCTCAATCTGTACGGGAGTAGAAGGGTCCTATTTTTCCATGAATAATTTGCACTACAATAGGCGAACCGATCAGTTCACTAGTGAATTGAGCGGTTCACAAGCCAGACCTACTTGAGGTTGACTTTTCTAATTCATTTCTAATTTATGCAAACATTAATTCTTGTCCCAATTGAATTGAACAAGTGAAACGAGAAATTTTTCTCATGAATTGGGAAACCCAAAACATGCTCGTTTGGTCCAAGTGAACCGGTCGTCCCACTAACCATCAGTCGATTAGTTCACCCAGTGAATCGGTCAGTTGGTGGTCCAGATTGTGCAAAACTCAGTCAATTCAGTTCTCAATCAATCTAACACTCTAATCACTTGGTTCAACACTTGAACTTAATGATTCTAAGTCAAGTCTATTGATTGAATGTTTGATTCAGTACCTAAACACTTTAGTAATCAATTCAAACATCATTCATGGATAAAATCCTCTTCTAGGCTAATCCTATGTGTGTGACCCTATAGGTCCCATATCATGTTGGTAGTGAATGTCCATAACTAGCTTATGACATCACAAGCAAAGATAGGTGCCTAGTCGCACATCAGTACTACCCAAATGATATGGAAATTTGGAGAACAACTTTCAATACTACAGTTTGTGATTGGTGTTCCAGTGAATGCATAATTTCATTATCTCTGATATCCTGAATGAACTCAAGGGATGGAGTTGTCATCCTTTCAACGTTCATTCATGTTTCTTGAACTAGAGATGACCGTCTAAGATATATGTGAACTCAACATCATATATTGATTCACATGTTCATGTGCATGTTATTGTCAGTCACACATATCATGTGGCCTGGACATCATACTCCCTTAGGAGGGACAAATCCCATTTCTATCACTCACAGTCTATCTCATGTGGCAATGCCACCCAATCATCAACTTCATAACAACCCATGTTTTAGGGCTACGTTTGATGACATCAAAGTGTACCTGATCACATTCGACAAGTACAGTGATCTCAGGTCTAAGAATCACAATCACCGCCATCACTATGAGATATGATTTTGACTACCATGTCATGGCTCCATGTGTTATTCTCATGGTGGGTCTGTCTGTTACATTGTTCTCCACCATGTATCTATGTGCTTGATTTGATATCATATATCATGACTAATGAGACATTGTCATCAACCAACACACACTCTAGTATTGATGTGTCAATGTCATCTATCAACCTTCCATAATGACATCCGACTAGGGACGTAACAAGAATGTACATACTCTTAGCATCTGTATGATCTCATTGTTTATGTCCTTAACCCAAAGACATATGTTATTAAGTATTTTCATTCTTTAGACATTCATTCTGCTCCATCATTTACCTCATAATTGGTTGAACTATAATAAATTGGAAGCTTACCTTTGATATTTATCAAATCAATCATGACCTATGCCAACCCAATCATCATATGATTGGCTCTCAGGGCATACATACCAACAAAATCTGCATTTGAAAATTTTATTCATCTTTTACTCATGTTCTTATTTAGGTTGTATCAATTTTACGTACTCAGAGCTAGTGTAAGATTTATGTCAACTGCATGATACATCTTTCCTACTTGACATGAAGTGCGAAATTCATACATGTGGTTGTAGATTCTTTAGGGAAAAGATTCACATTCATGAAATAAAACATATACCTAATAATCTTTGGAGTATGGTGCAAACCCAACACCCATTTCTATAAGGGTTATGACTTAGTACCAATCTCCATATAAATTGTAGATAAGGGGTGTGTCTAAGGCTAATACCTTGCTTAACAATGCTAAGAGTGTGTCTAAGGCTCGTCCCCTATGAGAGGCTCCATCTATTTTATGTACTTCTCCTATCACCTGATACTCATTTGTCTGAAAGAGATCAAAAAGATTATCATGTTTGATGGTCTGTGGTATGACTAGGATATCCCTCATAGTTAAGATAAATAGAAAATATGGTGTGTTTCTTACTTAAGAGAGTACTTTTTCTAAGTCAATAGTTTATCATATGCTCTATATGTAAATATGATGTATCACAACCATGATCATCACTACATACATATTAGGAAATCACCACATAACATATGGATGTAAAAAATCTAGAAGTGACATATAATGTATAATCATTGAATCAACCTCAAACTAACATGCTATTTTCCTAGCATACACAAATAGATTATAATGAATGACTTGGAACTCAAACGTGTTATTCATTGTAATACCATATATTCTAAACCTCCCCATCCAATCTTTATCATCCTAAGTACATGTCTTTCTCTGGTCTAGTTATTGTAATTATTATATCCATAAATCTTTATTACACCTACTTGGTGTTCTTAACTTATGCTTAATGAAAGTTTTGTGTGGTCAAAAACCTAATTATGATATATTAAAGTCCGAAGGGGAGATTGTTTCTTTTAATAGTGTTAATATATGAAAAAATCATGTTTTATAAAGGGTGAGAGGCTTTGACCTCATAGTGAAAACAACTTTAGCGATTCCAAATCCAATTGATTTGTCCCTACACTTAGTACTAACAGTTGGGTCATAATCACTAACTTTTACAAGTTGGGTTATTAATTAGACTTCTATTTAAACATTCCAACTAGAAGTCTAGAAAATATAGAATGACTCACATGACTCTATTAGGATTCTACCTAAAAATGTTCATTCAGGTGAGTTTTATGGTTAACAACCAGTACTTAGACTGACTAGTTGAACAATGAGTAGAGAGGGTATTGCCAATAGAGAGCCTCCCTTCCAGACAAATTCGGTCCATTTGAGCCAAATAGTAAAACCGGCAATTGAAAATTTATATTGGAATTTTACAATATGGAAAAAGATAAAACTTCCATGCTACCTAGCCCCCTACCTGTTGGACTATCTACCCCATCTATTTTTTTTTGTTCTTTAGGTAGAGGTCATCCAAGATATGGATCATCATCCTAACATAGAAGAACTTTATCCAAGTACTTTTTATCTTTATCATCATGTTTTCTTCTATTTTTTCACTTTCCTTTCATATTGAGTGAAGCTTTGACATCAACATTGACAAAAAAACGATAGTTTGTTTCCAATTCTACATTTTTCTCCTTATTAAATCATGTCAAATGATGTTTATGAAAGTTCAAATGGTTGTAATTTGGATATGGAATTTTTGGGCTAGGATTCTTTCTACCTTAACCACAACATTGAAGAGATTTTTTATCTCCAAAGAAAGTGATTTAGCTTCTATTTTACTGATGTTTATGAAGCATTTTCTACCTATAATCACCCAAATTCACTCATTTGCATGATTATTTAAAAAGATATTTTGGTGTTCTTTTGTGGTGATACATATCAAACTTCTAAAAAAATTATTTACTAATAATATTTCTTGTTTCAAAATCAAAGTTATAATCGTCACTCTTCCTTATGACCAAAATGCTACGCTTTATATATAGTTTGTTGGAAATTGTCAGTTTGGTTCTAATTCCAAGATTTTTACCTTGTGAGATTACATGTTGATATTTTTGGAATTTCTTCCTCAAATCTCTCTTTTTTATTCCACCAATTACGGTTAGCTTTCAAGCATAATATATGTAATTTCTAATTCATGGTCAAAATCAAAATTGGTGGCTATTTACGTGCATGTTTCATTAAAATTTGTGTTTTATCATCTTATGGATTACTTCTAAGAATATTTGTTAGATATTACAAACTTAATACCTTTCTATGAAAGAGTAGTAACCACATAATTTATTAGTGAAGCCATAATCAATGTAGTTGCCCATGGGAACCATAAACTTTCCTAGTACTTGGATTCAATGGAAGTACAATGGGTATCCATGTAGAGATAACAAGATGAGGATAATGTTTTCATAATCTTTTACTATAGAGTATATGTTTATTATGAATAATTCATGTGAGGTATTGATCTCTGGGGGCCCTAGATTTCCCATTATATATTAGTGAGGCCGCGGTCGTATCCTAGTTGTGAATTTTTGTGATTGGAATTATGTGAATGTGATATAGTACTAGGTTTATGATAATATGTCCTGGAATGTGTCCCTAAGAAAAATTGTATATTTATGTTGGTGACATCGCGATGTGCTTATACTTTTTATAATCATACCCAAAGAGGTGTGATGGTTTGTTTGATAATACAGATACAAAGGTTTAATATGGTTGAATGAGGGGACACTATGAAATAGATCATAATTTAGATGGTACATTTAATTTTATCATTGAAAGAGTAATACAATTCTAACTGAAATACAAGTTTTGGTGTTGGAAACATGACGAACAATGTATAGTCATACCTACACAAATAGACATCCTCCCATGACGAAAGGTCTACCTCTTGCAATTTTATGGAGTCATCTAGAGTTTTCTTTATAGGCCATTCAACTATTTTATCCCCCACGTAGCATACTGGGAGTTGGAGGTCAAGTTCTTTGACTGAGGTTGCAGAGTGGATAGTAAGAAGATAAATATTTATTGTATTTGGAAATGAAAACAAGGGACTAATACGTGATGAAGATAGGGAAGTGGAAGATACCAAGAATAATGCAACAACATAAAAACCTAGGTGAACAAGTAAGATGATACTAAATAAGTAGAAGGGGTTTGTGACACATATATAGAAGACAACAATTGTAGGATGAGAAGATGAGCTAGTTAAAGTGGTTAATGATTTGGGGAAATAAGTTTGAAGAAAATCTAGTGATGGTATCACAATTACTAACATATTGGTCCTATTATATCTTAGAATGATGATTTTAAGTATGGAGAATATTAAGAAAGGGAAGTATAAATATAATTGATAATAGACTAAATATTGTATGATATCATAAGGGAAGGATAAGAGAATGTACTAGTTGGAGGATAATGAAGCTTTAATAATCGATTTATGCTAATCAAGGAGGTAGAAAGGGACGCACAAGCATTTGAAATCCTTCTGGAGGAGATCTCCTTTAGGAAATGAAATACAACATAACCCTCAACTACATGAACTGTAATTCAGTAAGAAAAAATTTGAAGAGATTTAGATGTGGATAAAGATAAAAAATCCTGGTCCAAAACCAAAACAATTTTGCTAATGATCAACAAAGAAAAATCTTTTAATATGTGACAACCGATATGTGATAACAATGAAATAAGATGTATAGGAATGTTAGATAAAAATGTTTACATACTTATTATATGGTTGGGGGATAATGTGACTAGTGGGCAAAGATGATTAAATGAGGTGGGGATCATGGAAGAAACACCTTACCTAGAATATCTAGAAACAAATCACTTGCAACAACATATCAAGGAGCACTAAATATGAAAAACAATGGAAGATAGATCAATCGAAATGGTAGGAGTTTTTTGAATGAATTTTAAGGAGAAAGATATGGTTATGTTAAATGTTCAATAATGCATAGAGTTCTAATGTACCTATGCAAAACAACTTAACTTGTTGAAAAAGACAAGAATGTGGATCATATGATGAAGAGTATGCCTAATTCATGAGAAAAAGAGAGACGAGAATACATGGAACCGATGAGAAAATAGGAGATGAAGAAATTTGAGATTTGTAGCCAAATAAAACCATAGATAAGGAAGAACTTGCAGTAACAAGTGTATAAAAGACAATAAAGCCAAAGAATGTAATGTAGGAAATAGAGGACAAATGGCACCATATTTAATTAAAAGGAAGATGATGAAATGCTTGCCTCGAGTATGGATCAATACTAATATAAAAGAAGTTCTAAGAAGGAATAATTTCAGTGAAACACTTAAAGAGGAATATTACTGTAGTACTACAAAGAGATGTTAAAATCATGAGAAGAAGTGAAGAAGGGGAGGAGGTTATGGGAATAACAGAGGATTAAACCTAAGGAACTGGGGGAGTTCAAAGATAACGATGATAAGGAGGATAATCTTGATGGGAGTGGGGAAGAAGGAAGGAGGAAGAAATGATGTTTATAACATGCTATGGGAAGGTTATCTCAATGAACATGTCACATGAAGGGTATTTCTAATTCCTAGAGGTTTTATCATTCTAATTTCATGGCTTACTGATAATACTCCCAAACTAAAGCTATAAAGGGATGTGTCATGCCAAGACAATGCAGACACTCTAGGATGGTGATTGAAAGATGTACCTAGTATCATATTTTTTATGAAGTCAAATATAGGAAGTACATGAAATAATGGAGTAAAATGAGAGTGTACTTTTAAGAATGGGTTGTTCCTAAAAAGTATGAGGAGATCGATGGATGGGGATATGGTGGATGGATGGAGACGTAGATATTCACTCATTTATCAATGTTATATGTTAGAAAACATCAAAGGAGTAGAGCATGAGTTCTAGTGGTACCTAAATCGTATATACAAATTGAGTGATACAGGGAAAAGTAAATGCCATTAGAACTAATGTGGGTTACCGTGAATGATGTGGTATTCCCAATTATGTTTAAAAGGGACTTCGACAAGATCATGCATATGGGTGAAAGATGAGGGGTATAGTGTGACACACGAGATGTATGACTACATTTTGGCATGTTGTATAACCATGTGTGATAATAGATGCAACATAAAGCAGCAATGAATACACATGGTCCACAGGCAAGAACTCAATAAAGATTAGATAATGTTATAGAAAGTAGAAATTGGTGTGAAAATTTGAAAATTATAGAGGTGATACACCTTACATGAATAGGATTTCACCACATACCTACCTTATAATAAATATATGCAAAGAGGTAGAGGAAGGGAAAAGACAACATTTCTAGTTTGAAAAAATGTGGATACAAAGTTTTGATTATTTGAGATATTAGATCATCATGGTGAGAAGGATAAGGCACATTACCACATAAGTGCATACAAGAATGTTTATAGAAACTATCAGTATGGGTGGTATATAAGTTTGGATATATCAAGAAACACCTATCAAATGAACATTAAGAGCCAAACAAACTACATTGAGGGCCTCCATTGGAAGACATAAATGCATAATGCAAAAGAGATGTCAAAAGAAATCATAGGAATCGTATAGGTACATAAAAATAAATAAGTGGATTCTACACATGGAGAGAAACGCATCATATTTATGTTGTTATGTGAGATAAAAAATAAAAAATTATATTATAAAGACCAAATATTGAGATAGTGTATGCGTGATTGAGGAAAAGGATATGGAAAAGGTTATTTCATCATTTTACAAAAAATATATCCATTTATGAGGTTGGATATTGAGGAAGCCAAATCCAAACTGGAGGAGAACTTCTTGAAGGGTATGTGGATGAGTTGATGATCAGCTGACTCTAAATGAAATTATTGAGTCTATCAAATATATGCACCCACACAAACCTAGATCTAATTGTATGCATGATTTCTTTGATTATTCTTTTTATAACATGGATATGAAATTATATCATACATATAGAGATAGAGGCACAATCCACTGGAAAGCATTAGCCATAAATTGATGGCCCCTATACCAAAGATGAAGAGGCTAGATTCTATGGGTAATTTCGTGCAGATAATTATGTAGTATTGTATTTGGTTCTGAAAATATTTCTTTTCCCAAGGGATACACTTTAGGAACGCTCAAAGATAAATGATACACTTAGGTTATATGAGGTGGCATCAATATAGAAAATTAATTATAATAAATTTTAGGTGAATTCAATGGAAACATATAGTAGGAGAGAAGAAAAGATCGATTGATGTGATGGGAATGCATGAAGTAGTCAAATTTGGAAAATATTTTGGGATTTCTACAATTATTAGGAGATCAAGAAAGGGAGTATTATACAATCTCATGGATATATAATAAAATAAAATAGAGATTGAAAGACAAACTACAAATTGAATTGGGAGAGGAGGTTCTTATTTAGTCTATTTTACAAGCACTTCCCCAATTTTATTCCACATTTCAAAAAGTATTATTTGTTAAATCAACTAAACGGCAATCAGGTTATGTTGGAGGATATCCAAAGTAAAGAGGAAATTCATTATAGAATTTGGAACCAGTTATTCACACCAAATAAAGAACGTATAATGTGCTTAGGGATTTCATGACCTTCAACCATGCACTTTTTATAAATCAAATATATGGATTACATGTCAATATACATTTTAAAGCATTTTTTTAAAGACAAATATTTTAAGAAACTATTGTGGGCTCTGATCTCCAAACCATGACATAAACACGATTAAAACTTAGCGGAAGTGAATCAGTAATCAGCGGAAGACAAAAATCACGGGAAATTAAAACTTTTCGTGACAAGAGCTTGAATCTATAAAAGCTTCTTTCATAAAGTGAGGTAAACTGTTTACATCTCAGGATAATTACTTCTTGAGTAATTATATATATCAAGATACAAAATCTCAAGATCACTATACAAAAGACTCCAAGACTTGAGAGTACAGAGGACACATAGGACTGACTCTAACTACACCATATGGCAGGACAATCTCCACATAGGACTGACTCTAAAAAGTTGAAGCCTACGGGGTGAGACAATTATACATAATTGTCCCAGCGAGAGTTATAACTCTTCGCCAGAAGCTTTATTGTAACATCAAAGAATATTTTAAGCAGTAAAGCCTTCAAAGTATTCTATAACAGTTGCAGGTATAACAAGATCTCAACCATTTATGAGATATGGAGAATATAAACATTATTGCAATGTAACATCAATCAACTAACTTGGAGTCATCTCTAACAAGTTATACTACATGGTTGATTATGTTTTCCAAACAACATTATGCCCTGTGGAGATGAGGCTTACCACTCATACTCCAACTGATCGCTGAGAAGTCACATCAGTATCATACATAGGTCATTAAGAGAGCCGGATTCTCATGACCTTCACCTTCCTCAGTCAGTAAGAGGATCACTTGTAGGACATCTCGTGTCTCTACTACTATAGCTCACCATGGTAAACTGGTCCTTCGCTATTCTAGAGTCACAGTGGCGTTATGTACTCTCTTCGTCATCAGGAGGTTTCATATTTACCTACCACTGATACGGATATATGTGCTTTCTTCGTCATCAGGAGGTTTCATGTTTACCTACCACTGATACGGTATGCAACTATAGTGAAGGATGGATGGATTCCACATCTACATCACTTTCCTACACTAGGATGTAAGGTTCTACACATCCATGTACCCCACATACTCAAAAGTATGTGCTCCAGGAGTTCCCTAAGGAAAACCTGTTTCACCATCACTTAATTTCTGACAATGATGGATCTATGATCAGGGCTCTACATTATACTTGATTAGTTAGGTACATTCAGTATTCTTTAACAAGATACATTGTTCTTCAAACAATAACAGTAGCATAGCAGCTATAAAAGAAGAATACTAAATGTAACAGGCCTAACTCATATCAATCATTATTTCTCATTATCCTCATCACAAGTCATCTCTAAGGCATGACCTTGATGGTATTCATGGCTCTCACAGCCCATTATCAGCATAGGATGCCACTGGCAAGGCATCAGATTACTTTACTTATTCATAAGGCTAACAGCATGCCTTTAATGAATATAACATCAACATCCATACCGGGATATGATTACCTTCATATCAGAACCTGCATGGTTAATACATCTGATAAAGGTAATACAACAATAAGGAATGTACTTCCTACTCTTGTGATAAGAATTAAATCTTTAATTCAAATCAAATAGAGTTTAATACTCAAAAGCATGCCATTACCCTTGAATTAGGGTTTACTATTCACATTAAGGTGAATTAAACTCATAACATCATCATGTATGAGTAACATCTTCATTGATGCTCTTAGATTAGTTAAGATTTCATCATTTATTATAATTAGGGTTTCTATGACCTCACACGGGTGGGCCATACCCTAATTATGCTCACTTATGTGCATTGGAGATGCTTTACTTGAGTTTCCACTTAAAAAGGGTACTTTCTCTCTCTAGAAGTACTTTCTCTCTCTAGAAGTACTTTCTAACTCATCATAATGCTAGGTGATGTCAACATCACTCTAAAACAGGTTGGATTGAGTCATCATAGGCTAACATAGCCAAAAGCATCACCATTATGTGATTAGAGTTACTTTCTCTCTCTAGGGTACTTTCTCTCTCTAGAGTACTCTCTCTTTCATCATACTAATGGTTGATGATAACATTAGACTAGATCAAGTTAGATAGAGTCATTATGACTAAAAACATCATTCTCATGTAATTAGGGTTTGAATTGAGCAAGGTATAACTTAATTGACCCTTCAAGGATATTTTGGTAATTCACCCCATTGATCATCATTATGGTCAAAACCTTAGTTAATTAACCCCTTACTATCCTATATTATCATTAGGGTTTGATTTGGGCAACATTGAACCATTTACATCATCAAATGATTGAATGAGGTCAACCTTGAATCACATTGATTGATTTCAATCATTAATCATCAATTGAGTTGAGATCGGTTGAAAGTGTTGACCGTTTGCCCACTTTGACTTTCCAAGACCGCGAGCCTCCTTCTAACCTCAAGACCGCGAGCCATCATGCATTCAAGACCGCGAGCCATCATGCATCCAACACCGCGAGCCATCATGCATCCAAGACCGCGAAGACTCCACTTGAGGTTAAGACCGCGAGGGTCATGAAGACCGTTTAGCTAGTTTGACCTCAGGACCGCGAGGCCCTTCGCGGTCTTGAGACCGCGAGCCTCCTCTTGGTCTTGAGACTGCGAGCCCCCTCACGGTCTTGAGACCGCGAGCCCTCTCACGGTCTTGAGACCGCGAGGCTCTCATGGTCTCAGCCGCTTGGTCCTTCAATCAAGACTCAAAGATGCAACCGATAATGTCAATCGAGGTTGAAGCCTTCAAAAGGTCCCATCTATGTTGACCACCTATGGATTGGGTTAATTAAGGTTATGCTTAACCAATTGGTCATTTAATTGACACTCAATTGTTGACCAATTATGATTGAAATCCATTCAATTGGGATCTATCAATGTTCACCCATCACCACTCAACAATGTGCATCAACACAAGGTTGAACCCTTCAATTGAGCTCCAATTAGGCCCAAACTTGGCCCAAACGGTCTTGAGGTCATGTGGGTGGACCCCACATGGTCTTGAGACCGTTTGCCCAAGATTTCATCAAAATATAAGGTGATTTGATAGGGGTTGAACCATGATTGAGTCACAAAACAGAATTTTGATTAAATTGATAACTTATTTGCAATTGGGTCCTCAATTGGTCAAATTACTCAACCCTAGACCTTCAAAAGGTCTTGGGTGATTGTCCTCTCGGTCTTGAGACCGTTTGGATGAGTTCCAAACGGTCTTGAGACCGTTTGCCCATCAAATTTTGGATTCTAGTGCAAATTCATCAAGGTCTGACCCATTGAGTTGATGATCGTGTCAATATTTTATTGCAATGTAATTTGGTGTAGTTGTACCTTCAATTGGTCAACTATCCTTGACCCCAGACCTCCAAACGGTCTTGATTGATTGCCCTCGTGGTCTTGAGACCGTTTAGGTCAATCAACCCTAAAAACCCTAATTAGGTCACCATAATTTCAGTACTGATTTTACCTAGGGTTATCCCTAGTATTCACCCTTCAACTCTTAGCCCGTTTGGAATTAGACCATCAAACTTGGTGAGTTGTTCATTAACATAATTTTGAACAGTAATATCATATGGTCAACGCTTAGTCAACGACCTTACACGGTCTTGAGACCGTTTGCCCAAAAAGGCAATTTCAGACCGTTTGAAAATCAGGAATAAATTCAAATAAAGTTGTTACTTAAAAAGGTCATATCCCCCGATTCCCTTGGAGTTAGCCTCCCAAATTTTGAGGGTCATTAGACTATATAATTAGGAACAAATTTCTTATACGGTCCACGCTCGGTCAACGGGGCCAAACGGTCTTGAAGACCGTTTTCCCTGTCGCGGTCTCGAGACCGTTTGCTCACCTCGCGGTCTTGAGTTCGAGAGAGCAAACTTTTGAGACCGTTTAAGGAAGTGAAAAGCGGTGGGTGTTTCTTGTAAATCACGCCTTCATCTCCTAGCTCAAGAACAGTACGAATATCCCATGGGTTTGCTTGCAAAATAGCAGGGAAAAGTAGGGAAACACTAAGAGCTATCATCAAAACGCATATAAAGATGCACATAGTAAAGCATGGGTTTAGAGTTATAAAACCCGCCTAAAGCTTGCTTCTTGAGCTCCAAGCTTTCAAGCTCCAAGCTCTAATGGCGTCCTTGAGTTCCCACAGGTTGGCCAATGTGAAAACTCCAAGGAAGGATGAAAAGAGACGGCTAGAAAGGTAGGGTTTCAAGAGTTAGCCATGAAGATGACCTTGAATTCGAGTTTTAACCATGGAATTAGGCAAGAAGAGGGGTTTAAACCTACCTTGCACCGCTTGGTCGTCCTCCTTAGCTCCAAGGCAGTCCTTGGTCGTCTTTGGTGAAATGAAACAGTAAGGGAACGAAGGGTGAGTTCCCTTGCAACTAAGGGAAGGAGAGCTTATATACATGGGGTAGGATTTTCAACATTAGTTCATAAGTTGTCCATAATTCCAATTAGGTCCCTCCTTCTTTACTTGATCGTCCCTTCCACTTTATTCTAAGGACAAACCTTCTCTTAAGGTCTTAGGAAAAGAAGGTAAAGGAGAGCAGCTAATAATGAGGTACATACATAAAGAAATATTACACATATACCCTGATTATTCAATCACAAGGCATGTCTCATAACTTGATATTTCAATTGAGGTGACTTCCTCATCATTTCTTCTCTAAATGATGGCAAAAGTCTAAAAAGATACATTAGATGACATATTTCACAATTTGTATCCCTTAATTTGGGTAAATTGCATTTTACCCCAATTTAAGGTTTCAAGCACTGGGATTGCTTCCACAGCTGCACCTTGGTGCCCTAGCTTGGGAAATCCCTCAAACTTTACCAAAACGATTATCATGATGTCTCATCATTAGAGGAACATCTCAACATGTGCAAATTGCAAACTAACCCTTTTAACTGGTTAAATTGCACATAGGTCCCTGTATATCAAAACAATGCTACAACTTTAAATAAAAAGGAGCAAATACTGAAATATATGTTTCTGAGAAACTTAATTACATGCTCAGAGTTAATCACAAAGATTTAATCACATATTTCGGCAAAATACCTAGGGTTAACTCATAACCCAGGTCAGGGATGTTACAAATTATCCACCCCTTACAAGGATTTCATCCCCGAAATCGATAAAACATACTAAGAGAAAAGGGTAGGACACTTCCTTCTCATCTCATCCTCTAACTCCCAAGTGGCTTCTTCAACACCACGATGGTTCCAGAGGACTTTCACAAGACTTATATCTTTCTTCTTTAACTTTTTAATTCGTTTATCAAGGATTGACACTGGTCCCTCCTCATAGGATATGTCATCATTCAATTCTACCTCCATAGGTTGTAGAACTGACTCGGTGTCTGGGTGACATTTCTTCAACATAGAAATGTGAAACACAGGATGTAACCTCTGTAATTCTGGGGGAAGTTCTAGTTTATATGCTACCTTTCCAATCCGTTCAATGATTGGATAAGGCCCCATATATCTAGGAGCTAACTTCCCTTTCCTTCCAAAACGAAGGACCCCTTTCCAAGGTGAGACCTTAAGATACACTTTGTCTCCAACCTGGAACTCTAAGGGTCTACGACGTTTGTCAGCATAAGATTTCTGCCTATCCTGAGCAGTCTTAATCTTATATTGTATAACTTTAATCTTTTTCGTGGTTTTCTGCACCAGGTCAGGACCTAACAACTGGTGCTCACCAGTCTCAAACCAACACAAGGGTGATCTACAACGTCTACCATATAAGGCTTCATAAGGTGCCATATCAATACTATGCTGATAGCTATTGTTATAGGAAAACTCTATCAAGCTTAGGTTTAGATCCCAACTTCCGGTGAACTGGAGGACACATGCTCTCAACAAGTCTTCTAGGGTCTGTATGGTCCTTTCCGACTGTCCATCAGTCTGCGGATGAAAGGCCGTACTAAACCTTAGCTTGGTGCCTAAGGCTCTGTGTAACTGTTCCCAAAAATGACTCGTAAACTGAGGACCTCTGTCAGAAACTATTGTGACAGGAACTCCGTGCAAACACACTATCTCTTGAACATACAACTCTGATAACCTTTCAGCAGAATAGGTTGTTTTTACAGGTAAGAAATGTGATGTCTTAGTCAACCTATCAACAATTACCCAAATGGAATCATGTCCTTTGCTTGTCCTGGGTAGGCCAACAACAAAGTCCATGGTCACATGGTCCCACTTCCATTGTGATATGGGTAAAGGTTGCATTGGTCCTGTAGGCTTCTGGTGTTTAGCTTTAACTTGCTGACACACAGGACACCTCAGAACAAACTCTGCAACGTCCTTCTTCATCCCAGACCACCAATATAGATATTTCAAATTCCGATACATCTTGGTGCTCCCTGGATGCATAGCATACATGGAAGAATGGGCTTCTTCCAGGACTAACTTTCTCCAGTTGTCCACATCTGGCACTATCATTCTTCCATTATAACAAGCTACTTGATCTTTTGAGTCATGAAAACCATCTAGCTTCTCATTTCCATACTCAGATCTTATATGTTGAACTGCAGCATCACCTAGCTGTGCCTCTTTAATCTGCTCCCTTAGAGTAGGTTTAATATGCATCTCAGCTAACAAACCGGTTAACAATGACACCTTCAACTGTACATTGTCTTGCCTTAAAGAGATAAGCATATCTCTTCTAGAGCATACTAAAGAGTTTAGTTGTGCTCTATTCATGGTTGATGTTGTTGATTTCCTACTCAAGGCATCTGCAACAACATTGGCCTTGCCTGGATGGTAATCAATTGTACAGTCATAGTCCTTGATTAACTCCATCCAACGATGTTGCCTCATGTTGAGCTCATGCTGAGAGAAGATATACTTAAGGTTTTTATGGTCTGTGAAAATCTGGAATGTTTCTCCGTAGAGATAATGCCTCCAGATCTTCAAGGCATGAACCATAGCAGCTAACTCTAGATCGTGTGTTGGATAATTCTCCTCGTGTTTCTTAAGCTGTCGGGAAGCAAAAGAAATCACTTGTTTATCCTTCATCAACACACATCCAAGCCCATTCTTGGAAGCATCACAGAAAACTACATATCCTTTTCCTTGTTCAGGTAGCACTAGCACAGGTGCACTTGTCAACCTCTCCTTCAGTAACTGGAAATATTGTTGACACTTATCACTCCAAGAAAAAGGAACATCTTTTCGGGTTAACTTGGTTAAAGGTAAAGCTATAGAACTAAAGTTCTTAATGAACCTTCGATAATAGCCAACTAACCCCAAGAAACTTCGAATCTCCGTCGGTGTCTTTGGTTGTTCCCATTGTAGAATAGATTCTACCTTTGTAGGGTCAACACGAATTCCCGAGGCGGATATTACATGTCCAAGAAAAGATACCTCCGGCAGCCAGAACTCACACTTGCTAAACTTAGCGTACAGCTTATGTTCTCTTAGCAAGGTCAAAGCTTGGCGAAGATGCTGCTCATGCTGCTGGGCATCCTTACTATAAATCAGAATGTCATCTATGAAGACGACAACACACTGATCAAGGAAAGGTCGAAAAACTCTATTCATGAGTTCCATAAATGCAGCTGGTGCATTGGTTAGTCCAAACGACATAACCGTGAACTCATAGTGACCATATCTTGTCCTAAAGGTAGACTTGGATATGTCACTATCCTTAATACGGAGTTGGTGATATCCAGACCTCAAGTCTATCTTTGAAAAGACTGTTGCACCACGCAACTGGTCAAAGAGATCATCAATCCTTGGCAGAGAATACTTATTCTTTATTTTTACTTTATTGAGTTGTCTGTAATCGATGCATAACCGCATTGACCCATCTTTCTTTTTAACAAACAAGACCGGGGCACCCCAAGGTGAAGTACTCGGTCGAATAAAACCTCTCTCAAGTAGCTCTTGAAGCTGTTTCTTGAGTTCTGCCATCTCGGCAGGCGCCATCCTATACAGAGTTTGTGCTATGGGTTTCGTGTCTGGGATCAGATTGATTTCAAAATCAATCTCCCGAGGTGGTGGTATACCAGGATGTTCTTCAGGAAACACATCCTCGAATTCCTTGACTATGGGAACTTCAGCAGGATTGGTCCTTTCCTTGGTAACATCTACCACATAGGCTAAGAATGCATGACATCCTTGCCTCAACAGCTTATCAGCAACCATAGCTGACACAAGACAAGTGGGCAGAATCTTTCTTTCACCTTGAAAGATCCATGTGTTGCTTTCATTAGCAAACACAGCCAACTTGGACTCACAATCCAAGACAACTCTATACCTTTCTAAGGTATCCATCCCAAGGATTATATCAAATCCTTGCATATCAAGTGGTATAAGATCCACTTGAATGCGATGGTCAGAAAAGAAAAGGATGCAGGGAGAACATACCTCCTGCAAAACGGCAGCCCACTCAACGGAGTCTCTAACAACAAACTATCTGCTCTATGACTAACAGTCACATTGCAGTTACGAATCATTTCACGAGTGATGAAAGAGTGCGTAGCACCCGAATCTATCAAAATGGATACAACACAGGATGTAGACATATCAGAATATAAAAGTTTCATCTGACCTGCCACTACCCGGGGATTGACCACTGCCTCAGGTGGGTTCATAGCATAGAACCTCGCAGTCGCCTGGTTTTGAGGTGGTGCTGATGATCCAGCTTGAGACGCTTGTCCACGTCCTCGAGCTGCTCCTTGATGTTGTCTATTCTGAGATCCCTGTTGATTCTGTCTCGGAGGTTGTTGTGTCACACCGACAGGCCTAGAACGGCAATCCTTCATCAAGTGTCCCACCTTACCACAGTTGTAGCAACTCCTCTCCTATTGTTGTGGTCTGGGTGGTCCAGTAACTGACACTGATGCAGAATTGTGTGTCCCTTGAAGCGGTTGACTCCGCCCTCTACCTCTGCTTGGTGTCCATTGAGTTTGAAAACTCGATCTGAGTGGTGGAGGGTTAGGTGCAGAGAATCTAGGTTTCTTAGAATCCCTAGATGAAGAACCCTGGAACTGTGGATATCTTTTATGGGTTTGTCTTTTCTCAACCACAGATCTCTCTATCCTTCGGACTGACTCAACGAAGGTAGAGAATCTCTCTCTGTTTTCTAAGGCAGACACAGGGGTTGACATATCAGAATTCAAACCCTTCTCGAATCTTCTGATTCTTTCCTCATCCGTAGCAGCCATGTGCGGACAGAACCGCAACAATTCCATGAACTTAGCTTCATATTCACTAATGTTCATCATACCCTGCCTTAGTTTCTCAAACTGAGAGATCTTCTCATCTAGGAAGGTCTTTGGAAAATATCTATTGATAAATTCCCGACGAAACTCTTCCCATGAGAACTCTACTCCAGGTCTCTTCTGCTCTTCCATGTTCCACCAGTGACCAGCACTTCCTTTGAGAAGATAGACAGCATGTCTAACCTTCTCAGCTTCCGGAATCATAAGAATCCTGAAAGCCTTCTCCAACTCTGTCAACCATAGGTCAGCATCTGCAGGGTCGGCAGTTCCGAAGTACTCGGTAGCTCCGACACGACGAAGTCGTTCGAATGTCTTACCGATACCTTGTGCTTCAGGCTGGACAGGTGCCCTAGGTGCAGGAATGGGCATCCTATCAGTTATATGTGTCATGGCAGTCATGAACTGCCCGAACATCATTTGTACAGCTGGATCACTCATGTCAGCTGGGTCGAACTGGGGTGGCTCTCTTGGTGACTCAGGTGCAGGTTGTTCTATTCTTGGAACTCTCGCACCACCTCGAGGTGCACTAGCACTACTTTCTTCCACATGTTCATCGTGATGTTCTGACATTCTTATGTATCTTCTTCTCCTGAGGAGCAGAAGATTCTATTAGATGAGGAAGGAGTACTAAAGGTAGACTCGACATCCTAAGTCCTATGCCTCTGTAGACGAAACTGAACCTAGAGCTCTGATACCACTAGTTGTGGGCTCTGATCTCCAAACCATGACATTAACACGATTAAAACTTAGCGGAAGCGAATCGGTAATCAGCGGAAGACAAAAATCATGGGAAATTAAAACTTTTCGTGACAAGAGCTTGAATCTATAAAAGCTTCTTTCATAAAGTGAGGTAAATTGTTTACATCTTAGGATAATTACTTCTTGAGTAATTATATATATCAAGATACAAAATCTCAAGATCACTATATAAAAGACTCCAAGACCTGAGAGTACAGAGGACACATAGGACTGACTCTAACTACACCATATGGCAGGACAATCTCCACCTGAGATTACTGCTGCCCCTGATGCTGATGCTGAGACTGATCACCTGTAGGCTGGTTCCTTTGTCTCCGACGTCCACTTAAAAAGTTGAAGCCTACGGGGTGAGACAATTATACATAATTTTCCCAGCGAGAGTTATAACTCTTCGCCATAAGCTTTATTATAACATCAAAGAATATTTTAAGCAGTAAAGCCTTCAAAGTATTCTATAACAGTTGCAGGTATAACAAGATCTCAACCATTTAGGAGATATGGAGAATATAAACATTCTTGCAATGTAACATCAATCAACTAACTTGGAGTCATCTCTAACAAGTTATACTACATGGTTGATTATGTTTTACAAACAACATTATGCCCTGTGGAGATGAGGCTTACCGCTCATACTCCAACTGATCGCTGAGAAGGCACATCAGTATCATACATAGGTCATTAAGAGAGTCGGATTCTCATGACCTTCACCTTCCTCAGTCAGTAAGAGGATCACTTGTAGGACATCTCGTGTCTCTACTACTATAGCTCACCATGGTAAACTGGTCCTTCGCTATTCTAGAGTCATAGTGGCGTTCTGTACTCTCTTCGTCATCAGGAGGTTTCATATTTACCAACCACTGATACAGATATCTGTGCTTTCTTCGTCATCAGGAGGTTTCATGTTTACCTACCACTGATACGGTATGGAACTATAGTGAAGGATGGATGGATTCCACATCTACATCACTTTCCTACACTAGGATGTAAGGTTCTACACATCCATGTACCCCACATACTCAAAAGTATGTGCTCCAGGAGTTCCCTAAGGAAAACCTGTTTCACCATCACTTAATTTCTGACAATGATGGATCTATGATCAGGGCTCTACATTATACTTGATTAGTTAGGTACATTCAGTATTCTTTAACAGCATACATTGTTCTTCAAACAATAACAGTAGCATAGCAGCTATAAAAGAAGAATACTAAATGTAACAGGCCTAACTCATATCAATCATTATTTCTCATTATCCTCATCACAAGTCATCTCTAAGGCATGACCTTGATGGTATTCATGGCTCTCACAGCCCATTATCAGCATAGGATGCCACTGGCAAGGCATCAGATTACTTTACTTATTCATAAGGCTAACAACATGCCTTTAATGAATATAACATCAACATCCATACCTGGATATGATTACCTTCTTATCAGAATCTGCATGGTTAATACATCTGATAAAGGTAATACAACAATAAGGAATGTACTTCCTACTCTTGTGATAAGAGTTAAATCTTTAATTCAAATCAAATAGAGTTTAATACTCAAAAGCATGCCATTACCCTTGAATTAGGGTTTACTATTCACATTAAGGTGAATTAAACTCATAACATCATCATGTATGAGTAACATCTTCATTGATGCTCTTAGATTAGTTAAGAGTTCATCATTTATTATAATTAGGGTTTCTATGACCTCACACGGGTGGACCATACCCTAATTATGCTCACTTATGTGCATTGGAGATGCTTTACTTGAGTTTCCACTTAAAAAGGGTACTTTCTCTCTCTAGAAGTACTTTCTCTCTCTAGAAGTACTTTCTCTCTCATCATAATGCTAGGTGATGTCAACATCACTCTAAAATAGGTTGGATTGAGTCATCATAGGCTAACATAGCCAAAAGCATCACCATTATGTGATTAGAGTTACTTTCTCTCTCTAGGGTACTTTCTCTCTCTAGAGTACTCTCTCTTTCATCATACTAATGGTTGATGATAACATTAGACTAGATCAAGTTAGATAGAGTCATTATGACTAAAAACATCATTCTCATGTAATTAGGGTTTGAATTGAGCAAGGTATAACTTAATTGACCCTTCAGGGATATTTTGGTAATTCACCCCATTGATCATCATTATGGTCAAAACCTTAGTTAATTAACCCCTTACTATCCTAGATTATCATTAGGGTTTGATTTGGGCAACATTGAACCATTTACATCATCAAATGATTGAATGAGGTCAACCTTGAATCACATTGATTGATTTCAATCATTAATCATCAATTGAGTTGAGGTCGGTTGAAAGTGTTGACCATTTGCCCACTTTGACTTTCCAAGACCGCGAGCCTCCTTCTAACCTCAAGACCACGAGCCATCATGCATTCAATACCGCGAGCCATCATGCATCCAAGACCGCAAAGACTCCACTTGAGGTTAAGACCGCGAGGGTCATGAAGACCGTTTAGCTAGTTTGACCTCAGGACCGCGAGGCCCTTCGCGGTCTTGAGACCACGAGCCTCCTCTCAGTCTTGAGACCGCGAGCCCCCTCATGGTCTTGAGACCGCGAGCCCTCTCACGGTCTTGAGACCGCGAGGCTCTCATGGTCTCAGCCGCTTGGTCCTTCAATCAAGACTCAAAGATGCAACCGATAATGTCAATCGAAGTTGAAGCCTTCAAAAGGTCCCATCTATGTTGACCACCTATGGATTGGGTTAATTAAGGTTATGCTTAACCAATTGGTCATTCAATTGACACTCAATTGTTGACCAATTATGATTGAAATCGATTCAATTGGGATCTATCAATGTTCACCCATCACCACTCAACAATGTGCATCAACACAAGGTTGAACCCTTCAATTGAGCTCCAATTGGGCCCAAACTTGGCCCAAACGGTCTTGAGGTCATGTGGGTGGACCCCACATGGTCTTGAGACCGTTTGCCCAAGATTTCATCAAAATCTAAGGTGATTTGATAGGGGTTGAACCATGATTGAGTCACAAAACAGAATTTTGATTAAATTGATAACTTATTTGCAATTGGGTCCTCAATTGGTCAAATTACTCAACCCTAGACCTTCAAACGGTCTTGGGTGATTGTCCTCTCAGTCTTGAGACCGTTTGGATGAGTTCCAAACGGTCTTGAGACCGTTTGCCCATCAAATTTTGGATTCTAGTGCAAATTCATCAAGGTCTGACCCATTGAGTTGATGATCGTGTCAATATTTTATTGCAATGTAATTTGGTGTAGTTGTACCTTCAATTGGTCAACTATCCTTGACCCCAGACCTCCAAACGGTCTTGATTGATTTCCCTCGCGGTCTTGAGACTGTTTGGTGACCCCCAAATGGTCTTGAGACCGTTTAGGTCAATCAACCCTAAAAACCCTAATTAGGTCACCATAATTTCAGTACTGATTTTACCTAGGGTTAGCCCCAGTATTCACCCTTCAACTCTTATCCCGTTTGGAATTAGACAATCAAACTTGGTGAGTTGTTAATTAACATAATTTTGGACAGTAATCTCATACGGTCAACGCTTAGTCAACGACCTTACATGGTCTTGAGACCGTTTGCCCAAAAAGGCAATTTCAGACCGTTTGAAAATCAGGAATAAATTCAAATACAGTTGTTACTTAAAAAGGTCATATCCCCCGATTCCCATGGAGTTAGCCTCCCAAATTTTGAGAGTAATTATCCTATATAACTAGGAAGAAATTTCTTATACGGTCCACGCTCGGTCAACGGGGCCAAACGGTCTTGAAGACCGTTTGCCCTGTCGCGGTCTCGAGACCTTTTGCTCACCTCGCGGTCTTGAGTTTGAGAGAGAAAACTTTTGAGACCGTTTAAGGAAGTGAAAATCGGTGGGTTTTTCTTGGAAATCACGCCTTCATCTCCTAGCTCAAGAACAGTACGAATATCCCATGGGTTTGCTTGCAAAATAGCAGGGAAAAGTAGGGAAACACTAAGAGCTATCATCAAAACGCATATAAAGATGCACATAGTAAAGCATGGGTTTAGAGTTATAAAACCCGCCTAAAGCTTGCTTCTTGAGCTCCAAGATTTCAAGCTCCAAGCTCTAATGGCGTCCTTGAGTTCCCACAGGTAGTCCAAGGTGAAAACTCCAAGGAAGGATGAAAAGAGACGGCTAGAAAGGTAGGGTTTCAAGAGTTAGCCATGAAGATGACCTTGAATTCGAGTTTTAACCATGGAATTAGGAAAGAAGAGGGGTTTAAACCTACCTTGCACCCCTTGGTCGTCCTCCTTAGCTCCAAGGCAGTCCTTGGTCGTCTTTGGTGAAATGAAACAGTAAGGGAACGAAGGGTGAGTTCCCTTGCAACTAAGGGAAGGAGAGCTTATATACATGGGGTAGGATTTTCAACATTATTTCATAAGTTGTCCATAATTCCAATTAGGTCCCTCCTTCTTTACTTGATAGTCCCTTCCTCTTTATTCTAAGGACAAACCTTCTCTTAAGGTCTTAGGAAAAGAAGGTAAAGGAGAGCAGCTAATAATGAGGTACATACATAAAGAAATATTACACATATACCCTGATTATTCAATCACAAGGCATGTCTCATAACTTGATAATTCAATTGAGGTGACTTCCTCATCATTTCTTCTCTAAATGATGGCAAAAGTCTAAAAAGATACATTAGATGACATATTTCACAATTTGTATACCTTAATTTGGGTAAATTGCATTTTACCCCAATTTAAGGTTTCCAGCACTGGGATTGCTTCCACAGCTGCACCTTGGTGCCCTAGCTTGGGAAATCCCTCAAACTTTACCAAAAAGATTCTCATGATGTCTCATCATTAGAGGAACATCTCAACATGTGCAAATTGCAAACTAACCCTTTTAACTGGGTAAATTGCACATAGGTCCATGTATATCAAAACAATGCTACAACTTTAAATAAAAAGGAGCAAATACTGAAATATATGTTTCTGAGAAACTTAATTACATGCTCAGAGTTAATCACAAAGATTTAATCACATATTTCGGCAAAATACCTAGGGTTAACTCATAACCCAGGTCAGGGATGTTACAACTATAATCTAGGAAACATCAAGTTAGTATCACCTAAGTTTCCCTTGAAGAAGCACTTGGGTCACAATGTCACTACTTGTGTAAGATATGTAAAAAGAAATAGCTATTTGATATTTTCAAAACATTTGAGAAGGATATATGAATACCAGACTATAGAGGCAGAATCTCTCTAATCAGAAATCCAAACAAGAACAAATCAAATGTGGTTGAGAACTTGATAGGTAATTCCATAGTATGACTATAGGTACACAACTTGATAAAATTCCTATCAATAGTGGATTCATTAGAAATATAGAAGATCTCTCACTTTTTATACATAAGGAATGTATTTCCTTATCAGCAGTCTGTGATCAATTCTCTAACTTGATAAAACTTGGAATTGAGTGTCCCACATATTTTGCTCATCTTAGTTACAAGTCATACCATCAATAAAAGTGATTACAAAATTCTTCTAAGGTCATTTGAAGGGATTTCCTTATTAACACTCTTGCATTGCATTTTGAAAAACACTAGAGGGGGGGTGAATAGAGTTTTTAAATATTTTAGCAATTATTTAACTCAAACAACCACAAATGAAGAATGGAAGAAGGAGACAGGTGTTTAGAGTGGTTCCAACTTTAGCAAATACTAAAGTTGTCAGTCCACTACCCGGTTGCTTACCCAACCGGGATTTTGAAAGTATTAATTTTATTACCTTCACAAGGATTTACACAAAATACAATACTTTCTTTACACCCCTTGAACAGCCTTCACTTCAAGTAGATGCACCAACTTGAGGTAGCCTTCTTGAAGTAACTCCAAGCTCCCCCTTGAAGTAGCCTTCCTCTCTAGAAGTAACCTCCCGTTGCACCAGCCTTCTTGAAGTAGCTCAAGGTCCCCTTCTTCACCAAGAAGATCTTCAACCTCTCCAACCCGCAGCCTCCAACCTAGGAGTAGCAAGGAGAGTACAAACAACAATAGAGAACAAGAAAGAAAATAGAAATTACAACTTATCCTTTTGTAGCACAAGGCTTGATTTGCCTAGATCAAGCGTGTAGATCTCCTAACCAAAGTGTATGGAAATGTAATTTCAGTGGATAGGAGATGCTAGCCTATAGGACACGAAATTTGAGCTAAGAGAAGAAGTAGCCAATTTTCACTATGCTCAATTTGCTCACAAACAGGTTGCTCAAAGTATGCTCAAATATTTCTCAAGTGTAACAAGTGAGTTTAGGTGTCCTAAGGCATGTCCTATTTATAGGAATGTCCTACAAGTGCTTAAGGATGTTCTAGACACCTTCTAGGGGTTTCTAAGTGCTTAACTAGCCGTTAGGTACAAGTTTGTTGCTTTAGCAACGACTAATTAATTAATTCTGCAGTTGCTGTCAGAGTCCATCTCGGTCGAGAAATGGTCGACCGAGACACCTACTCGGTCAAACTTTTGTCGACAGACAAGCTTCTCTGGATCAAGTGTATGCAACGTTTATCTCCAACTGCCAACCACCTTGTCAGCTGTATCTAACGGCTACTTGGGTCTTTCTCGGTCGAGAAGATTGTCGACCGAGAGTGTCTCGGTCGAGGAGTTAGTCGACCGAGATTGACCCTGTTTCCATTTTTCAATTAAGGCACGAAGTGTGTGTATGAGTGTGCCTATGTGACACTTATTTGAAGGGGATGACCTATCTAAATGTGATGTTTAGCTAGGGAGAATCTAACGCTTGATTTACATGAAATCTAAGTACTTGTACATTATATATTTTTACAAGTTTTTACAAAGTGATTACATTTGATGAAAATATAAATATGTAAGCATATGGATTTCCCTAATTGCTTTGTCATCCACCTTATTCCTGCAACACTCAAGTAGCACGTTAGATTAACAAGAATGAAATGTTTGTCA
Organism: Alisma plantago-aquatica; assembly: GCA_963693085.1. Taxonomy (NCBI): domain Eukaryota; kingdom Viridiplantae; phylum Streptophyta; class Magnoliopsida; order Alismatales; family Alismataceae; genus Alisma; species Alisma plantago-aquatica. Next base: position 390,999,379 of record OY856410.1, on the reverse strand, counting down.
TTTTCAAAAAAAAGGGATTTATAGATGTCCATTTAGCCAACAATCTCCCCCTTTTTGAAGATGACAAACATTTCCAAAATATAAGGGAAGGAAATATAAAACATATGAGTTTCATACCTGGAGATTACCTTTTGTAGCCATTTTTGTTTTGCAAGTGAGTGTTGGCCGAGATGTTATGAAACTTATTTATATTTTTGATTTTATTTTATATTCTTTTCTCCCCCTTTGTCATTTAAAAAAGATATCCAAGTTGAATATTTGATATTACTTCTCCCCCTTAATTTTATATTATGCTCCCCCTTAGATAGAGATCCCAAATTAAGGTATGAATGCTTTGCAACAGATGGTCAATTTAGCCACAACTTTAAATTTTAGGTATTTGCAAGGATTGCATCCTTTTTGATTTATTTTTATGTATTACTCCCCTTATTTCGTATGCTCTACTATAATAGTCTTATAAGCCATATTCGAATGATGCCAAAAAGATATCCATTATAAGAAGTAAAGATAACCAATTTCATTACGAACATGGAATTGTTACAAACATGGAAAGATAACCAAATTATGTAGAGATAACCCTTTTATTACAATTATGCAAAGATTTTATTACAACTAATACAACTCCAAATCTCACTGGAAAGACTTAAGAATTACATCAATATCAGGGTCTTTCCCAAGAAAAGGCTCAGCTCCATAATATTGGACCAAAGTTTGCCATTCCAGAGCACCTGTCTTGGTTAAGGCATACGCCTCCAAGAAGGTAGGAACACGATCAAATCAGAAATGAGCAGCAATATCTTGTAGTTGCATTGATGAAAACTGAGTGTGCGTGAGATCTGTAGATGGTGGAGGTGGAGTTTGGTAGTAGTTGTAAGAAGGATTATGTGACGTCCACGGATTTTCTAAAACTTAATCTGATGTGTGATGTCCAAATTGAAACCCTCACCTCAGCGAGAATTCTAATTTAGACATCCCACACTAGACTAAGAAGAAGAAAATCAAGGGAGTCAGAAGGAAACACAGTAGCACATATACATGAACAATAACCAAACCACAACACATGTTCACCATTCAACATATAATTACAACATGAATTGTTACAACATTTGATATTACATATTGAACAACAAACTTATACATATACATGTGCTACAGCTAAACAACAGGATCTTAAGACAACAGGTCCACCTGTACATCAGCTCGCCACACAACTCTCAACTATCCTGGATCTTCAAGAGCATAACCACAACCTAAACAAAAGATTACATGCGGTACACGTCAGCACAATATTTCATGAATATTATACTGAGTACGCCTACGTGTCTTTTTATTTACCTCTCATCATATCTTGGCAATAAGATAAAACTAATACTTGGCAGTTATAAAGAAATATAAGAAAAGTGTATACTTGCACAAAGATATTCATCAACAAAAGAGAACACATATTTTAAGCACATTTTCCATTATATATCCATGCATTTGCCACCTGAGGGAATAATGCATCATCTCTGCTACCAACGAGAATGAGATGTAAGGCCTTATGATCTACTACCAAAGAGTTAGATCATTGGACAATGTGATCTGCTACCAAAGAGAATGATCACTTTCCAGCACTATGCTACCAAAGAGAATTAGTGCTTTCATATAATGGAATAGATATATTATGTTTGATGTGTTCATAACAATAAGTAGGGAGAATCAAGCAACATAGCATACAAGAACAATCATTTCAATCAATACCATATGCCAAGTATTTTACTACTCATATAACACAATCATATTGTATAATAAGCCAAGTAAGAGGTAATAGCGTACCTTGATCAAGAGAAACCTAATCACACACATATACTCTTGATGTCATCTACATCCTTGGTCAACCCTGATTAAGACAAGATTACATATCACCATCAGGTTCTTATCATCTTGCATCTAATCTTAACCCTAGTCGTGCTCATATTAGGGTTGGCTTACTCATTATGGTATTCTCATGATTACTTGTATTCTCGTCTTGTGATTATATCACACTGATGTCATATTCCAGATTATGATTCATTATCAAAGTTTATCATCTGAACATTAGGTTCCATATCCTTTTTGTGCACATATTAACCCTAGGTTATATCATTAACCTATCTTAGGGTTTTATAACATGTATTAATATTCATCTTCATATAACATGGATTTTGTTCATCATTATGATCTCATAAATAAAACTGAGGTTCAATATACTGATATGAGCTTTCTCTGTAAATTTCATCATTTATTGAGCATGGATGCATTTATTGCATATTAATTAGGATTATTAGCCCTAATTGGCTATATTAAGCAAATTATATGATTTCATACATTATCATGACCATAACTGACGTCATATTCATTATAAACATAAAATATGGTTCACAGGTATTTTCTCACAATTTTAGGCCATTGTGTGGTATTTATTACAAATGAAAAAAAGCATTTTACAACTTACATGATATCACTGATATTAGTGTCTCGAAAGACTGATATTAAGCTTTCATGTTGTTCTACATATTTTTCTGAGAAAAACGGTAGCTTGTTTGTATTTTTCTGATAACGGAGCTAATTTCTATGCATTATCTAAGGTATACATATTTTCTGGGAATATCTTACCTCTGGGCCAACTGCGCACTGCCACGTGGCACCAGGGTTCCAACGTTGGTGCTGAGCCGGCCGGTTTAAGTGCTGACCCAGTCCTCCTTCTTTCTCTCTTTCTCACGTTCCACGCGAGGCGGACGCCCGTGGCGTCGTTCTCTGTCGGCGTGCAAGCAACCCCATAAGGTGCTCCTATCCTCTCGGCCTCGCTGCTGGTGGCCGTCCTGGGCTAACTCCGGTGAGCTACTGAGGGTCGACTATTGCTCCTCACCTCCTGATTTCTCCTCAACTGCTCTCTAAGCTCCATGCTCGTGAGCCATGGGTGATGGCTGTCGTCATGTTGTGCTCTTCCGGTGAGCAGCATGCTCTACCTCAGTTGCACGTCTCCTCCTGGATGTCGACCTACACGACCGATCCACCATGATCTCGTGCATGCGTCTCCTTGCTCTAGCGCCGCCACTGGTCTAACTCGAAGCAGGCGCCGACATGAAGTCTCTTCTACGCGAGGGTGTCGTTGCGCTCCCCTCTATTCGCCGCCGCCGGTTCTCCTCTCCGGCGTGCAACCGCAGCAGCTACTCTCCTCCGCGTCAAGTCTGCAGTAGGACTCTCCCAGCTGCCGCTGACCTCCAGGCCATTAGCCTCTTGGCTTCTTGGGAGTCTGGCGGGGCTGGCCACCCTAGGCTCCAGGGATCTCAGCGCCGCTACAAAGCTCGGTCTCTGACTGAACGCCGCTGCAAACTCGATCTCCGACGGAGCGCCGCTGTGAGGCTGCTCTCCGGCCAAAGGTAGGCTATGAGGTCTTCTCCTCGTTCCGGTGTGCCTCTGTTGGCTCCTCCACGGCAGGTCGGATATGAGATCACGTCGTTCCTTGTACTTCACCTCCTCATCCTCGTCTTCCTTCTCACACTCATCCTCTGTGAGTTACGGTGGTGAAGGTGTGGGTGTCTCTTACATTTTCTCTGTGTGGGTGATAGTTTGTCTCGAGTGGTGGGTTATACAAACCGTCAAGACAAACTGAGAAGTACTGGAGCCTGGAGGCACGCCTCTGTGATTCACCCACGATCATAACATCGTGGTGATCCTTGCGGGTTGAACTGTCATCTCCCCCCCACGTTCCTTGCTGACCACGTTCCTTGCTGAACTAAAGGCACAAGGATTTAATCATTTAAAGGCCAAGATGGTGCCATGCTACCAATTTGTGGCCATGCCCTGGCAGTGTAGATCCTAGGGAAAAATCTGCCCGCATGACGTATCCAAGCAACGATACCTAAGCTAAATAATGAAACCTTTAGTAAAGACATTGACCAGAAATCTCATGATTACATGATATTCAACCTAATAACTCCATCTAGAAAACTCCAATTTCAACCAACCTTTAACCAGAGCGTTACTACCCCTGAAGCTACAATCTACTCAAAATTTGGTGCCAAAACTCAATGGTTGTACCATCCAATTAAATTCCTCAAGAAGGCATAAAAAGAGAGATCTTAATCATTATATAAACCTCAATCAACATTCCAACTTTACTAAAATACTTGGAACTCTCATTATAACTCAAGATATGGATTCTAGTATGTTATTGGAGATTTATGGATTTCAAAAATCCACTCCATCACAGATTATATGGGTTGAGCATGCCAGGATTTAAAGAATAAGGATATTCGTCTGGTTGGTTTGGAGAAAGGGTTTGCATTCTTTGGTTTAGATAAGTCATGGCATGATGGTTATAATCTAGTTGTTTACTTAGATGATATTGTGACCAAAATAAATTCCCATTTTCTCTACTGTGTTTTTGCTTATTTTTTGTGGTCTTCTTTCCCATGTGTATCCCATATCCTCAATTTGTGTTTTAAGAAAGTGTTGAGTGATTGGCATACAAAATCAGCATATGGGGGATTGCCAGAAAACTCAAGCATGTTCTTAAGGATTATGCGGATAAAATTTACGGGAATACGTTTGATAATGGCATAAATTAAACACATGCGAAAAATAGGAACTTCAGACTTGTTTGCTCTAGGATGTATGTTTGTGGAAACAATAAGATTGACAATCCTAGCAGCAGGTTTGAGATTAATGGCATAGTAGGTACCCCTATCTTCGTGACATGTAGTATTAGATTGAAAAATGGCTCGTTTAATGTCACTAAGACTGACGGTATGATCACCTTGGGAAAATGTATTGAGTGGATTTCCAGTTGTGAGGTCAAGAGTGTCTTGATATTCATCTAAGTCGATGTTGAGCATGTCAAGAATATCCTCTTCAGTAAATCGAAAGCTATGCCCATTGACCATAGAGTAGAAGAAGGTATGGTCATTTTCGGAATGGGAGATTAGGTTTGCATAGAACTCATTTACAACTTTTGAAGAGTAGGAAGGGAAGGAAGGGTTAAGAAATTCTTTCAAATTTTGCACCTCAAAAAGATCTTCCAGGTCGACGATGCTGAGGAAGTCCAAGACGTCAACCGGCCGTCGTGGAAGAGGAGTCTTGGAGGAGAGCCTGAGATAGCGATCACCAGCATCTCCGTCGACGAACGGGATGTCGTTGATGATCGTCAATGGTGGAGTAGCCTCCCTTCCTTTCTTGCTAGCAACTTTCTTCTTTCCACGTGTAGAGGATGAAGCCATTTCTTTGTTTTAAGGTGGAGAAGAAGCAAGAAAGTTTTGGGGATGAAGAGACTAAAGAGTTGCACAAGAATGCACTAGAGAGAAGCTATGGAAGCAAGAATATGAGAGTGTGAAGAAATGACCCGTTTTTTGTCCTTTTTATAGCAATCCAGTGACCACGTCGGTCGACAATTTGTCGACCGATCGACCGCAACGGTCATATTCCAGATGCGCCACTCGGCCGTCCAACGGTTGACTTGTAACGGTCGGCCGCCCAACGGTAACGGTCGTATTCCAACGGTCATATCCCAACGGTTGATTCTCGGTCGAACAATTGTCGACCGACACTGGATCGGTCAAGCAATTGTTGACCAGAAGTGTGTCCGATGTTACTTTTGTCTGAGGTCTGTCGGTCGAAAGAGATAGGCTGACCGAGATGTTTTCGGTCGAAGAATTTGTCGACCGACAAACTTACTGAGTATGAATTTTTAAGCTGATTTTAATGCAAATGATAGATTAAATTTGTAGAGCATATATATATTTTCTAAGGGAGTAATATTGTGATTATTATTGCCGATATTTGGACAATTTTGTGATCATAAATTAATTTTTCTTTTAATCACAATTTTTTATATATAAAATGATATTCAAATAATTATTGTGTCAAACTTATTTTAGGTCGACTTTGACTATGACCATAGCGCCCCTTGGTCAAATTTCATTTCAACCAAGAGGCGAATTTGCAGATTTTCAAATTGAATACTCATATATGAAGTATAATGTCTGCATGTAATTTCATTTGATATCAATTTGAAGTATTTTAAATAATACTCAATATGAAAACATTTGTCCTTGATTTTTCATGAATATTAAATTTCACTTCTTTTTGTATCCTAATAAGATTCTGAAGGCACGATTAATATTGCGGGTCTTAAAGGATACTAACAGAGAGATATTTATCTTATGTGTTGCAAGCATTAAAAACAACATATTACCGACAAATCATTTTTCTTGCCTATGTATCATCAATCAAGCATCAACGTTATCTAGAGAAGATTGAATAATGAAAATATATCCATGATGTAATGATGAAACAGTAACAACATGAGATTCAATATATGATTTCTATGTCAATGAATCAAAGAGCTGTAATTTAACTTAAATTAATATGATCCATAAATTTTCAGTTTTAAGTCATTTAGGGAATAAAGCAAATTGATCTCATATAAGTTTTCAAAGATGATTCTCAGAATGTATACTTTGTTTTGCATGTGCAAACAGTTAACAACAAATAGATAATAATTTGACCAATCTAAAATATATTCAGCAGATTTATTTCAGACTGAAAATCAGTGACCTGCTCGGTCGACAATTTCTCGACCGAAGGTTCTCTCGGTCGACAGTTTCTCGACCGACAAAATTTCTAAAATGTTTTCTGAACTGTTAATTGCTTCCAAGTAAAACACAATTATATAAGTTAGAAGTTTAGATACTGAAATTTATTTGATATCCCATTATGTTGAGTTGAGATAGACATAGAAATATGCAACTTAGGTCTTTGGTCATATCTCAACTTAATTTCATTCATTTAGTTTGGAGGTTTTGGAACCCAAACTAACTCAACATCCTTTTTCTTATAAGGACATGAAAAAGAATAGTGACCAAGGCGCAAACAATAATGACAACATATAGAATCAACCTCATATCTTTTTCTATGATTTTGGTCTAGGTTGTTCTTGGGTATATTTGAATCTGTGCCTTTAGGTACATACATAGATTGATGTGCTTGTGTCTTTTTCCAACTAGGTTTATGATATGATTTTCCCTTAGGCTTGTAACCTAGTCCTCTCCTTCCAATTTGATGGTAAGGATCATTTAAGATTTGATCAAGAATGCCATCATTATTTAGACTACTAACTTTTTGTTGTAACTTAGCAATCTCATCCATTCTCTTCTTGATATCTAGATTTGCTTGATCTAGATTAGATGATAATGAATCTCTTTCTTGTACGATAGTATCATAATCTAGATGTGAGCACAAAATAGGTTGTTTTTGAAGATCATTCACTTGAGTCAGCAAATTAATCTTTTCTAGAGAAAGGATATTACAATTTGCTTCTACAGATTTTAGCTTAGTATCATGATCTTCAATAACCTTTTTGAGATCTTCATTTTCAGATGTAAGAGCAAGAAGCTTAGTATGTAATTCATCATTTTCTTTATTGGATTTCTTTAATTTCTTTTTGCACTCAATGTATTTATTGTGTGTCTCTTCAAGAGAAGCAACTAGCTCTTCGTTAGATAAATCAAAAAGACTTACCTCTTCTTCTTCTTCTTCACTTATTGTAGCAATAAGATAGCCTTTGTGCTCATGTTCCTTCTTTGATCTCCATGGGCAGCTAGATGTTGTGTGGCTTGTTCCTAAGCACCAATTGCAGCATGTTGTAGATTTGTTCAGACTGCACCTTTTGTTGTGGTTGTAATCACCATCACCCTCCATTCTTCAAGACCTGGTCAGGGTTCCTTGAAGCCTGCTCTGATACCAATTGAAAAACACTAGAGGGGGGGTGAATAGAGTTTTTAAATATTTTAGCAATTATTTAACTCAAACAACCACAAATGAAGAATGGAAGAAGGAGACAGGTGTTTAGAGTGGTTCCAACTTTAGCAAATACTAAAGTTGTCAGTCCACTACCCGGTTTCTTACCCAACTGGGATTTTGAAAGTATTAATTTTATTACCTTCACAAGGATTTACACAAAATACAATACTTTCTTTACACCCCTTGAACAGCCTTCACTTGAAGTAGATGCACCAACTTGAGGTAGCCTTCTTGAAGTAACTCCAAGCTCCCCCTTGAAGTAGCCTTCCTCTCTAGAAGTAACCTCCCGTTGCACCAGCCTTCTTGAAGTAGCTCAAGGTCCCCTTCTTCACCAAGAAGATCTTCAACATCTCCAACCCGCAGCCTCCAACCTAGGAGTAGCAAGGAGAGTACAAACAACAATAGAGAACAAGAAAGAAAATAGAAATTACAACTTATCCTTTTGTAGCACAAGGCTTGATTTGCCTAGATCAAGCGTGTAGATCTCCTAACCAAAGTGTATGGAAATGTAATTTCAGTGGATAGGAGATGCTAGCCTATAGGACACGAAATTTGAGCTAAGAGAAGAAGTAGCCAATTTTCACTATGCTCAATTTGCTCACAAACGGGTTGCTCAAAGTATGCTCAAAGATTTCTCAAGTGTAACAAGTGAGTTTAGGTGTCCTAAGGCATGTCCTATTTATAGGAATGTCCTACAAGTGCTTAAGGACGTTCTAGACACCTTCTAGGGGTTTCTAAGTGCTTAACTAGCCGTTAGGTACAAGTTTGTTGCTTTAGCAACGGCTAATTAATTAATTCTGCAGTTGCTGTCAGAGTCCATCTCGGTCGAGAAATGGTCGACCGAGACACCTACTCAGTCGAACTTTTGTCGACCGACAGGCTTCTCTGGATCAAGTGTATGCAACGTTTATCTCCAACTGCCAACCACCTTGTCAGCTGTGTCTAATGGCTACTTGGGTCTTTCTCGATCGAGAAGATTGTCGACCGAGAGTGTCTCGGTTGAGGAGTTAGTCGACCGAGATTGACCTTGTTTCCATTTTTCAATTAAGGGACTAAGTGTGTGTATGAGTGTGCATATGTGACACTTATTTGAAGGGGATGACCTATCTAAATGTGATGTTTAGCTAGGGAGAATCTAACGCTTGATTTACATGAAATCTAAGTACTTGTACATTATATATTTGTACAAGTTTTTACAAAGTAATTACATTTCATGAAAATATAAATATGTAAGCATATGGATTTCCCTAATTGCTTTATCATCCACCTTATTCCTGCAACACTCAAGTAGCACGTTAGATTAACAAGAATGAAATGTTTGTCATTTTCAAAACAAAGGGATTTATAGATGTCCATTTAGCCAACACATTTGACATGAACTTTGACAAGCTAGAGCTTGTATAAATTGATCATTTTCATGTACCTAAGACCCGAGATCAATCTGGAATACACATATTAGATGCATATGAATGAAATCGCTGAGTTATTATCAAAATATAGACAATGTGAAACCTCTAGGTCAACATTCTCCCCCTTTTTGACAATGAAAAACCATTCCTCAAACATATTGAAAAGGATATTGAAATTATACCTTTGCCTTGTGAATTTGGGGGATTCAAGATATGAACAACGTGAATTGCTCCCCCTCAATCTATGCTTACTTCAACCTGCATAGTTAGTCTTTCTACACAAAGAAATATAGCATGCATGTACTATATGGTCCTTTAGCAAGTCACATGATAAAGCATATATTGAACAAGAAAAGGATCACATAAGCAATAAATAGCAAAATGATTGAGTTTCAAGACATTGAAATTTCTCTCCCCCTTTTGACATTATCAAAAATGTAGGGGGGTAGAAGATCATATAAGTAGGTCTTCTCCAAACACAATCAAGAAGATATCCAAACATGCAATCGCATAACATACATCAAACAGAGACGATAGAAACACACAAACTAGGTCATAATGAAAATATGGTGAAATATGGCACCAACTCATAGGATATAACTAATCAAAGAGTAAGAGTGCACAGAACATAGATTATAACTCAGAATGCTTGTTCTCATCAAAATAACTATAAGTGAGAAGCGATGAAAGCTAAAGATAAAATAATACACCTCAAATCATGTTTCCAGATGTTTTAAATACAAAATAGCCTAGAAAGATGTATATGATCAGCAAACTAGCCTAAAAACTAAGAACATCTAGATATCTAGGTCATCTATATCTACATCATCCACATCATCATCATCAACATCAGCACCAGGCTCATAGTCATTGTCTTTGTCTGAAGGTGCAGCAGCAACACCTTCATCACCACAATCACCAGCGAAGCCATCGGAGCTATCACCATCATCCTCATCAGCATCAGCAGTCTCGTCATCAGCCTGGTCCAACATCTCTTCATGTACAGAGGGACCAAAGCAACGACTGGGCCAACGAGCATTCTACTCATTCCATGTCATACCAAGAGCATAGAGCTCATTGGCCTAAGGGAAGGAGGAGCAGAATCACCAAGACTGCCAAGCAGAGTGGCCAAGGGGCCAGTAGGTAGCGGCGGGATGATAGGAGCAGGTCCACCAGTAGTAGAATCTGTGGGAGAAATAGTGAAAGGCTCAAGTGGAGGTGGAGGGGCATGGTAGAAGTGAGTGTATGCATAGGATGCATAATCACTACCAGGGTATGGCTGGTAGGTGGGGTAAGGGTGAGCACATGGTACGTTCATGTTTGACATGATTGAACATAAATCCTAGTGCAGATGCTCCTAGACCTGGAGGTTGTATGTCTGTTGGTGTATCATATAACCCATGAGGGCTTCATTGGACACAAATAACGAGGCACGGCTAGGTCAGGTAGGCTGAGGAGGTGGAGGAGCTCGGGTTGAGGTAGAGGCAGAGGTAGAGGGTGGGGCACCAGGTGTGGTGGAAGAAAGGATAGGCATGGATTTCTGAATAGTGATCTCACTGATACACACTCCCTTCCTGGTAGGTCTGTACTGGAAGTCAGAGAAGAGTGATTTCTTAGTGGTGAACTGGAAAAGACCACATATCAGGGAAGGATAAGGAGGATGGGTACCACAGGTGTTCTTGCCATAGTCAAAGCAGGTCATATGGTGGAGGATGTATCTAGATCACTTGACTTCAACATTCTCTAAGAGGAAGTACATTATCACTGCAATGTTTTCTGCAATATATGTTTGATTTTTCTTTGGGTGAATGTTGCAGTTGACCACTAGGGCTAATATACGCTTCTTGAGATCTAAGGAGGAGGAGAGTAGGGTACTCTTCTTCTTATAGGGAACGTCAAATTTCTTCAAGTGATGATGGATATTAGGAAGAGTGATCTCATTTTGCTTGTAGAAACCTTTGGGGTACAGCAGGTCAAAATACTCACCATAATCCTTACGCTAGGTATCATTCTCATTGGATCCTAAAAAGAAGATATTTAGGATATCCTCTGAGATTTGGAATTTCTTCCCGGTGATCATAGAAGTAAGAATAACTTGAGTATTTGGAGGGGGTACAAGGGACTCATAATTCCAAGGCAAATTTGTGTAGAATTCGTGAACTACTTTTATGCTTGACATAGGATTGTGAAAGCACTCATGCTCAACACCTAGGGTAGATAGGTGATGAACATAAAGTAATCTTGCCACTTGATCGATGACAGCTTGATGCCTAGGGCTAGGCTCAAAAAGGGCTCTAAAAGGAAAAGGACTCCTAGGAAGAAGGTCGTTATATCGATTGACATCCTCAATTGAGACAAAGAGGGTCTCATAAAAAGGAATCAAGCGGGAAGAAGAGGAGGATGGTGCATTGCTAGGGGAGGCTCTCTTTATTCAATTTGAAGCCATGGAGGAAAAAAGAAGGAGAAGAAGAGAACAAACGCACAAACCACTCCACCAAAAATGTTCACACACCTAGGTTGAGCAAGGGGGAAGGTCTCCCTAGGTCAGATTAGGGCTAGGTTAGGGAAGGGAAGGTTAAGGGTTGAGAGCTTAGGGCTAGAAGGAGAGGAATCGGTCGACTATTCTCTAGTTGAGAGGGAGAATAGTCGGCCGAACCCAAATTAAGTTGGCTTCAGCCCACCAATCGGTCTAAGTTCAGTGAGGTGGAACCTTGATTGATTATTCTTTTTTATAAATCTCTCAGCCATGGATCGGTTGAGTTTGTCCTCGGGAAACTCGACCGATGGTCAACCTGACCTAAAACCATCAAACTTAATTTCTAGCCATTTGAATGCTTATTAATTTTATTTGTCAATTCCAATATGTATATTGAACATACTTAGGTACATATCACTCATCATTGGGGATTGTTTTGCGATAAAACAAGTGTTTGCGAAAAATACCAAAAAATAAGAGAAAAACAAGGCAATATGAACATGAAAAAACAATTTTAAGCATATTAACAAGCAAAGATGATCAAGATAGATGCAAAACATATAGGGTAGATGACTACTAGCTAGAAGCCATATGAGATTCATTCAAAGTAGTTATAAGCAATTTTGATCTAATAAAATTAAATTGCTCTCTAGCTAGAGGTTTAGTGAAGATGTCCACCAACTGATTATATGTGTCCACATGCATGATATAAATATCCTTCTTGGCAATGTGATCATGAAGAAAGTGATGGCAAACCTCTATGTTTATCTCTACTATGAAATATAGGATTGTAAGACAAGTTAATTGCACTAGTATTATCACAATAGATAGGAGAAGCATCAAAATGAATGTTAAAGTCCTGAAGCATTTGTTTAATTCATAGGACCTGGGCAAAATAAATCCCAGCTACAATGTACTCAGCCTCGGTGGTTGATAATGCCATGGTGATCTATTTCTTGGAGAACCAAGACACCAAGCATGGTCCTAGCAGGAAACAAGTGTCACTTGTGCACTTTCTATCAATCAAGCAACCTGCATAATCGGCATCACTATAGGCAGTAAGAGTAAAGTCCCTTGACTTGGGATACCATAGTCCAAAATTTTGAATTTTGGCTAAGTACCTTAGAATCCTCTTAACAACTATAAGATGAGATTTATTAGGATTTGATTGAAATCTAGCACACAAGCCAACACTAAACATTATGTCAATTCTAAAGGTAGTTAAGTAAAGTAAACTTTCAATCATACCTCTATAGAGCTTCTCATCTACCTTTTCACCTTCTTCATCTTTATCAAGTTTTGCGGTGTTTGACATGGGTGTGTCCATCGTCTTGGTATTCTCCATCCCAAAGTGCTTAAGTAGCTCATTGGTGTACTTGCCTTGGTTGATGAAGTTCCCATCTTTTGTTTGTTTGAATTGAAAGTCGAGGAAGAATGTGAGTTCACCCATCATACTCATCTCAAATTCACTCTGCATAAGTTCAATAAATTCTTTGCAATGATAAAGGTTAGTTCTGCCAAAAATGATATTATCAACATATATTTGAATAATAACGAAATTGTTAGAATCCACTTTGCCCATAATATAATCATGATCTAATAAAAAGTTCTTTAATTTCTCATGCTAAGCCTTTGGTGCTTGTTTGAATATGTAGAGAGCTTTTTGCAACAAATAAACATGGTTAGGTAGACTATCATGTTCAAAGCCCAAAGGTTGTGTAACATACACTTCCTCCTCAAATGTGCCATTCAAAAATGCACTTTTAATATCGATTTCATACAAAAAAAATGTATTTATGACTAGAAAAAGCAAGCAACATACGAATTGACTCAAGTCTAGCTACAGGTGCAAATATTCATCCAATTCATGATCTAAAGGGGGGTTGAATAGAGCTTTTTGTTAAAGAACTTTTTGTTAGATCATGATTATAATAAGGGCTCTAGAGGGCGGTTGAATAGAGCTACAAAATTTCTCACAAAATAGATTAGACCTTCAAATTATATTAATTAGGAGCAAAATCTTAATGGAAATTTGAAGTCCTATTCTAACAAGCATAGCAAGGATGAGAGAGATTGATAGCAAGAACTTGATAAAGGGATGTAGAGTGGTTCCACACTTCAAACTAGAAGTGAGTCAGTCCACTACCTAGAGAGGTCAACCTCTAGGACTTTGCAAGTGATGTTCTCTATTATATCACCACAGAGATTTACATCAAAAGACTACAAAAGGACTTACCCATCCAACCACAAGGAGATTGGTATAAGACTGTTGATCACTCGAGTTTCAATCTTGATCGATCCATGGATCAATTTTCTAATGATGTGCATCGGTCAAGTTGTGCATTCAGAGAACTGGACCAAATGGCTTATTGACCAAATACAATTTTAGCTGATTGGTCGAGTTTCCCAGGACAAACTCAGTCGATAGTTTAAAATTTGGGTTTGTCTTTTAGCCGATTGGTCAAGTTACCATTATTGAAACTCAACCAAATGTATTGTACGGAAAACACACAAAAAATAATTATAACCATTGGTGTCTTGTTTGGATGAAAATAGATATGTTGCCTTGAGAAAAAATAGCTATATTTTGGCCCTAATGTTCCCCAACTCAATGGAGCACCCCCAACTATAAATATGACCCTTTGGAGTTCATTCTACGGTTGCTCATTCACTACATACAAGGTCCTTGCTATAGTTGAGTGTACTACTACTCCTTGAGCCCATTTCTCTCTCTAGTTAACACATCATTTCATGATTTGTGAGTGAGTTAGGATTATTGAAAGAGAGCTCCACATTAATGCATGTAAATCTCTCAAATCTTCCACTACTTCCCTATCCCCTTCTCTCATGAATAAAAGTTGAAGGAAGCTCCATCGAGTGAAGAAGGAGTTATAGCTGGTCCTCTTCAAGGATGTTGATAGGTGGTGATCTTATCCAAGTGAAGGAGAAGGAAAAGGCTAAAGATCCAAGAGGAGAAGAAAAGTCCTTTAAGGTAGAATACTTAAGCTTGAGTGGGTAAGACCTAGGTGAAGGTTGAAGAGTCAAGCTAAGTGGGTAAGTTCCTTGTTAAGGTGGAGATCTCCTTGTGGTTGGATAGGTAAGTCCTTTGGTGGTATATTGTTGTAAATCTCTGTGGTGATGTAATAGAGAAAAGCACTTGTAAAGTCCTAGAGGTTGACCTCTCTAGGTAATAGAATAACTCACTTCTAGTTTGAAGTGTGGAACCACTATACATCCCTCTGTCAAGTGCTTGCTATCAATCTCTCTCATCCTTGCTATGCTTGTTAGAATAGGACTTCAAATTGACATTAAGCTTTTGATCCTAATTAATATAATTTGAAGGTCTAATTTGTTTTGTAAGAAATTTTTGTAGCTCTATTCACCCCCCCCCTAGAGCCCTCAGATCTAGCAGTAATAACCAAATTGAGCAGGCTTACTAATTCAACTAGCTAACAAGTTCTTGTGGATGTTATATTTTGATATTTAATTTCTTAAATCACTTTATATAGATCTTGGATACTCTTATCCAATAGAATGTGATATATCTCTAATAGGAAATTTCATTTGACACTTTAGGGTCTAAACATCATAACTAAGAGTACTTTTGAGACGACTCACATTATTCAATGTGGCAGTAGTTTGACGTGTGGAACTTATATCTTAGTGGAGCCCTTTGTATTAGTCCCTATAGACTTGGGTCCTGGGGAGGGTGTTTTATATTCATGTATTTGTGACTGAGATTTTGCAATATGTTGTTTTATATAGTATATATGTTTTATGTAATGATCAAGGATTACCTTCTGTTTAGCAAAGATGGTGGCATGGGCCACTGACTGACAATTTATATTGACCTAGACAATGAATGAATATGATTTAATAGTTAACATATTTGGTGATGATTGTTAGGAAGGACTTCATTTTGGTTTCTTTGTGGAGTCACTTGCCATTGGGGTGTGCTTATGCACTATTCCTGGGGTCAAGATAAAATTTTTTGTTAGTCGTGTATTCTCATAGACATTTTTTGTTTGATATTTTCATTTACTATTCTATAGATATTGATAGTAGTAATAGTATCTAAAGAGTATTTTTATCATGCCTACAATAATGAATTGCCATGTATAGGGGTAGAGGTTGGGATGTGATCCAAGAGTGTATGTGTTACGACATACATAGTCTCCACTGCCTCCAATTAAATCGATGACACTTTATGTGCAACAATCTAGATCATGTTTAGGAAGTTGATTTATATCATTTCATATTTGTGGATGTGGTGGAGAATTCCATGAGAAAATCATTACTTCTATTTGCTAAGTCCATCCATAGTTTTGAAAACACCTATAATAGATTAACAATATTGGCACAGAACCGTGCATGGGTATAGAAGCTTTGATTGATGAGGGTCTCTGACTGAAAAATCTAGATAAGGATTTCCATATTTTTCACATACCAAAAGAGGAGAAATCAAACACATTATCTATCACCTCAAAGAAAGTCCCCACCAAGTCTAGTCCATTAAATATGATAAATATTGGGGGAGAAAATTAGCTAGGATGTCTTGTACAAGAGGTTTGAAAATAAGTAATTTTGGGATTCATATTAATGAGATAAGAAGTGTCAATCCAAGAACTTGAGATGGGGTACGTTATTTATCAAGGTAGAGATCCTTAATTTAGAATATTTACCCATAGTATGGGAGTATTACTATGTGTTTGTTAAGGAATTTCCACATTTTCCACTACATATGAAAATAATTATCAACTCACATAGTGTACAAGTAATATCACAAGCATTGTATAGGATGGTGCTAGTACAGATTGAATAGTTGAAGATGTAGCTTACGAATTTGTTTAACAATGGTTTCAAACAGCAAAGTATGTTCATATTTGGTGCACCATTTTGTTTGTTGATTATAAGAATGCATCCATGAGGACATTGTAGACTATTGACTACTAAATTGGATTATAGTTATGAACAAGTACCCTTTTCCGAGGATACATGATCTATTTGACTAGTTAATGGGAGAAATAATGTTTTTGAATATAGATTAGATGCCAGGTCATCATCAATCAAGGATATTAAAGAAGATGACATACATAACATATCCTTCAACACAAGGTATTGACATTATGAGTTTGTGGTTATGTTGGTTGTTATAACCAATGTGCATGCTACATTCTTTGATCTGAAGAATTGAGTGTTCAAACTATATATGGGTCAATTTGTAGTTGTGTTTGTAGATGATTACTTGATATATTCGAGGGATACATATTAGCATGAGAGGATAATTAAACTATATTTGCAATTATTGAAGCACAATCGATTATATGTAAACCTCAATATGTGTGAGTTTTAGTTTACCCTAGTAGTTTTTCTCGGTCATGTCAACTTTGGTAAGTGGAGTTGTGTAGATCAAAATAAGATAAATTCACTGTTGTATTGGGAGAACTTGAAGACAATGATAGGAATTGCGATTTTACTTGATTTAGCTAGTCACTACATATGGTTTATCAAGATATGCATCTCTGTTGCTATTCCTTTGACAAGGTTGACCGATAAGAATACTACTTTTTGGGGGTACTACAAATTTCAACATTATTTCAATTTATCCAAGAAAAGGTTGACCAAAAGTCCATTCTTATATTTCCCAAATAAAGGAAAAGGATGCATCATATTTTTTGATACTTCAAGGATAAATATAGTTTGTGTGTTGATGTCGGATAACAACAGGATCCCATATGTGTAATGTATGGAAACCTGCAATCCTAACCCTAGAAAACTTGATTCTATTTATTATATGCAAATAGAATTTTATCAAAAGGAAACCCAAAATGAGGTACAAGATGTACCTTCATGAACTCATGATGAATATATATAAGCAAATATCACCCCTATCTACAAATCACTATAACATGCACACATATAGTAAATTCCATAGTGCAATAATCAACTTGGGTTATAATATGTTTAACTTATTTAAATACCTACTTTGGTATAGTTTGTACTCTTATATGAGCTAGTAGAAATAATAGGGTTTACATAAAAATTATTATTGGTCATGCTCTTCATAAGTACACCTATTGACCATATTACACCTTCCTTCAGTTGTCATACTAATTTTGATGGAAGGTTTCTACCCTTAGTCAAGCACAAAATTGTCCAAAACCTTTCCTAGTGATCATGTAAAGGTGTTACACCCTTCAAAAAGCCTTCTAAATTGTTAATTCAATTTTCCCTCGTTACTATTCATTGTGGGTATGTGGTTGAAACTCTAATACAATGATGAAGTTTTTATCTTGTTTACATCGAAATGATTGTATTGGTACTTTTGATTAGATGCAAAAATCTTTACAAAGTTTGAAATTTTTTGAATATTTATCCTTTGGTTTATTAGAAGAGCTCACCTCTATATTAATGGTGTTGCCTCCTTTGGATTTGCCTCCTTTGCAAATCATTTGTTTACTTGCTTTTATATTATATGGGTATTGGGATAGTCACATTTTAAATATAGGTTTCTAACTTGTCTCCAACTATGTCTTGTATTTATAGAGAGGATACAGTGCTTTGCAAATGAATTATTTCAAGTATTATGCAAATCGTTTTGAGTGGGGAATGGTGGCGATGACATGCTTACATTAGGGTGACTCAAAAATTCAATATATTTTATTTTAATGTTTGATTTTTTTAACATGGATTTTTTTATAGGACTTTGATTGCTTATCTAGTAGTTGTTTATTGTTAGTATTTAAAGTTCAATTTGAGGATCACAATAGATATTATTTATGCACATGATTTTACTACCAAACTTTGGGCTGATTTAGGCATGTTTTTAGAGTTAATTCTCCAATATTCATGTGAATTATGATTCTTGTTCCGAAATAAACTAAAGCTACCGTCGTGCATCCATTTTAACAATTTTTCATGCATTTAGTCTGAAATTTTTGTATTTATACTATTTACTAATATAGGTTTATCTTTATTGGAGACAAATCAAGAAAAGCTTAGTCGAGGTCGGTACCATTGACGAGGGAGATGATAAAGCGTCATCACATGTTGTCTTGGTACCACTGAGAAATGATTTAATACCACTAAGATGTAAGTTGACATCACTGATGTATTGGCTAAATTTGACATTAGCTCATCTTATCTTTTGATGATGAAAAAATTTCTTGTTTGAGGATTTAACATGTTACCTAAGTGTTTCAGGTACCAAGTACGTCTTGACAATGGTTAATCAATGTTGGAGATTCAAAAGCTTAAATTGTAGTTTATATGTGATTATTTGTAGTACAATTGTATAATAATTTAGTACTCATGTAAAATCAAGAAAAGGACCAATGACACCTATCCCAAACCTATTGATATGTCAAAACAAAGTGTCTAGGATGATTAGATCACACTAGAAAAAAACATTAGATAGGGATTCAAAAAAATTCATATCTTTTTATAAGGCTTTTCTCTGTTGACAAACTTGTCAACTGAGACAATCTCAGTCGAAGAACATGTTGACTGAGACTCCCCTCATTCAAGGATTCATAGCACCACAAGAATTTTTACAATACAGTTAGATCTGAGTCATTCTGAGTCGAAATCTTTGTCGACCAAGAAACTTCTGATTGAAGATTTCATGGACTGAGAAAAGACTATTAAACTAGTTGGTCAATGAGATAGAACGATATATAGTTGTTAGAACCAAATTGTGCACTCAAACCACAATCAGTTGAAGAATTTCTTGACTGAGACAATTCTAGTCAAAAAAATGGTCGACCGCGAAGGGTTCTGGAATGTTAATTTTATTAATGATCAAATTAGTCATTGCACCTATATTGACTCAACTATAATGACGAATTCTCATCATAGAACACTCTAGACACTCCCTAAAGTTGCCCTAGCCACCTGTAAGCCATTCCTATAAATAGTAGTGGTCTTAGGACACCCTAAACACAACTTGCACACTTGAATACATGATATCTCAAGAAAATTGAGTTATAGCATCATACTTGCAATCATTCATAGTTGTAATTTTGCATCCTTACTTTAACTTAGCCTACCACCACTCAAACTTGATATATAATTCGTGGTTTGGTCCATAATCTTGATTCATTAGGTCATTGTTGAGCTTACTTGGTGTATTCCTTTTCTCCCATCTTTAATCTAATGTTGTATAACATGATTGGATTACTCCTAGTTGTGGAGGTTGTATAAGTCATTAGAGAAGGAGTTTTTTCTAGGTGCTCCTCCACTGGCTGTCAAAGAAGAGGTCGTGATCTGGTGCTCTTCCATGTCTATGAGAGAAGAGGTGTTGCGATGCTCTTCCCAGTCTATCAAAGAAGAGATGTTCAGTTTTGAAAGAAGAGGGTTGATTTGTGATGTTTTGTGGCCGGTAAAGAAGTGGGTTTAGTTGAAATAATAGTTTTATAATTAGTCCTAACAAATAAATAAATAATTTTTTTTGTTGCGAATCCTAGTTGGAAATGACTATGTAACGGACTGACGTCATTGACGGAGCCACTCTAAATTTTGTCTCATCTTTGGTTTCTTACTTATTACCTTTATTTGTTAACATATTTTATAAATCTCTATTCACCCTCCTCAACATCTTTTCATTTGGTATTAGAGTAGGTTTTCAAGGAACCTTAATAGGTCATGAAGCATGGGGGAGAGCATACTCAGCCACCTCAACTTGGAAGGATCACACGTGAGTAGGCCTCCAGTGTTTGATGGGGCTAACTACACCTATTGAATGAGGAGGTTGCAGTTCTACTTCTAGGGAATAATCTTTGAACTATAGAATATGATAGCTCGTCCATACATATTTTCAACCATTGAGTTAGAAATATGGAGTCCTTATATGATAAAACAAGCTACACTCAATGTAAAGGTAGTAAGCATTATTTATTATTCTTTATCTATTAATGAATTTAATAGCATACCCTGATGTGAAACAACTCATGAAATTTGGTATAAATTAGCTATAACACATGAAGGAACTACCCAAGTTAAGAATACTAAAATTAGTATATTAAAACATAAGTTTCAAATTATTTCGTATGCAACCTAAGGAAATCATTACATAAATGTAAGCTAGATTTTCTAACATCATGAACAGCTTAAGTGCGTTGGTGAAGAACGTGAGTGAGGAAGATCAAGTATCCAAGATACTTAGATCATTGCCTCCCAGACACAAGTAAAAGGTTAATGCTATTGAGGAAGCTAATGATCTCACAACACTAAAGATGGAACAACTCATTAGGAACCTATAGATGCATGGATTCACTCTAGAAGATGAAGAAAGGATTGTGGTCGAACAACAAAGGGGAATAAAGAAGGGCCTTGTCCTTGAAGCCACCTCTAGGCCACACAAGCAGCAATGATGAAGAAACTGCTCTAATGGTAAGAAATATAAACTTTTGCATTCTTCCAGGTGTTTCAAATGCAGAAAGTAGGGTCACTTCAAGAATGAATGCATAAATATCAAGAAGAATAAGTCATCATTAAAGAAGAAAGCCAAGGGAGAAAAATCCTATAAAGTCGATTGGGATCAGTCAAGTGATCAAAGTGGAAGTAGCGAAGAGGAGGAGATAGAATGTCTCATGGCAAGAGAAGATGAAGAAGAAACTGATGAGATAGATATTTCTAAATTATCTAAAGAAGAATTAGTTAGTAGTCTTGAAGAAATTCATGCAAAATTTTATTAACTGCAAGTAACAAAAGAAGAAACTTACTAGATTTTTTGATGAGATTCACATTTATCTTGATAACCTTAATTCTGAAAATGATACTCTAAAATATTCAAGCAATGATATAAATGAATCTATTGAAAATCACAAGGCCCAATTACTTGTTCTTGAAAATACCAATAATGTTCTTTCTAAGAAAAGATTGATGTGTTTGCTAAATTAAAGGATTATCAAACTCAACCGATATTATGTGCAGATTCATATTATGATATTTTGGCTAAAGAAAGAGACACTTTACTTTCATATCTTTCTTAAGTAAATTTGGACATAACTAAAAAGCTTGCTGAAAATGTTGAATTACAAAAAAAGTCCCTAGAGTTAATGCAACGAAACAAAAGTCTAGATAATATGCTAGATAATTCTTCTAAACAAATAGGAAGAAGAGGTCTAAGGATATCTACCTAAAACGCAACTCAAAACAAAAAGAACATATGTTCCTAAAACTAGAACTATATATGTACCTAAAACTAAAGTTGTAAATTCTCAAAATATTCAAAAGAGAAATGAAATATATTTTACCTCATGTGATACTATCAATGTTTAGGTCATTACTTTTTCTCATGTGAATATTGAAAGAAAGGAGAAATTGGCATAGTTTGGGTTCCCAAACCTTCAACCTAAAATAAAAAGGGGAACTTGTTGAGATTTGACTTATGATTAATCTTTAGAAACACATTTATGTCTTATCTCAACCTAATTTAACATTCATTTGCATACCTTTTATTTAAACACATAATATTTGTATATCTTGTGTAAATTGTTAAAATAGAAATTCTGGAACTGCTTCTGGTCAAAAAAAAATTTGACCAAGTCTCTTGACTAAAAAATAGTTTGATCAAAAAAAATTTAGAAATTTAAATTGAGTGTTTTAGATGATGTCTATACAAATATTTTGTGCTTGATAATATAAGTTTCATGCATGCCTACTTTATTTTTCATTAACCATCATGGACTCTACTTGGGTGCTAAAAACCTTCTAAAAATTGCAGGATTAGGTGGTTGATAGTGGATGCTACAAGCATATGACTGGAGATAAAAAGGTTTTCAATCCACTAGAAAAGAAAAGACGATGATTTGTCACATTTATAGAAAATGACAAGGCCACCATCATGGGAATAGGTATATTTGAACTAATCTCACAATTAAGAATGTGTTATAATTAGATGCTTGCACCAAAATATTCTAAGTGTTATCAATTAGGTGATAGTGTTTTTGATGTGCTTTTCTACAAAACTTGTTGCAAATTGCTCGAAGAAGACACAAAAATATAGTTTATGAAGGAAAAAGAGTAGGCAATCTTTCTGCTCCTAGGCCTAACTCTGTGAAATCATTTTTTGGAAAATGACTTATTGCAAATGATAATACTCAGAATCTATGTCATAGAAGATTAGGTCATGCAAGTACTCATGTCATTAAAAATTTAATTAAACATGATCTAGTCCGTGGTTTGCCTAAAATTTATTTTGATAATCCTAAAAGTTGTGAACCTTGCAAATTAGGAAAGCAAATTAAAACTTCTTTTAACAAATCCTTAGTACATCTAGAGCTATTGAATTCGACCATGTGGATTTGTTTGGACCTATGAGAACACAGTCTATAGGTTGAAAGAAATATTACTTTTTAATTGTTGATGACTACAATAGATATATTTGGGTGCATTTTCTTTCTGGGAAAGATGATACTATTGGAATATTTATTCAGTTTTGCTCAAAAATTGAAAATCAACTTCAAATAAAATTTGCACCATTAGGAGTGATCACGTGGGATAATTTGAAAAAACCATGCAATCAAAGATTTCTTCTCATTTAAAGGTTATACCCATAATTTTTTAGCCCCCCCGACACTCCACAACAAAGTGGTTCATTAGAAAGGAAAAATCATTCTTTATAAGAAATGGCTAGAATCATGTTATTAGACCATGACACACCTAAAACTTTTAAGTCGAAGTCATTAGTACCGCATGTTATGTTCAAATTAGAATCTTAATTCATCCATGACTTAGAAAGACTCTTTCTGAAATACTCTTTTTAAAGAAACCAAGAGTAGATTACTTTCACACCTTTGGAACTCCATGCTAAATTTTAAACACCAAACATGATAGAGACAAATTTGATCCCAAATCACAACAAAGGTTCTTCTTAGGTTACTCAAACTCAAGTAAGGCCTATAGAATTTTTTAGTAATGTCTCTAAAAAAGTAGAAGAGTCAATTCATGTAACAATTTATGAAAATCAAATAAATAGTGAAATAGAAAATGATCTTTCGCAACAAATTGAAGATTAACCATATCACCTAAAGAAGCTAATAATGTTGAAAATGAACAACATCAATATCAAAATGAAGAATCACATAAATCTATTCCAATAATAGTAAAAGACCATCCACAAGATCTAATAATCAGTGATCCTTTTGATAAATTCAAAACTAGATCTTCTTTTAGAGATGTTGCTAACACGGCCTTTGTATCCATAATTGAACCAAAAAAGTTTGATGGGGCTCCTAAATATGATTATTAGATCATTGCTATGCAAGAATAACTAAATAAATTCATTAAGAATGATTTATGGGATTTGATTCCTAGACCTAAAGATAAAACCATTATCAGAACAAAATGGGAATTTTGTAACAAGTTAAATGACGTCAGGGAAATTGTTAGGAACAAAGCTGGATTGGTTGCTCAAGGGTATAATCAGCAAGAAAGAATTAATTTTGATGACACCTATGCTCCAATATCTAGACTTGAATCAATTCATATGTTATTAGCTCTAGATGCATAGAGAAACCATCAAACTCTGTCAAATGGATGTTAAAAATGCATTTTTAATGGAATAATACAAGAAGAATTTATGTTTCTCAACCTCATGGTTTTGAAGATCCAAAACATTCTGACCGTGTTTACAAATTGAAGAAAGCATTATACAGTTTAAAGCAAGCTCTTAGAAATTGTTATGAATGTCTCAAAAATTTTATTTTTGAAAATGATTTCTCTATGGACAAATTAAAGCCTGGGCTGCTTGAAAAAAATTATGAATTGGAATCTCTCATCATTCAAATATGTGTTGATGATATTAGTTTTGGTGCTTCAAGTGAATCACTTTGCACACAATTTAGTGATATTATGCAAATGGAATTTGAATTGTGTCTCAATTGTGAGTTAACATTTTTCTTGGGTTTTCAAATTAAAGATACTCATCGTGATATTTTACTTAACCAAGAAAAATATGCAAAAGAACCATTGAAATGATTTAATATGAAAAAAACAACCAAGCATCTACTCCAATGGGCACCTCCAGAAAAATTGGCAAAGATGAGAATGGTGAACCCATTGACTACTCCTTATATAGAGGTATGATTGGTAATTTATTATACTAGTAGTCTATGAAATAAATATTAATTTCATGACAAGAATTAAATTTTTATCAAAAATTATTTAATGTCATGGTAAGAATTACTTAGTCAAGCTCACTCAATCATCATTACATAATAATCATGCTCAAAAGTATCACCTCCGGTCGACAAAATAGTGGACCAAGAATCTTTTCGGTCGACAAATGTCTCAACTGAGTTTCACTCGGTGGGACCCTTGGTCGACTGTCCTTATATCGGTCAACAATTTTCTTATCAATATCTCAGTTAAACAATACCTAGATTGGGAGGGCCTTGCTTGACAAAATTCACGATCGAGAATGAATATGAATGTTGCTAAAATTTCGAATGATATCGACCAAACTAGCCATTTTTACTATTGGAATGTGACCATTAGAAACTCGATTGGAAAGTTTATCTACCAAGGATTCTATTTTTCTATACATAGCCACCAATTCAACCATTCTTCTCACGACTCATTGAGTAAACTTCTCTAGCA
This sequence comes from Alisma plantago-aquatica, assembly GCA_963693085.1. Lineage (NCBI taxonomy): Eukaryota > Viridiplantae > Streptophyta > Magnoliopsida > Alismatales > Alismataceae > Alisma > Alisma plantago-aquatica. The sequence goes on along the minus strand of OY856410.1, from coordinate 390,974,071 downwards.
TCCTTTGGCCACTCCTTAGAGCATTCCCTCAATAACTTTCATTCCCCCTCTTCACCCATCTTCTTCCACTCAATTCTTGCTCTACTACCTCAAGATGGCTTCATATTCAGCTTGTAGTGGCAAGAAGCAAGTTGCATCCAAGAAGGGGTGTTCCATCTCAGCGACTCCAGCACTGACGGTCATTAATGGGATATCATTCACCGACGTTGTTGTTGGAGAGAGGTACATGTTTCTCACCTCCAAGATGCCTTTTCCTCACTGAACCATGGAAACAAATGACTTCTCTGATCTCCTAAACCTTCCTTGCCTCTTCCAATCCCAAACACTTCAAAAATTTCTTACTCCCTCATTTTGTTGCTAGTTCACGCAAGCAATCATAAATTTTATTCTAACCTTGTTTGGGACACAAATGACCATTATTCCTTCACTTCCATGGTTAAGGGTTATGATTTGATTTTCCTAAAATTGACATCCTAGAAGTGTTAGACATAAATACTATCGAATATGTTGAATTTATAGATCTCCCAACAGGCAACCCCATCAACAAACTTTCCAACAATCAACAAAATGAAGTGAGTTAGTTTCACTAAAAGAACCATCTTTCTTACAAACACCACTCCTCAAGAACAAAGAGGAACCTACTATGCTACTTATCTCACCCCAACATCTAGGATAGTAAACCTCATTCTTATCCATAATATTCTTCCTAGGGCAAACAGTTGAAATCCCTCAGTTTAGGATGTATCTTATCTATGTAGTTATTTTCTCACAATCTCTCATTTCCCTAACCCCTTCACCTTGGCGATTAGGGATCTAGGCCATAAACACTTCTCCACCCTCTGGGATTTTTATCTTGTAGGTTCAAGTGCTCTGGCTTACTCTTCTGGTCCATTCTCTGAGATGGCAGCAGCACTGGAAGACGGTATGCGGGTCTTCAGCTAACAGAAGAAGAGGAATTGATTAATGTGGAACCAGACAGAAGAGGTGAAGAGGAGGATCATACTAAATAAGCTCTAGTAGGAAGGTTATTAACATATCACACCTTCAATTTCAAAGCTATGGAACGAACCTTAACGCAGGCATGGAGTCTGTGGGAGAAAGTGGAATTTAAACAAAATGTAGAGGAGATATTTGTCATCTAGTTTGCCCAATAGAGAGATAGACATAGGGTTATTGATGGAGCATCGTGAAATTTTGATGGCAAGCAATTATTATTCAAAGACACATGCAAAGAAGAGAAGCCCAGGAATATTGTCATCAACAGGAGTCATGTGACGTCTGTTGCCAAACATCGATTAAGATTAAAGCGGAAGCAGTCGTTAGCAGCGGAATTACTGAAAATCACTAAAAATTAAAACTTTTTACAAAGAGATCCACAAACTGAAAAACTCTTTCATACAGAACCAAAGTAAGTTATTTACATTCTGGTTCATCAGTACATCTCTTTATCATCCCTTTCTCGAAAGTTACAAGCATCAACTTCCCTGTTAAGCTATACATAGGCAGTATGAAAATCTCGAGGCATCAAGGCAAAATCTCAGATCAATATTAAACTAACTAATGACTCCTAGGACCTGAGAGTACAGAGACGACACATAGGACTCTCTATTTACAAGACATGACAGCCAGTGTCTCCATCTCAGGATTCACTGTTGTCCTTGTTGTTGTTGTTGCTGCTGTTCTTCCCTTGTTGTAGGGTTTCTACTTCCTCTTCTGTGTTTACCTAAAAAGTTGAATTCCATGGGGGTGAGACAATTGAAATTGTCCCAATGAGAGATATAACTCTCTTCCGGAAACATCATTATTGTAGATAATAGATTAAAACTGAGTAGTAGAATCATAAATATTCAACAACAGCTACATCATTGACTAAACTATGTAGAGCAGTATTCTTTATTCAAGTCAATTCAGTTATGTCTTGATAAAGAAGGATGTCATTTATTCAATAAGGAATATGGAGAACATATATAGCATTTATCCAATTAAGACCTATTAAACAATGTATCATCAACCATTGATTCTCGTATTTCAACTCTAAGAAAATACACTACACGGTTGATTACATTTTACAATCATAGCTTAAGCCCTGAGGAGACGAGGTATACCGCTCATACTCCAACCGACCATTGTGAAATCAAAATCGGTACCATACATAGGTCAATAGAAGAGTCGGATTCCTATGACCTCATCTTCCTCAGTCAGTGTGAGGACCAAATGTAGGACATCTTGTATCTCTGCCAAATAGCTTTCCAGGGTATAATGGCAACTTTGCTATTAGAGTTACAGTGGCATGTTGTACTCTCTTCACAATCGAGAGATATTATATTTATCTCACATCGATTCGGCATTAACATCATCAGGAGATTAGTGATACATCCATCTTGGAATATATGTAATGTAGGATTGAGAGATTTAATGTTTATCTCACCTCAATTCCTCCATTAGTGCATAAGGATATTTTCTCCCATAACCCCCACCCCCCACATACTCACAAGTATGCCCTCTAGGAGTTCCTGTAGGAACACCCATTTCACCATCACCAAACTGCTGACGATGATGGATCTATAGTCAGGGCTCTACATGATATCATTTCACTTGATTATTTAAGTATATTACAATATTCTTTTAGCATCAAACATGTTTTCAAACATAAACCATTATAACAAATGCGATAAAGAATGAGTAGTATTTCTATCAAGTTCTTTTCACAGCTTTATTAACATTGGGATCTCAGTCCCTCATCATTTCATCATCCTGATTCAAGAATATGGGTGTACAAACCCTTAGATCATCAAAAAACTTGTTACCACTTTAATAGGTAACTTAATGCCCTCAGGTCATCTGACCAATGTAAGCATGATAATTGCAATGTAGGTATTTCACATGGCTCTTAAAGCCCATTAATCTCTTTTGTTTCCCCTCACTAGGCAACACGACATATTATGGCTCACAAGGTCCATAAGGCAGTTTCAATAAATAAAACATCATAGCTCATACCTGGCTATGTTCATCATCTAATAGAACATGCATGGTTAGTACAGATGATAACAATTACATCAATTTCATATCAACACTATACAAAAACACTTATAGCACCAATATTCAAGGGTAACACCACTATTCCCTTACTAGGGTTAGGGTTTCCCTTTTTATTTCAATCAGGGTTACTCATCCCTTTTACAAAGTTAGGACCAATTATTCTTCATTTCACTATCCAAGGTTAGAGTTTCACATTATATAATATAACCCAGAATTAGGGTTTCACATACACCTTCACCGTATTTAGAATTAGGGTTTACTATTCACATCACATCACCCTAGATTAGGGTTTATATTCCATAACCCACAATTAGGGTTTACTATTCACATCACATCACCCTAGATTAGGGTGTATATTCAATAACCCACATTAGGGTTTACTATTCACATCACATCACCCTAGATTAGGGTTTATATTTAATAACCCACAATTAGGGTTTACTATTCACATCACATCACCCTAGATTAGGGTTTATATTCAATAACCCACAATTAGGGTTTGCTATTCACATCACATCACCCTAGATTAAGGTTGATCATCAAAATACTCTAAATTAGGGTTTTTCATGTCCTTACCCTAAATTAGGATTATTCCATCGCCATGGATTAGGGTTTCACCTATCATTTCCCTCACTTAGGGTTAACTATCACCATGGATTAGGGTTTCACTTATCAGTGTCCTCAATTAGGGTTAGGCCCATTGACCTTCTTAATTAAGTTTCATGATCTCTTATTCAAGGATCATCCCCTAATTACACATTCATACACGTTGAAAGTGTTAAGACTTAACCATTTACATGATTATCATTCATGTAGGAAGTCCCTTCTCTCCCTTATCCTTTATAAGATGATATTTATATCAGACTTCATTGGATTAGGTCAACTAAGCTTGTTTGAAGGGTTGACACCCTGTATTATGTCATTACTTCCTTAATCATCAAGGATTAATCATTCATAAGGTATTAATCACCCTATCTTATTAAGAGTACAATTACCATAATCATCCTCGAATTACATCATGTAATGTTCAATTAAACAATTGGCCTTTAATCACCTTAAATGTACATATGGTTTTGATTAATTATTCCTCAAATGGTCTTGGTCCCTTAGACCTCAAACGTTCTTGACCAACCAGACCTCAAATGGGCTTGCATGGATTACCTTCAAACGGTTTAAGACCATTAAGACCTCCAAATGGTCTAGGTCTTGCGGTTTGAAATCGTTTGGTAAAGGTAGTGCTTGAAACCGTTTGCCAAAGTAGATGTTTGAAACCATTTGCTAAAGTAGATGTTTGATCCTGTTTGAGTCTCAATCGGTTTGGGATCGTTTGGTCCCAAACGGTCTTGAGACTGTTTGGACTCATATGGTCTTGAGACCATTTGGTACCAAACGTTCTTGAGACCGTTTGGACTCAAACGGTCTTGAGACCATTTGGTCCAAACCTCCTCAAAACCGATTGCACCAAAAATGGTCTCAACCACATATAATGGTTTAGGGTTTTCAAGGTTGATTCCCTCATCGATTGAATTCATGTAACCACTCATCAATTGAGCCTAAGCATCATACTTCAAGTGAGCTTAATAATTATCCATCAATTGAATTAACTCCCAATTGATCATTAAATAGAGTTTTGAATCTAATTGGATTGGGGTCTGAAATCGATGAACCCTCAATGTTAATCATTGTGAAACTAATTCTTTGAATCATTGGACCACCATCCAAATTGGACGAGACCTGACCTCAAACGTTCTTGAGGTCATTTGTATGACCTCCAAATGGTCTTGAGACCATTTTCCCATTCCATTATGAAAATATGTGGAATCCAATTAGGGTTTAGGTCATTGGATTGATCATCAAATCAGCAATTGATTGCATTACAATTTGGTATCTTTGGATCTTCAAATACCCAACCAAACTCAACCCTAGACCTCCAAAGGGTCTTAGTTCACCTCCAAACGGTCTTGAGACCGTTTGGGTGATCTCCAAATGGTCTTGAGACCGTTTGGTTAATCAACCCAAAGTTTTAAGTCAATCAATTAAGAAATCAGCACTTAACCCAATTAGGGTTTAGTGATTGTTGGTCCTTCAACTAATGAACCCCTTGGAATTAATCAATTATATTTAATGGGTCATCAACCATCATCATTAGAATCCATTTCTCCAAATGGTCAACCCTATTCAACTCTCCCAAACGGTTTGATGAAACCGTTTATGTTCAAACGATCTTGTGCAAACCGATTGAACACTTTTGTTGAAACCGTTTGGACTAGGATTTTCTTGGGAAAAGTGTCCAATATGATGTCATCATCATCTTCCTTCGTTCATCCAAGAACTACTGCCATTTTTATGGAAATTATAGTGATAAATCAAAGGAAGTTAAAATTAGAACAAGATGAACAACAAATCATGGAGAATTGAATGCAATATCAATGTTTAAGGGTTTAAGTTATATAAACTGCCTTCTAATCTGATTCCAAGATCCAAGCTCCATGACTCCAATGGTAAATGAAGCTTTGAAAACTACCCAAGGTCTGTTCTCATGCTTTTGGATGAAATAGTTGGCTAGAGTTGAAGATTGGATGGAGAAAATAAGCAATCAAACATTTATTTTCGGTTTTCACTGCGAAACCAAGGTGAAAGAAGGTCAAGAACTTACCAAAAGGTTGAGGTCGTCCTTCTCTTGCTCCTAAGCTCTATTGAGGTCGGCCAAAGAAAGAAGAGAAAAGGAATTCTGAAAAAGATCCTTAAGTGGATAGGAAATGAGATATGTATAAGGAAATTCAAAGGAAATAGAAAATGGAATTAATTCCTTTAATTTCCAAAATTATTTCCACAACTTCCCCCTCATTTATTTGGCCGAGAATCCATCTTCATCCCCTTGCAAAACCTATTCATTATCCAAGAATTAAAGGAAAAGAAATTAAGCACCTTAAACATATTATACTAATACCCCATTTTAGTGGATAATACTTTTTATTAACTTAATGTGAGTGGAGTCTCCACTCACTCAAGATCTTTTCATGCCTTAGCAAGGCACAAGCTCGTCCAAAACTTTTGCAAATTCATCCCTCAACTTTTGGTTTAAGGGCTCCTTAATTAATATATTATTTTTGCATTAAATTGAAGTAAAGTTCCTTTTATTCTTAAATCTTGATTATTTTAATATCAAGAGTCTCTCTCCTCCAAATTAATTGAAATGAGGAGCCCCTCTCATTTTATTTGCTCTACATGATGCCATGAAACATGAGGGACCCTCTAGAAGTGGTAATTTGCATATTGAACCCTAGGTTTTGGGTAAATTGCACATTACACCAAAACTAGGTTTTAATGCACAAGGATTGCTCAACAAGCTCTATCTTGGTGCTCAAGTTTGTGGAAGCCATACCACTACATCATACTCACTCTTATGATGTCTCAACATCTGAGGAACATTTTATCATGCACAATTTGCATGTTAACCCTTCAATTTGGGTAATTTTCACTTTAGTCCAAAATTAACAAAACAATGTTTCAACATTATTCAAAAAGGACTAAAATTGAAATATAAGTTCCTCTTGGACCTTAATTACTTTTCAGGAAATAAGATCAAGCATCTAATCAACTTTATTAGGCAAAACACCTAGGGTTAGAACATAACCCAGGTCAGGGATGTTACAAATAATCCACCCCTTACAAGGATTTCATCCCCAAAATCATTAATAAGACATTTTAAGAGAAAAGAGTAGGATATTTCCTCCTCATCTCTTCCTCTAGTTCCTATGTAGCTTCTTCGATGCCACTGTGATTCCAGAGGACTTTTACAAGACAAATGTCTTTCTTTTTTAGCTTCTTCATTCTTTTATCAAGGATCGTCACAGGTCCTTCAACATATGATATGTCATCATTTAATTCTACCTCCATAGGTTGTAGAACTAATTCTATGTCAGTATGACACTTTCTCAACATGGAGATGTGGAACACTGGATGCAACTTATGCAACTTAGGTGGTAACTCCAGCTTATAAACTACCTTTCCAATCTATTCAATGATTGGATAAGGCCCCATAAATCTAGGAGCTAACTTTACCTTTCTTCCAAAACTAAGGACTCCTTTCCAGGGTGAGACCTTGAGATAAACTCTGTCTCCAACTTGGTATTCTAAAGGTCTTTGCCATTTGCCGGCGTATGATTTCTATCTATCCTGTGCAGTCCTTAATTGTTGTTGTATTACTTTAATCTTCGCAGTTGTCTGCTGCACTAGTTCAGGACCAAAAAATTGATTTTCTCCAGTTTCATACCAACATAAAGGAGATGTAAAACGTCTTCCATATAATGCTTCATATGGTGCCATGTCAATATTGTGCTGATAGCTATTATTGTAAGCAAATTCTATCAAGCTCGGGTGTAGATCCCCACTTCCTACAAACTGAAGGACACATGCCCTAAGTAAGTCCTCCAAGGTTTGTATAGTCCTTTTCGATTGTCCATCTGTCTATGGGTGAAAGGCAGTACTAAACCTTAACTGTGTACCCAAAGCTTTACGAAGTCGTTCCCAAAAAGGACTCTTGAACTGGGGACCTCTATCAGAAACGATAGTGGCTGGAACCCCGTGCAACCACACTATCTCATCTACATATAACTGTGCTAGCTTCTCGGCAGTGTAGGTTGTTTTGACGGGTAAGAAATGTGCTTTCTTAGTCAACCTATCAACTATCACCCAAATGGAATCATAACCTTTAGTTGTTCTAGGAAAACCAACCACAAAGTCCATGGTTACATGATCCCATTTCCACTATGGTATAGGCAAAGGTTGCACTGTTCCTGTAGGCTTTTGATGTTCAACTTTAACCTGATGACACACCGGACACCACATAACAAACTCAGCAATGTCTTTCTTCAACCCGGGCCACCAACACATATCTTTTAAGTTATGATACATCTTAGTGCTCCATGGATGCATAGCATACATCAAAGAATGTGCTTCTTCCAGAACTAACTTTCTCAAATCATTGGCATCAGGTACTACAATCCTACCATGGTAACAGACTACCTGATCCTCTGAATCATGGAAACCGTCTCATTTTTCACTACCATATTTTGATCTAATCTGCTGAACTACAACATCATCTTGCTGTGCTTCTTTAATATGATGTCTCAGAGTTGGTTTTATGTGCATCTCAACTAACAACCCGGCTAACAATGATACTTTGAACTGTACATTGTTTTGCCTCAAGGATATAAACATATCCCTCTTAGAGCACATTAAAGAGTTCAATAGTGCTTTATCTAAGGTTGGTGTTGCTGATTTTCTACTTAGTGCATCAGCTACTACATTAGCATTCCCTGGATGATAATCAATTGTACAATCGTAGTCCTTTATTAATTCCATCTAGCGGCGTTGCCTCATGTTCAGCTCATGTTGTGAAAAGATATACTTTAGGTTCTTATGGTCTGTGAAAATCTGGAATGTTTCTCCATAGAGATAATGTCTCCAGATCTTCAAAGCACGGACAACAACAACTAGTTCTAGATCATGTGTTGGATAATTCTCCTCATGTTTCTTAAGCTGTCAAGAAGCAAAAGAAATCACTTGTTTATCCTACATCAACACACATCCTAAGCCATTCTTAGATGCATCACAGAAAACTATGTACCCTTTTCCCTGCTCAGGTAACACCAGCACAGGTGCACTTGTCAACCTTTCTTTCAACAACTGGAAAGAATGTTGACACTTGTCATTCCAGACAAAAGGAACTTCCTTCCTGGTCAACTTGGTTAGGGGTAAAGATAAAGAGCTGAAGTTCTTAATGAACCTCATGTAATAGCTTGCCTACCCTAAGAAACTGCGTATCTCTGTCGGCGTTTTTGGCTATTCCCATTGCAGGATAGATTCTACCTTCTTAGGATCAACATGAATACCTGAGGCAGATATTTCGTGTCCGACAAAAGAAACTTCTGGTAACCAGAACTCACATTTTCTAAACTTAGCATACAACTTATGCTCTCTTAGCAAAGTTAGAGTCTGACGGAGATGCTTCTCATGCTGTTGAGCATCTCTACTGTATATCAGGATGTCATCAATGAAGACAACTACACATAGATCAAGAAAAGGTCGAAATATTCTATTCAGGAGTTCCATGAATGCAGCTGGTGCATTAGTTAGTCCAAATGACATAACTATGAACTGATAGTGACCATACCTTATCCTAAAGGCAGACTTAGGTATGTCACCCTCCTTAATATGCAACTGATGGTATCCATACCTCAGATCTATCTTAGAAAAGACTGTTGCACCACGCAACTGATCAAACAAGTCATCAATCCTTGGCAGAGGATACTTGTTCTTTATAGTTACCTTGTTCAACTGTCTGTAATCAATGCATAATCACATCGATCCATCTTTCTTTTGAACAAAAAGAACCAGAGCACCCCAGGGTGAAGTGCTCGGTCGGATAAAGCCCTTCTCAAGTAACTCCTGCAACTGTTTCTTAAGCGCTACCATTTCAGCAGGTGTTATTCTACATGGTGTTTATGCTATAGGTTGTGTACCTGGAATTAGATTAATCTCAAAGTCAATCTCTCGGGGCGGAGGTACACTTGGAAGTTATTTAGGGAATACATCCTCAAATTGTTGGACTACCAAAACTTCAGAAGGATTAGAACTCTCCATGGTGGTATCTACCACGTGTTCCAAGAATGCAAAACATCCTTGCCTCATCAACTTCTCAGCTATCATAGCTGACACAAGACAGGTTGGAAGAATCTTTCTGTCTCCTTGAAAGATCCATGTGTCACTATCATCTGTGAACACAGCTTGCTTGGACTCACAATCCAAGACAACCTTGTACTTTTCTAGGGTATCCATCCCAAGAATTATATCAAACCCATGCATCTCAAGTGGTATAAGATCCACTTGAAAGCGATGTTCAGAGAAGAAAAGAGTGCAGGAAGAACACACCTCCTGCAACACTGTAGATCCCATCAAAGGAGTTTCTAACTTCAAACTTTCTACCCTATGACCAACTATCATATTGCAGTCAAGAATCACTCTTCAAGTGATAAAGGAATGCGTAGCACCTGGATCAATTAAAATAGATATGACGCAGGATACAAACATATCGGAATAAAATAGTTCCATCTGACATGTCACAACCTGAGGGTTGACTACTGCATCAGGCTAATTCATTGCATAGAATCTCGTTGTCGCCTGCGGTTGATTTGGTGCTCGATTACTAGGTGTCGATGATCCAACTTGGGTTGCTTGTCCACGTCCTCTTGTGCCACTTGGAAATGGTCACCTCTGAGAGCCTTGCTGACTCTTCCTCTGAGGTTGAGTCACACTTGCTTCTCTGGCTCAACAATCCTTCATCAGATGCCCCATCTTAACACATATGAAACAACCTCTATTCCCTGGATGTTGTCTGGATGGTCCTGTTACCGACACAGATGTTGAGCTGTGGGCTCCTTGCGGTGGTAAACTACGGCCTCTATCCCTATTAGACATCCATTGCGTCTAGGTATTAAACCTTGGTGGTGCCATTGGTGCAGAAAACGCGGTTTTTTAAAACTTTTGGATAAGGGTCCTTGAAACAGAGGATACACCTTCTTGCTCTTAGTATGTCGCTTCTCTGTCACAGACCTCTCTATGCATCTCACAGACTCCAAAAAAGTAGCAAACCTCTCCCTATTCTCTAATGCAGACACAGGAGTGGTCAAATCGGTGTTCAACCCCTTATCAAAATGTTGAATCCTTTCTTCATCTATAGCTCCCATATTCAGATAGAACCGCAAAAGTTGCATGAACTTAGCCTCATACTCACTAATGTTCATTGGTCCCTGTCTTAATCTCTCAAATTGAGAGATCTTCTCATCTAGGAAGGTCTTAGGAAAGTATCTATTGACGAATTCTCATCGGAATACTTCCCATTCGATCTCTACACATGGCCTCTTTCCCTCCTCTATGGTTCACCAATGACCAGCACTCCCTTTAAGAAGGTACACAGCATGTCTAACCTTCTCAACTTATGGGATGTTAAGGATTCTAAAGGCCTTCTCTAGCTCATTCAACCACATGTCCACATCTGTTGGGTCAGTTGTTCCAGCATATTCTATGGCTCCAACCCTGTGAAGTCATTCAAATGTCTTGCCGGCTCCCTATCCTTCATGGTGGGTAGGTGCCCTAGGTGCAGGTAATGGCATCCTATCTGTCATATTAGTCATGGCAGCCATAAACTGCCTAAATATGGCTTGGATGGCTGGGTTCCCCATATTTTCTTGATTGAACTGGGGTTGTTCAGGTATGGGCTCCTCCCTATCATAGTCTCTTGCACCTCCTCCTGGTGCAGCAATGCTGCTCTCAGCAGCATGTTCATCGTGTGATCCAGACATCTTTAGTTTTTCTTCTCCTCCTATATGAGCAAAAGACACTATCAGATAAACTGGAAGACACTAGAACAGACTCAACAACCGTAGTCTTATGTCTCTGTAGACTCAGCGAACCTAGGGCTCTAATACCACTAAATTGTGACGTCTATTGCCAAACATCGATTAAGATTAAAGAGGAAGCGGTCGTTAGCAGTGGAAGTACTGAAAATCACTAAAATTAAAACTTTTTATAAAGAGATCCATAAACTAAAAAACTCTTTCATACAAAACCAAAGTAAGTTATTTACATTCAGATTCATCAGTACATCTATGTATCATCCCTTTCTCAAAAGTTACAAGCATCAACTGCCCTATTAAGCTATACATATGGAGTATGAAAATCTCAAGGCATCAAGCCAAAATTTCATATCAATATTAAACTAACTACTAACTCCTAGGACCTGAGAGTACAGAGATGACACATAGGACTCTCTATTTATAGGACATGACAACCATTGTCTCGACTTGAAGATTCACTGCTATCCTTGATGTTGCTACTGTTGCTGTTGTTCTTCCCTTGATGTAGGGTTTGTACTTCCTCTTCTATGTCTACCTAAAAAGTTGAATTCCACAGGGGTGAGTCAATTGAAATTGTCCCAGTGAGAGATATAACTCTCTGTCAGACACATCATTATTGCAGATAATAGATTAAAACTGAGCAGTAGAATCATAAATATTCAACAGCAGCTATATCATTGACTAAACTATGTAGAGCAGTATTCTTTATTCAAGTCAATTCAGTTATTTCTTGATAAAGAAGCATGTCATTTATTCAATAAGGAATATGAAGAACATATATAACATTTATCCAATTAAGACATATTAAACAATGTATCATCAACCATTGATTCTCATATTTCAACTCTAAGCAAATACACTACACGGCTGATTACATTTTACAATCATAGCTTAAGCCCTGAGGAGATATGGTATATTACTCATACTCCAACTGACCATTGCGAAATCAAAATAGGTACCATACATAGGTCAATAGAAGAGCCGGATTCCCATGACCTCATCTTCCTCAGTCAGTGTGAGGACCAAATGCAGGACATATTGTGTCTCTACCAAATAGCTTTCTAGGGTATACAGGCAACTTCGCTATTAGAGTTATAGTGGCATGTTGTACTCTCTTCACAATCGAGAGATATGATATTTATCTCACATCGATTCGGCATTAACATCATCGGGAGATTAGTGATACATCCATCTCGGCATATATGTAATGAAGGATTGAGAGATTTAATGTTTATCTCACATCAATTCCTCCATTAGGGCGTAAGGATATTCATGCCCATAACCCCCCACATACTCACAAGTATGCCCTCCACGAGTTCCTGTACGAAAACCCATTTCACCATCACCAAACTACTGAAGATGATGGATCTATGGTCAGGACTCTACATGATATCATTTCACTTGATTATTTAAGTATATTACAATATTCTTTTAGCATCAAACATGTTTTCAAACATAAACCATTATAACAAATGCTATAAAGAATGAGTACTATTTCTATCCAGTTCTTTTCACAGCTTTATTAACATTGGGATATCAGTCCCTTATCATTTAATCATCTTGATTCAAGAATATGGGTGTACAAACCCTTAGATCATCAAAACACTTGTTACCACTTTAACAGGTAACTTAATGCCCTCAGGTCATCTAACCAATGTAAGCATTATAATTGCAATGTAGGTATTTCACATGGCTCTTAAAACCCATTAATCTCTTTTGTTACCCCTCACTAGGAAACACATCATATTATGGCTCACAAGGTCCATAAGACAGTTTCAATAAACAAAGCATCACAGCTCATACCTGGCTATGTTCATCATCTCATAGAACCTGCATGATTAGTACAGATGATAATAGTTACATCAATTTCATATCAGCACTATAAAAAAACACTTATAGCATCACTATTCAAGGGTAACACCACTATTCCCTTACTAGGGTTAGGGTTTCCCTTTTTATTTCAATCAGGGTTACTCATCCCTTTTGCTAAGATAGGACCAATGATTCTTCATTTCACTATCCAAGGTTAGAGTTTCACGTTATATAATATAACCCAGAATTAGGGTTTCACATACACCTTCACCTTATTTAGAATTAGGGTTTACTATTCACATCACATCACCCTAGATTAGGGTTTATATTCCATAACCCACAATTAGGATTTACTATTCACATCACATCACCCTAGATTAGGGTTTATATTCAATAACCCACAATTAGGGTTTACTATTCACATCACATCACCCTAGATTAGGGTTTATGTTCAATAACCCACAATTAGGGTTTACTATTCACATCACATCACCCTAGATTAGGGTTTATATTTAATAACCCACAAATAGGGTTTACTATTCACATCACATCACCCTAGATTAGGGTTTATCATCAAAATACTCTAAATTAGGTTTTTTCATGTCCTTACCCTAAATTAGGATTATTCCATCTCCATGGATTAGGGTTTCACCTATCATTGCCCTCAATTAGGGTTAACTATCACCATTGATTAGGGTTTCACTTATCATTGTCCTCAATTAGGGTTAGGCCCATTGACCTTCTTAATTAAGGTTCATGATCGCTTATTCAAGGATCATACCCTAATTACACATTCATACACATTGAAAGTGTTAAGACTTAACCATTTACATGATTATCATTCATGTGGGAAGTCCCTTTTCTCCCTTATCCTTTATAAGATGATATTTATATCAGACTTGATTGGATTAGGTCAACTAAGCTTGTTTGAAGGGTTGACACCCTGTATTATTTCATTACTTCCTTAATCATCAAGGATTAATCATTCATAAGGTATTAATCACCCTATCTTATTAAGAGTACAATTACCATAATCATCCTTGAATTGCATCATGTAATGTTTAATTAAACAATTGGCCTTTAATCACCTTAAATGTACATACGGTTTTGATTAATTATTCCTCAAACGGTCTTGGTCCCTTAGACCTCAAATGGTATTGACCAACCAAACCTCAAATGGTCTTGCATGGATTACCTTCAAATGGTTTAAGACCGTTTAGATCTCCAAACGGTCTAGGTCTTGTAGTTTGAAACCATTTGGTAAAGGTAGTTCTTGAAACCGTTTGCCAAAGTAGATATTTGAAACCCTTTGCTAAAGTAGATGTTTGAAACCATTTGAGTCTCAATCAGTTTGGGATCGTTTGGTCCCAAACGGTCTTGAGACTGTTTGGACTCAAACGGTCTTGAGACTATTTGGTCCAAACCTCCTCAAAACCGATTGGACTAAAAATGGTCTCAACCACATATATTGGTTTAGGATTTTCAAGGTTGATTCCCTCATCGATTCAATTCATGTAACCACTCATCAATTGAGCCTAAGCATCATACTTCAAGTGAGCATAATAATTATCCTTCAATTGATTTAACTTCCAATTGATCATCAAATAGGGTTTTGAATCTAATTGGATTGGGGTTTGAAATCGATGAACCCTCAATGTTAATCATTGTGAAACTAATTACTTTGAAATCATTGGAGCACCATCTAAAATGGACATGAACTGACCTCAAACGGCCTTGAGGTCGTTTGGATGACCTCAAAACGGTCTTGAGACCATTTTCCCATTCCATCATGAAAATATGTGGAATCCAATTAGGGTTTAGGTCATTGGGTTGATCATCAAATCAGCAATTGATTGCATTACAATTTGGTATCCTTGGATCTTCAAATACCCAACCATAATCAATCCTAGACCTCCAAATGGTCTTAGTTGACCTCCAAATCTCCAAATGGTCTTGAGGCCATTTGGGTTAATCAACCCAAAGTTCTAAGTCAATCAATTAAGAAATCAGCACTTAACCCGATTAGGGTTTGGTAATTGTTGGTCCTTCAACTAATGAACCCTTTGGAATTAATCATTATATTTAATAGGTCATCAAACATCATCATTAGCATCCATTTATCCAAATGGTCAACCCTGGTCAACTCTCCCAAATGGTTTGAAATTGTTTACTCCCAAATGGTTTGAAACTGTTTACTCCCAAACGGTTTGATGAAATCGTTTAAGTTCAAACGGTCTTGTGCAAACCGATTGAACACTTTTGTTGAAACCGTTTGGACTAGGATTTTCTTGGGAAAAGTGTCCAAGATGATTTCATCATCATCTTCCTTCGTTCATGCAAGAACTACTGCCGTTTTCATGGAAATTACAGTGATAAATCAAATGAAGTTCAAATTAGAACGAGATGAACAACAAATCATGGAGAATTGAATGCAATATCAGTGCTTAAGGGTTTAAGTTATATAACCCGCCTTCTAATCTGATTCCAAGATCCAAGATCCATGACTCCAATGGTGTATGAAGCTTTGACAATTGCCCAAGGTCCGTTCTCAAACTTTTGGATGAAATAGTTGGCTAGAGTTGAAGATTGGATGGAGAAAACAAGGAATCAAGCATTGATTTTCGGTTTTCACCATGAAACCAAGGTGAAAGAAGGTCAAGAACTTACCAACAGGTTGGGGTCGTCCTTCTAGTTATCCTAAGCTCTCTTGAGGTCTGCCAAAGCAAGAAGAGAAAAGGAATTCTGAAAAAGATCCTTAAGTGGATAGGAAATGAGATATGTATAAGGAAATTCCAAGGAAAGAGAAAATGGAAATAATTCCTTTAATTTCCAAAATTATTTCCACAACTTCCCCCTCGTTTCCTTGGCAACGAAGCCATCTTCATCCCCTTGCAAAACCTCTTCATTATCCAAGAATTAAAAGAAAAGAAATTAAGCGCCTTAAACATATTATACTAATATCCCATTGTAGTGGATAATACTTTTTATTAACTTAATGTGAATGGAGTCTCCACTCACTCAAGATCTTTTCATGCCTTAGCATGGCACAAGATCGTCCAAAAGTTTTGCAAATTCATCCCTCAACTTTTGGTTGAAGGGCTCCTTAATTAATATATTTCTTTTTGCATTAAATTGAATTAAAGTTCCTTTTATTCTTAAATCTTGATTATTTTAATATCAAGATTCTCTCTCCTCCAAATTAATTCAAATTAGGCACACCTCTCATTTTTGTTGCTCTACATGATTCCAAGAAATATGGGGGACCCTATAGAAGTGGAAATTTGCATATTGAACCCTAGGTTTTGGGTAAATTGCACATTACACCAAAACCAGGTTTTAATGCAATGGATTGCTCAACAAGCTCTATCTTGGTGCTCAAGCTTGTGGAAGCCATACCACTACATCATACTCACTCTTATGATGTCTCAACATCTGAGGAACATTTTATCATGCACAATTTGCAAGTTAACCCTTCAATTTGGGTAATTTGCACTTTAGTCCAAAATTAACAAAACAATGTTTCAACATTATTCAAAAAGGACTAAAATTGAAATATAAGTTCTTCTTGGGCCTTAATTACTTTTCAGGAAATAAGAGAAAGCATATAATCAACTTTATTAGGCAAAACACCCAGGGTTAGAACATAACCCAGGTCAGGGATGTTACAAGTCCTTTCTGGATTAGACTGTATGGAATTCCCATTGGGTACAGGGGGACAAAATAGTTATGGAGATTGTTGGGCGGGTGGGGAAAGTTGTGAAGGTGGAAAGATTTGGATTAGGGTGGGATTCATCCCATTGGGTCAGGGTCTTGTTGGATGTAACAAAACCGTTGAAGAGGGCGTTGAAGGGGGAATCCTTGTTGAAGTCGAAGTGAAGTACGAGAGGTTATCTAACTTTTGCTTTGGATGTAGAGTTCTAGGGCACGTCGAAAAAGACTAGAGCTCCTCTACAGAAGAGGGTGAATAAATCCAATGATGGGCAAATTGACTATGGTCATCTCCATGGAAACATAGGTGGCCTGATCGTGACCACACGGAAGCAATCAGAGTGACTAAGAGGAAGTTAATGTTTAAAAGAAGCAACCTGATGGAGTCATCACATACAAAGGAGGAGGAGGTTTATAGCAGAAGCGGAGGTAGCCACAGCGGCCAGGACTCATGCATCACCACGTTGCACCAAAGAAAAAACACTTATGGCAAGGCATAGACGATGCATCGAGCAAGTCAACACAAGAAAGTGTGACGAGAAGATATGAAGAACTGAGTCAAGTGCAGGTGGAGGAAGGAGTGAGGGATTGGGATGAAAGAAGAAAGGGGGAAACAATGAAGGACAAGGAACATCAGTGCTCCAAAGATAACCCATAGGAAGATAACACAGAAGTCCACAAGGTTATCTGTATCTCTAGGGATGACCTTCTTGCACTACAATATGAAGAATGAATAAATGAACATGCACCTGAGGGAGAAGAAGAATATGGACCTGAACCAAGGCAGACACAGCCGGCACCAAGGCAAGTTCTTGAGAAAATGCAAATGCAACTGTGGAGGGGGAGGGGGAGTTACACAATCTCAAAGGAAAAAGTTTGCAGGGATTGAAGGCAAGAAAGGCAAAATAGCAGTTGCAAGCAAGAAGAAACGTTGTCCTTGGGTGTAAAAGATGAGTAGGGGTGCAAGGTTGGCCATCCTACAGTCAAAGGTTGTATGGGACTCATCAATGGGCAAAATAAATAGGGATTTTAAATGGTGTGACATGGAGCTAGATGATCAACTAGCACAGGACCTTGCGGGAAAAAAATGAAGTAGGGAGGGGAAACTAGTTTTGGCTTGAATAGGGTCATTTTTACCCAAGTAGTGGAGGTTTGTGGTGATTAAACCCACGAAGAGAAATGTAAATACTCAGCTGGAACTGTCAGGGGATGGGAAACCCTGATACGTCAAAGGTTCTCCATTCATGGTGCTGGACAGAGTGCCCAAACATAGTCTTCATCATGGAGACTATAATAGAAGGAAAGAAACTTGAAGATATATAGAGGAGTTGTGGCTTCAGGGATGGACTATGCATTCCTAGAAATGGAAGGGCAGGAGGTATAGGCTTCTGGTGGAAGGAGGCAAGTGTTGAAATATTGAACTAATCACAAAGACATGTAGTTTTCTTGGTTAAAGATAGCACAAATAGGGTCAGATGGAGATGCATCGGTATCTATGGATGGGTAGACTAGCAGAACAAAACTAAAATGTGGGATCTGATGAGGAAACTGAAAAGTGCGGTTGAAGAACCAATGATTTTCTTTAGTGATTTCAATGAGATTGTTTCGAATTTCAAAAAAAAAAGGACAGACCCCGAATGAAGTGAAAGTCATGCAGAGCTTCCGAGATGTTATTGACGACTATAATCTATTAGATCTGGGTTTTGAGGGTAATATCTACATGTGGAGTAGAGGATTGTCTGAGCGGACTCTAATGTAGGAATGACTGGACATGTTCCTAGTTGAACTGGAATGGAGGAACCAATTTATGTACTGTAAGGTTATCCATTTGCCTATCTTTGAGTTGGATCATGCACCAATCATTTTAATGGTGGAAAATAGAGAGATCCACAAGAGAAGGAAGAAGAATTTCTTGGCCTTTGAACCAATGTGGGTCGGTGAAGAGGAATGTGAGAATACCATCAAGCAATCCGGGGAGACTATAGGTAAGGTCAACAAAAATGTGAAGGTAGATGTCTGCAAGGAGCATCTCAAATAGTGGGCAACTGAAAAGTTTGGGGAAAGGAAGAGGAAAATAAAAGAATTGGAAAGTGAGCTTGGGTAGGTATAAGCTCTCCCCCCAGACCAGTTGAATTTCCAAAAGGTAGAGGAAAAATCCAAAGAACTGCAATCCTGGCTGTAGAAAAATGAAGAGTACTGGGCAACGAGAGCACAAGTGAAGGAACTAAAGGAGGGTGGCCAAAACACAGCTTACTTTAACCAGAAGGCGATGGATAGAAGACGAAGGAATTGGATTGAGGGGTTAAAGGATGAGCAGGGAATCCTAAAGATAGATGAGCATGAGATAAAAAATATTATTATGCACTACTTTTCATATATGTTCCAGATGAGTTGTCCATCAAGTTTTGAGCAAGCAACGATGGGCATATAGAGACCAGTGAATGAATCCCAAAATGAGGATCTGGAAAGAGATATCTTTGATGAAGAAATCTGAATAGTGTTAAAATAGATGCATCCAAATAGGACTCCAGGACCGGATGGAATGAGGGCTATGTTCTTTCAAAATTACTGGAATATTGTGGGACAAGATGTGGTAAACTACATCAAGGGTTGCTGGAAAGGGGAAAGGAAATTGAATTCAATTAATGATACCCTTGTCATACTGATTCCAAATACTGAGAAGTACATGACTATGGGGGAGTTTAGACCCATTATCCTATGTAGTGTCCTATACAAGATTTCCTTCAAAGTGATGACGAACAGACTGAAACCGCTCATGAATGGTATTGCCTCAAAAAACCAGAGTGAGTTTATCCCAGGGAGGATGATTACAGATAATGCCCTTATTGCCTATGAACTTTTCAATGCTATGAAATGGGATAAGGGAAGGAGGAAAGGCATCATTGCACTGAAATTGGATATATCCTAGTCCTATGACAGAGTGGAATGGAACTTTCTTCTTTTTACTATGGAGAAAATGGGATTTGGAGCAAAGTGGAGGGGGAAAATCCAAAAATGCATCACGTCTCTCTATCACTCGTTTTCAATTAATGGAGATCGGACCAGAAGAACAAAGCCATCATGCGGACTTTGCGAGGGTGACTCTCTCACCCCCTACATCTTTATTTTTTGTGTTGAAGCTTTTTCCACCTTCCTTCTCATTGTTGCACGTGATAACCTTATACAAAACATTAAGTCGAGTAGAGGAACGCTATGCATCACACATCTTTTCTTTGTAGAGATAGTATTTGATTTACTAGAGAAACCACTATAGAGTGTCTGAAGATAGCTAAATTTATCATTCAGTATGAACAGATATCTGGACAGAAAATCAATTTATCTAAGAGAGAGGTTTTTTTTAGCAAAGATATTGGACTCGCAAAACATTTGGAACTCAAACACCTACTGCAAGTGAGAGAAGTAAACAGACATGCAAGCTATTTAGGACTCCCAACCACCATTGGAAGATCAAAGAAGCAGATTTTTAGCTTTATAAAAGAATGGATATGGAGGAAACTCCAAGGGTGGACAGAGAAACTTTTATTAAAACCAAGGAAAGAAGTCCTCATTAAAGCGGTGGCGCAAGCTATATCTACTTACGTGATCAGTATCACACTTGATGAAATTCAAAGCATCATTGCAATATTCTGGTGGAGGGCAAAAGATAAGGAAAGAAAAATCTCATGGATGAGCTAGAGAAACATGTGTAGACCGCAAAGAAAAGGAGGACTTGGGTTCAAATATTTTCATGTTTTCAACTAAGCCTTTCTAGCAAAACAAATTTGGAGATTGGGTTTTAACCCAGACTCTCTAGTTAGTAGAGTCTTGAAAGCAACGTACTTTCCCAGAACCTCCTTCTGGGAGGCTAGGAGAGGATACAATTCTAGTTATATGTGGAGGATCCTATGGGGTATGAAGGCACTGCTTAAGGAAGGGATGGAGTGGAGGATAGGCAACGGGGAAGAAGTAAATAACTGGAATGATCACTGGCTGCCAAAGGAAGATGGCACCTTCGCACTCCTAAAATACAAGGAAGGAGAGCACTATAACAAAGTCAGTGAAACATATGACTCTAACAGGGAATGAGTGGGATATATCAAAGATTGGGGAGTGTTTCTTGGAAAATTATGTTAGAAGAATTTGTGCCATTCCTTTGAGTATAAGGAAGCCTAGAGATGCATGGTCATGGTGGCCTTCAAAGAAAGGGTTCTACACAGTCCGATCTACATACTGTCTAGCGCTATTGGGAAAAGAAGAAACCAGGCAGCATACATCATCAGAGGAAGAACATATATGGAGCAGGATATGAAAAGTAGAATGGATGCCGAAAATGGCACATTTCGTGTAGAGGGCTTGCACTCGTAGTCTAGAAACAAGGGGGAGACTCTTTGATCGCAATTGTATTGAAGACGGCACATGTACCTTATGTACGTCATAGAAGGAGTCCATACCTCATATGCTCTTTCAGTGCATGAATGCTATGGAAGTCTGGGACCAAATGCAACAAGGAATACAATGATGGATTGAGGATGTGAAAGATGAAGAGATAAGTGACAACATGTAGGTTGTTTTGGACAGACTAGTGAAAAAAGAATGGGATAGCTTGGTTACAGCAATGTGGGAAATATGGAGAGGGCACAACATAGAAGTTTTCCAAAATAGCGGGGTTAATAGTGGATACCTCTATAATACCTCTTTAGCTATAATAAGAGCCTACAAGTGTGAGAGGCAATCAGGCATTAGACAGTGAGGATGATCTAAGGTGGACCAGGTCAGTGAAAGGCAGGGTGAAAGTTAATGTGGATGCTTCATGTGGCGAGGACACTGTGGAAGTGATCGGGATGATAGTGAGATGAAGTGATGGAAGTCTATTGTCCATCGCAGGTGAGAAGATTGGAACGGGGACTGAGGTTACATATGAAGAAGCAATGAGGCTGAGGTCAGCTCTTCTCTGGGCAAGCAACATTGGAGTTGATCATATTGATGTCGAATGTGATTAGTTGGAGGTGGTTCAAGCATGCTATGATGCAATGGTAGGGAGGGACTACTTGGGAGCAATTGCGGAGGACATAAACTTGATTAGGCATTGTTTTAACTCCTGTTATATTTCTTATATTAGATGTAGTTGTAATAAAGTAGCCCATACAGTTGCTAATATAGCACGCAGAGGGTTAGTAGATAGCTTTTCCTTTTTACAGTCTTTTCCATCCAGCATTGTAGACTTGTGATGGCTGATTTAGCCAATTAATAGATAATGGGGGATCCCAACCATAGGATCCTCCCTCCCCGATTCAAAAAAAATCTTATCTATGTAATTCCTAAACACATTCATGTCAACTTCATTCACATTATTCTCTCAAATATAATTGATTTCTCTGGGAACCCACCCTACACCGATTCTCTTTTCCAAACCATTCAAAATTCTATTAGCAAAGGCTTAGTTGAATTAGACTATACCCCTAATGGACGTCTCCAAAGAATAACCCAAAACACAATTGACAAAATGAGAATTGACTTTAGGTACAAAAGGGCTATAACTAAAGAAAGCACATCTAGAGAAGCCATTCCTCCACATTCTCCTCTCTATAGTTACCCTGTGGAAAGATTTGCAAATGAAGTCTCTTATATTAAAGGAGTATACTATCAAATAGGGAGACATTTTGACTGAAACCATAATGCAATGACCTATCTCAACCAAAAGATGAAATCTTTGACTCCAAATACTCCTAAAAAATATCCCTATGACTCATACCCTTGGAGTATCTATCCATTTAACCAATACATCAACTACATTGAAGACCCACCTACACCATCCCTCTAGCATACCCATACTCAATACTCCATCATGAAACACCAAGAAAAAGCCGCCCATTTCCATTTTGACAGTGCACCCACCTTTCTTGAGATGTATTCTCTTGCCAAGACTGGCGCACTGGATTGAGGAACTCTTGTGAAATACTTTAACGTTGCATCTTTCTATGGGCATTATTCGGAGGTGGATATGACCTTGATTCATTCAAGTGACATCTTTTTGTAATCACATAGCCATCCTTATGTATTTTCTTTTGAGCAACAAAGCTATGTAATGGTTTCTTTTATCAACGAATTGAGCTTGCTTGGGTACTTGTTCATGATTATGGTGGCTAAATTTGACATTTTTTGTAAAAAAATCATATTAAGACGGAGTATTTAACTGGGGCGTATTCTTTTACTTTTTGATATGATGAAGGGGAAGAAATAAGTTAAAAGAAAACTTAATTCGTTGAGTTTTTATGATTTTGCTTGAGTTCTTGAGTTGATAGACACATTTACATAAATTAATTATTGCACTTTACTTTGAGATTTGGATGATATATGTCATATCTCTATAATATTAATGCATACACATTTTTGAGACACTCAAGGAATAGCTCACAAAGGTATGAAAATTTCATTTTAAATTTTTACTAATAGACATGTTTGTCATTAGCTTATCTTGTCTTTTGATGATTGTTGGCTAAATTGGACATTAGCTTATCTTATCTTTTGATGATGACAACCATTTCTTCGTTGTGGATTTAACGTGCTACCTAAGTGTTTCAGGTACCAATTACATCTTGAGAAATATTAATCAAGATTGGAACTTCAAAAGCTTAATTTATTTTTTATATGTGCTTATTTGTAGTAAAAATGTAAGTTAATTTAGAACTCATGTGAAATAAAGCAATGCAACAACCCCTTCTATCCCAAGCCTACTCATAGTCAAAACTAATTGTTGAGGATAGGTAGGTCATATGAAGAAAATCATTAGGCTTCCAAAAAATATCACATCTTTTTACAGGGTTTTTCTCGATCGACAAACTTGTCAACCGAGACAACCTGTAAAGAGATGATATCACCTCCTTAATAAAATATGGTAAACAAAACACATTGGAAAGTAGCGGAATAAAAAGTTCTGACTAAATCAATTTCATAAAAGATTGTACAAGAATACATCAACAATCTCCCTTTTAGGGTTACATCAACATACATAAACTAGGATCTAGATAGAAAGAAGTCTAACTACCACAGTCTTGTCTATAAGCAACAACTCCATCAACTAAGTCCATGCCAAAGCTAAGATCTTTCGGTCTTATCCATCAACTTGCTCATCACCTGGGCGGTTGGGAAGGCACCCAACAAAAGGGAAAGGAAAAACAAGTATGTGTCAAAAAACTATTCTAGGATAACAAGATAAGAAAAATATGTAAAAGAAGGCTAGTGTTCATCATAAGATGAAGATAACAAGAGAATGAGGCCATATATAAAATAAGCTTTCGATAGTTGCTTTCCATAAACAAAGTAAAATAACAAAATTACTTGAATGATTAATATTGACTACCTTAACTAAATAGGGTTGAGGCACCTACCAAACCTTCAACCTAAAGGTGAGGGGAGAATAAGACATTCCCAATCACCTACGCACATTTTGTGTGTGGGGGAGAATAAGATGTTCCCCAGGGGAAAAATAACACATTCCCCAACTATGGGTGGTTGTACATAAGTATCGCTACTATAGCTAGTTAGTCTAATAAAATCATCATGTTAGAATTAATGGCAAGTAATAGAATCAATCAAATAGATCATGGCAGAGGGGTACCAAGACCCAAGAACAATATTCCAAAACTGATTATGAGGCAAGTATAGAAAAAGAATCATGAGCATAGGATATTGGGTTCAAATAAACCACATTAAGGAAAAGTATAGGTTAAGGCACAAATATTCCCAACTTAACGTGTAAATGCACATACCTTTAATATTGATTCCAATTATCAACTTGCACCACTTACTTGATTCCAAGTTCCAATTTTCCTATTTTCAATGTGTTAGCATGTATTAGGGTTTGCACATGCATAAAGGTAAACAAAACCCATATTTAGAGCTTTTCACATAAAACTCTGATTTAGACTCTGAAAACATCATCATAGTCTTAGTTAGGATTTTCTGATCAAAATGACATATAATTTGATATGATTTGAAGATATGGAGTTTTAGATGTATTTTTAGTGATTTTTAACTAATTAATTTGTTCTCAATAACACCTTTCAAAAAACTCAAAACCAGGCTTCAAAAATAATTTTTTGGATAGATAATATTTTCCTAATTCCAAAACATATTTCATTTTTTATTTTCGACCAACGGATAAAAAGATACAAATTTTCAAAGATCAATCAATCATATGTTGCCACGTCATTAGACCCAAGCAATAGTCGAGACAGAGAGAGAGTGAGCAGGAGAGAGACAGAGTGGAGATGGGTAGTGGGGCTCGCACTCCATATTGTGTTCTCTCTAGTGGCCGAGGGCCCCCCAGTCAAACTGTGGTCAAATGCGGGTCCAACAAAAAGCAAGGGACCAAAATGCCCCACACGCTATCAGAGAAACACAAAGAGAACGAAGGAGGGAAAATAGTAAAAACATGGGGTGTCAACTCCCCCAACTCACCCACGTGATGGGCCGACGAGCAGCAGCTAATGCTGCTAGCGATTTTGGGCAAAACCGAAATACTCCACCAAATTCGACGCATAGATACTCAAAAAGAAGAGGAGAACAAACGGAACTGATGGTACCTTGTATTTGAATGAAGATGAAGAGATGTGAGAGCAGCACCCTTCGCAAGTCCACACACTTTGGTGGAGCTCTGGGGGACCAAACGGCGACGAAAAAGGCAATTGAAAGATAGAATGGGTTGCAAATGTGTCGGCACACATATATTAGAATGTGTGGTATTCTACCCAAAACCAACTGGAAATGGGTGAAGTGACTGCACACCTTATAATCTCCAGGATCTCCCCAGAGCTCAGCAGTATGGGACTATTCTAACATCCCCCCTCAAGTGCAGCCACTTTTGTGTGCTTGCACTTGTTATTTTTTAGGTAGGGTGTGGTCTGCACACTTGTCTCATGGGGTCCGCTCTGATACCATATTAGAATGTGTGGTATTCTACCCAAAATCAATTGGCATTGGGTGAAGGAACCACACACCTTATAAGCTCCAGGACCTCTCCAGAGCTCAGCAGTATGGGACTATTCTAACAACATAGGGGTAGAGGTATTTATAGACAAGTGGTCTAGGTTAGGGTTTGGCTATGCGAGGTGAGAGAGGGTCGTCAGCCAAAAGGGGGAATTCGTGAAACTTCATTAAAACTCAAAAAATTAGAATAATTAGGAGCATAATCTCATGAGGAATCCGTAGAATAAAAAATCATCGAATTTGGTTAATCGTAGCTCAAGATATTCACATTTTAAATTCGAGAGTCCTATTCATCTTGGAGTAAGATAGAAGACGACTTCTTAGTCATTGGATCAATGGACATGGGTCCACTGAGGATCGTGAGCTATTCGATCACGCGGATGATTCCAAGGCTTAGCGTGACATCAATCCCATTTACATTGGAATTCGACCAAAGTGAATTATCTAAATTAAATGTTTTTCTCTCTCCTCTTATGGAGGATGAAACGAATTCCAAATTAGTTGAAATTTTACACCCTAACTAATTATGATGCCTAGAATCCAAATATGGAATTATTTTTGCATTTTGGGGATATTAGTAGGTTAAATAATTCAAATGTCATTTTCTCTTTCCTCCTTCATTAGTGGTGATAAGATGCCTCAAATTTTGTGAAACTTCACCCATAAGTCTTTCTAAGCTACTAGAACATGATTTTGTCATTAATTTCACAAGTTGAGATTATTTATTTATTTATTTAATTTATTGAAGATTCTACACACTTTCTCTCTCCTATTTTTACTCATCATCCAAACATTATCCAAATTAGTTGCAAATTTTCCCAAAGGCTTATTTCTATGTTTAGATTATGAATTTGGAGTTATTTTTCCAATTTGAGGACATTACATATTTTATTTCACTTTATTGGCTTATCTCCTATTTTCTTTTAATAAAGACTTTAATATATGTATTTATCTTCCAAATTAGGTGATATTTGGCCCTTAAGTTTCTTTTAGGTCAAGAAAACTTTATTTTGATCCAAATTATCTTTGTGGGTTTCTATTTAGGATTTTTGTAATAATATATTCCTCACTATCTTCTTTTATCCAAAATATCCCATGTTATCCCCAATTATTACATTTATCAGCTCCTTCATGTATATTTTTGGATTTCTTTTCTTTTTCATAATCTAAAAGATACTAGAAAGTTCTAGCATGAATTCCTTTATTATTTTTATCACCTAAATGGACATTTTACATATTATACCCATTACTAAGCTTCCACTGAGGTATTTGTGCATAAACCCGAATATTGGTGAAAAAGGTGAACAAATGTTCATTAAATCATCATATTCTCCACAAATTAGATAGAAAGGCCAACGAGGATATATATGAAAGGAAAAGATGGGAAAGAGGGTCAAAAGACAAAATGTCCAAGATTTGGTTTGTTACACAACCTCGTCAAAGAAATTGCTGATCGAAACTCCCCTCTGTAGAGGATTCAGAGCACCGAAAGAATTTGTACAATATAGTCAACTCTGAGTGATTCTTGGTCAAAATCTTTATCGACCGAGACAATTTTGGTGGATGATTTTGTGGATCAAGAAACGATAGTTAAACTAGTTGACCAAAAAGTTAGAATGACATATAGACGATAGAATCAAATTGTTCACTCAGACCACACTTGATCAAAT
Organism: Alisma plantago-aquatica; assembly: GCA_963693085.1. Classification (NCBI taxonomy): domain Eukaryota; kingdom Viridiplantae; phylum Streptophyta; class Magnoliopsida; order Alismatales; family Alismataceae; genus Alisma; species Alisma plantago-aquatica. Next base: position 390,946,434 of record OY856410.1, on the reverse strand, counting down.
AACTTCTCGATCAAGCCACTTCTCGTCAACAACAAATTCGACTGAGAAGGGTTCTAAAATGTTGATTTTACTAGCAACCAAATTAGTCGTTGCACCTACAATAACTCAACTATAATGGTTATTTCTCATCCTAGAACACTCTAGACACTCCCTAAAGTTTCCCGATCAACTTGTAAGCCATTCCTATAAGTAGTGGTCTTAGGACACCAAAAACACAACTTGCACACTTGAATACATGATATCTTGAGCAAATTGAACTATATCACCATATTTGTAATAATTCACAGCTGTGATTTTTGTGTCCTTGCCTTAGCTTAGCCTACAACCACTGAAACATGACATATCCTTCGTGGTTTGGTCCATAAGCTTGATTTGTAAGGACAATGTTGAGATTACTTGGTGTATTCCTTTTCTCCCATCTTCATTATGTTCTTGTGTAACATGAATGGACTACTCTTAGGAGAGGAGGTTATCCAAGTCTTCAAAGAAGAAGGAGTCTTCTCCAAATGCTCTTTCATTGGTCATCAAAGAAGAGGTGGTGATCATGTGCTCTTCCAAGTCAATGAAAGAAGAGGGGGTGTGGTGTTCTTCATAGTCTATGAAAGAAGAGGTGTTATGTGCTCTTCCGCATCTATGAAACAAGACGTCTGGTTGGTGCGCTTCCATGGCGGATAGAGAAGAGGGTTTAGTGGAAATAACTATTTTGTAATTTGTCCTAATAGATAAATTATTGAAATTTGTTTGTTGCAAATCCTAGTTAAAAACAACTAGGTAGTGGACTGACTTCATTGATGAAACCACTCTAAATCTTTTCTCATCTTTTGTTGCTGGCTTATTACATTTATTTGTTAAGATACTTTTTATGTCTCTATTATCCCCCCTCTAGATCTTTTCATGACGATCAACTCGGTAGCACCAACATAAGGATACGAGAAGCATCAAAGATATCTCAATATCACCAATGGGAACTCAGTGGTACTACCATCACAAGCATTAGTTAAGTTGAATTAGAAAATCGATGGAACTAACTTTCAACTCAGTGGAAGTAACATTTGCATGACGGTTATGATTTAGAAAGGCAAAATCCAACAGGTTTTTTGATAAGTTGTATCTTGCCACTTTATTTATAAACCAAAGGGAGGACAGAGAGGGTCTCCAACCATTATACAAGAGGTTCAAGTACAAGGAAAAGGAGATGAAGAAAGTAGGAGAAAGGTGCATGATATCATCTTTGTGGAGTATACCAATAGTGGCAATGCCATTCAGTTTAAGCAGTCTTTAGAGGGGGCCAAACTTGCATTGTGTTACAAGAGTTTTATGTATTTCTCCTACACACTTCCTTGCCTTAATCTCATATTGAGCATAATGGTATAAACTCCTCATTCTTTAATACATGGGAGTAGCGTGGTGTTGACTCTATGCATGTTTATTTCTAATTCAATATAGATTGCTTTTGCTTTGGATTTTGATAGTAGAAATTTTCCATTGCCTTACTTATTCTTGATCACCATGAATATATGATAGATTGGTAAATACTATGAGATTTGGCCTAAAAGTTAGAGAAGCCATTATCAATAGAGTCAATAACTCATTGCGAGAGAGGGATAACCACTATGATGTAGACTATCGAGAGAGAGATCATACTGTTTGCCTTTCTATATTAACATTGAGAGAGTAGTTTGGAAATTAGGTTGAACAGTATATTACACTACAAAAGTTGGTAGTGCAAGATTTAGGTTATTAATCCAAAGAAGAAAGATAATATGTTAATTGGGTAGAATGCATGGACAAACTAACACCATGGTAAAAGTGGTATCCTAAAGAATTCACAAATTTATCATCAATCCATTTTATTTTAATTTGTTCAATTCTTATACTTAGTTTAATCATCCAACCAACTCCTATCCTAGATTTATCTTATCTATATTAGTTATTGTAATCAACCCGCTTCCCAGTAACCCCTAATCAAGGGAGAATAAGAGGTTGGAGGCATTATCCCAAAATTCAAGATCAATGGTTTAACAATTTAATCAGAACTAATTATCAAATTCTACTAACTAAACTGGAAACTGGTATAAAATAAAAACTTTTGCATACCTTTTCAAAATAGGATCGAAGACTTCTATCCACAATAGAAATCTAACTATATAATCCTCCTTTGGATTAGTGAATTCCATCTTCACAGATTTTGCTTTACTATTTGTCCTTTCAGATAATACCTAAAACGGCGACAAACAAAACGTCGGTCAACATATTGTTATACTGGTATGTGGGAAATAATCAAAATTTCCAAAAATAGTTTCTAACAACCTAATTATCACAAATAAGTTATTAACAATCCAAATTATGTTTTCAATGTGACATTCTCAACTGCTTTTTCCCTAAACCCTAGATTACCCTCTCTTACAGTTTTATCCTTGCAAGGGACATAAGGCCACCTTCTCCATCCTGAGCTTGGTTCCTGGGGTCACCTCTCATGGTGCCCAATGGTCGTCCCTCTTGGGCTAGACCAACTAGACCTTCCCTCTGGGGCTTGGTCATGCAACGTACATCAGGGTGGCATGTAGGTTAAAGAACACACATATATACTTAATTGTGATAATCAATGAGACTTTATAGGATTGCAGAATTAAATATCCAACAGTTTAGGTTGCATCCAATCGATAAAACATTCGGGAAACACTGTGAAACTAAATTGATTGTTCATAAATAACCACATACCTGATCTAGAGTAACTTGAGGTCCAAGCAAGAATAATAAAGAACAATCAATCAAGCAATCAACAATATCCTGAAATTAATGCATAACACCCATGTGTCATTATTTTATCCAAAAAAATTTCCAGATTGACTTGGATTCCACCTTAGGATTTCTAGGCCAACTCTAGGATTTTATTAGGTTTTTAGCCTCCATAATGCATTTATCACTTTTTATGCTCTTTTGATCCACAAACCCTAATTTCAACATCACAGCCATGATTGAATTCCAATTAGGTCAAATATATCTTTGTTTAACACTAAAACCTCCATGTTTATCCTTTTAGGGCATGTAAAGATCATTAAGGCCAATTTTTATGTTCAGGTTCCTTTGAATTGGCAACTCAACATAGGATTATAGTTTGATTCTCAAAGGAACCCTAATTACTATATTTTATATCTTCTAGGTTAGCAAACCCTAAATTAACACTAATTTCACTATTATACACTAGGAAACCCGAATTACCAAATTAAGGGTATTTATTCACAATTAGTCCAATAACACTATTTTCATGCCTTCTAGATTGATTCTCCTATTTAGATTCATTAAATCGCATAACTACCTGAATTAGGGTTTTTAACCCTTTTAATGCACATTAAAATCATGAAACCTTAAATACACAAGTTATGAACTTATATCTCTAATCATATCTCTTTCATCATATTGATTCAATTAACTCTATCAAAACATTAATATTCAAAAGCTAGGGCTTCGATTTAATTAGATCATTTAAAGATACCAACTTTAGATATTTTCAAACTAGAACCAAAACTAGGCTCTATTATTATTTTTATTGAATTCCATGTATTTTTCTGAGCAAGATTCATATATAATACTTCTTAATCCAAGTTACCAATTATGTCCTAGGAATTAAACAAGATACGGACTAAAGGTTGTTGCCACGTCATCCACTTACTTGGTTTTTGCTTTTTGTTTACTCTGGCTGGAAAAACTAACGGAAGACACCTCCACCCCCTGCCATTGAGCTCAGGGCCCAGCGTGACTGGGGGTAGGATGGTAAAAGTGTAGGTTGTCATCAGCAACCTCGTGTTTCCTCTACTATGCACGAAGCAGCTCCCGCCGTGGTCAACCCTAGGGTTGACCTCGATCATCTAGCCTCCCCAACAGCCGGCGAAGGTCCCCGCCGCTCCGTCCAGGTCCACCGAATCTGCTGATGCCCTTGGCTTCATTGGATTTTGTTGGAGTTGATGGGATGGAGAAGCTCTTCTCCGGTAAGAAGCAGCTTTGATTCAGAGGTGGAGATCTCGACTCATCTCGCAATTGACCCCGCGCGCTCACTAGCTTCTTCCATCTGAAATCAAAGGAAAGCTCTAGGCTTTCACAGAGGGTGTGTAGCCCCTTATATATATATATATATATATATATATATATATATATATATATATATATATATATATAGGCAGGGTCTATGGTGCCCCTCCCCGACTTGGGGAAATCCCACAAACGCCATGCCAGGTCCCAATACCTGATATGGTTGAGATCCACAGGACTTCCTGAATCTAATGGACTTATGCTCAGATCCTCTGATGCCTAGACTCGCGAGAACTTTGAAGGACAAGGTTTCCAGGAGTCCTTCTCAGGATGGGATCTACATGATGATCTAGTGATGTTATATGCGAGATCTGCGGTTCAGGAAACCCACGCCCAAGAAAACAAAGCTTTATTTCTTTTAAAATACATTGTGACATTTAAAGATTATCCATTCATTTTAGGGTTTTTCAAAAATCCGTATCTCTTAAACTGTACATCCAAATAATCTCAAATTTTAAAGGAAAGTCTATAAAAACTTAATATGCTTATATTCCAAGTTTGAATTTAAAACACTAAAGGAATAAATCCTTTTCTTCATTTGAAAATCAATTACTTATAAGGCATATATTATGCATTAAAACATATATTTTCTCTTTCGTCTTTTCCTATATTCTTTATTTTGATTACTCTTTCCATTATTAGTCACATGTAAACGAAATCTAAACAATTGTGGCCCTCAATGCCACTTTATAGAGATTTCCATACATTTCTCATAAATACATTGCTCAATATCTATTATCTTTTATTTTTCTCTATTCTTTGGACTTTTCTTCTTTTCCTCTCCTTTATATCCATTATTGGATTAATAGAACAATAGAAATAACAAAATTCATATCAAAGGGGATATTTTCAAATAAACCCATTCTTTGAAGAAAAGCATATAACCTTCTCAATTCAAGTCCCTATTCATAAAATTATTACATTTCAATTATGAAAACACATGTAAATTTGCGGTGTAATAGTTACAGTAGTTTCTAACTTTCCGAATTCACTCAAATCGACAATCATGCATGTTTGAATCCCTTTATTACCTTGACATGTACACTTGCATTTAGGACACACACTTAATTCATGTCCGTTTTTGACGTCATTGTTGGAGAATTGATAAAGATAGCACTACAACTTCTATCCAATCTAGGCCATTTTTCATTTAGTAAATTGTCTTTTTAGTTTAAACCAATTGTAAGATTTTTTTTTGTTCCTTTGGATAGTATATTTTGTTCTCACATTCTATTTTTTACTTCTCATGTACAAATGCATGATACAAATAGGGACAACTGACTACAAAGATTCCACTTCAATATCCTCACATCACCATATATTGTTAACAACACTAGAAGTCATAATGGTGGATAAGGAGGAACATGTGATACTTTACAAAGAACTTCTGGAAGAAGAAGAGAATCTAATCATGGGGAAGATTATGAGGTTGTGATAGTTAGATGAGGAGCAGACCATAAGGAAGAAAACCAAAGCATCATATATTACCAAATAGTTGGGTCATGTTAGTCAATAAGTAGTCAACATGGGAAGCTACAAATTGATCAAGGACTTGTTGCTTTAATCAATTCACAAGCATTCTATGGGAAAAAGATTGAAGACTCAATACAACATATAAGTTGTTTTGTTTGGATTTGTGACATATTTTAGATTACATTCCGACCACTTTTATCTACTTGAAATTTTTTCCGTATTCTTTTATGGATTGGTGAATGACGTGAATCCTAAGTCTACCTTCAAAATCAACTCATGAGAATAAATGATTGATTTTTTTTCTTTAGAAGATACTTTCCCCCTCAGAAGACTAATGATTTGATGGAAAAAAATTATGGGCAAGCAACACACAGATGAATCCTATTTAGAGGCATGAGAGAGGTACCAGAACATGCTTATAAAGGCGTCAAATCATGGGATTGACTTGTATGGTCAAGACAAGACGTCCTACTATTGCCTACATACAAGAGGAAGGACCACACATGATACTGTTGGTGTAGGAACTTTTTTTGAATAATAAGGCATCAAAGTGTCATGATATCTTGAAGAACATGGCAATGAATGAGTCTTGAGGTGAGGAGAGAGAGTGATCTACCTCAACCAAAAGAGCCAGAGAATCATTGTTATGTAACTCAAACTCAGGTGGCCCAATTGACATAGCAACTAGAGAAGAATAATACCTTCTCACAAGGAGTATGAGAAGAGGGTGCATGTACATGTAGTAGCTTAACAATAGAAACAAGTACTCATGGATTATCAATCTTAATTTTCATAGAAGGATCCAAATTTTAAAAATGACCCATCATAGGTCCAACATTTACATGTGCATATGCAATATGGTTCTCATCAATTTCACCATTAGCAGTAAAGTGGATGACTTGGGAAACATTTTTAATAAATTCTTATACAATATATAGAAATATTTTGAGAAATCATCTAGGAAGAAGAAAATTATGGGAGCTAAAACTAGGAGGTTGGAGACATAGATGTCACAAGTGGTGATAGATTTAGCACAGTGAAGTAACAATCCCAGCAAGGTGTTCCAAGAATACCAAAATGACACATTAACCCCAAGGTCAATCCTAGTGAGAAGGCATGTGCCATTCAAGAAACCCCAGATCCAAAAATTCCCCTTGAAATTCCATTCCAGGAGGAGTGTGCTTCCATATATATTGAGAGAGATAATGCTACCATATACATGCCATATCCAAATTCCTTTCTATGCATGCGAGTATTTGAGCCACATCCCTTGTATATTGACACCTGGTTGGATGGATTATAGAGACGTAGATTTGTATATGGAATATGTGCATAGATGACCATTCCACGCATTGTATAAACTAGGAATAACAACAAATAAGTGCTAGCTACATCAAGTTTGTAGTGGGGGGTTGTACTTAAAGATTCCACCCCCCCACCATGGCTACTCCCTAGTTAAAGAGAAGGTGTCCATACAAAAAAAAGTAGGTGAAGGCTCTAATATATAGTGGAACAATCACAATCTAAAAAGAGGCATATATGTTTTTGAGGATGCAACCCAATATCATTGATCCTAGTCAAATTATGGTCAAGTGTGTATCATGTTCCATCTTAGGGGAGGAAATACATAAGAAATTATACATACCTCCACATAGGCATCCCATCACACAACCACCAACCACTATCCATGCAGTTGGAATCCATATTGCATCCAAGGACAGCCTAAGGCTAAGAAAAAAGATTATCAATTTAAGAAATTCTTAGACATCTTTCATAAGCCCCACGTAAATATTGCTTTGGTGGAGGCTGTAGAGGGAATAATGACATATGGGAGTTTTCTCAAGAAATCATAAAAAAAGTGGCACATTAAATATTCAAATCACAATATTTTTGATGAGGTTGTAAGGACGTTGATTCAAGAGGACTACCCCCAAAGAGGAAGGATCTGGAATGTTTCAGTATCCCTTGCTGAATTGGAAGCATGAAGTTTGGTGAGGCGCTTTCTGATTCCTGAGCAATCATCAACTTGATGCATTTGTATACTTTTAGAAGATGTGTACTACAAAAGCCTACCAGGATAAGCATGATGATACATCTACATGTTGGCTTAATATTAGACCCTTAGTGACCTATGAAGATGTGTTGGTTAAAGGATATAAATTCATCTATCCATTCAATTTCGTCTTGATGGGCTTGCAAGAAAGGAATGGATCCAAATTACTCTTGGAGTGACCATTTCAAGACACTATGAATGTGGCCATTTCTTTTGGTCATGGATATCTAACACTTGGAATTGAGTATGAGGTGGTGGAATTCTTATTGTTAGATCTTTCTTCACCACCCACTCAGGATAGCCCAGGATAGAGATAAGAATCATGTCTATCCTAATACATAAAATAAGGGCTCTTGGTGAGATGCAACCCACATGACTTTTTTATATTAGTAGATTCACTCTTGCATTTTTATCTTTGTATTTTTTAAGTAATTGTGATTAAATAGGATGATGCTTGATGTGTGCATTCAGTGTGCAGACATAGGGAAAACTCGGTAGCACAGATCACCAAGTATGTGGCACCAAGACACCCACAATAGAAAATTATGAACCCAATTGTAGAATATCGATAACATTGAATATTGAGTAGGTAGGATAGACTCAAAACTTAAGGGTTCATTATTTTTCTATGAATATATAGGTAAACTTTTATTATATCAAATCAATCTTCGATGCCACTGATTTTCTCACTAGTTAAATATTCAAATTAGTATCTTTATTTTAAAATATTTCCCCACCTCTCACTATAAGTCGATGGAACCAACTTTATAATGGGTTTTGATTAAGTTTCTACTAAAAATAATTGTAGCATCAATTTCTTATCGATGCCAATGACACATATTTTTATGCTATCGACCCCTTAATGCAGGTTCTACAGTAAAAACTCTGGGGAACCAACACCAACTCTGACCACCAAGATAGGGATGAAATGATCCATGGTCGACAATCTAATGATCACAAGTTCATGAATCTAACATTGATCAAATGATGATCCACATCATTTCACAAGTAACTAGCATTGATATTGCAGGAATCGCACTACTACAGAACATGTCTTTAGCATCGGTTGTTTAACCCCTTTTAGTGACGGTTCTCAAGCGACGCCTATGTGGGCGCCGCTAAAGGTCGAACTCTTCGGCATCAATTTTATAACCGACACCAAAAGGGCTCGCGCAACAAAAAGGGTGCCATCTAGGACACTTTATGTGTCGGTTTGCAACTAAAACACTGGCGCCATATTCCCAGACACCACGGGCGTGCTTCCTTGCATGGCTGTGTTTAGTACTATAGGCGTCAGTTTTGTACCAATAACTGATGCTTTGTCAGCCACGGTCGTGCTTTCCTGCACGGTCGGGTTCTTTGTCACATTAGGCGGTAGTTTTTATCTAATAACCGACGATGTAAGCCTTTGATGACGGTGTTCTATAAATAACCGACGCCTATGTTTTATTTTTTTCTTATCAGTTTGCAGGCCTGTTGTGGCTGGTCAGTAGGATGAGAACTTGTAGTTCAATTTTCTGAACTACAGGTTTACGACATCCATTGATATCATCCTACAAACAGGCCACAAGCCTGCAAAATAAACAAATATACTTTTCACACAAGTAGATACATTCAGGCATCAATTAAATTCGCACATTCACACTTGTAGAAATATTCAAATACATGTAGAAACATTCAGACATGTATAAACATTATGAAATATTCATTTACAAAATATCATTCAACAGCACTATCATCATCCCAATTATATTTTACAATCGCCACTGCTTGTATGGCTCTTGCCCATTCTTCTCTTACTTCATTTAATACTTCCATTGTATATGGAGCATGTACATCTTTTAAGCATTTACCTATAGTGTGGTCATTTTTAAACACCTGCAAAGAGAATGATGTATATATATAAGTAATAATATACAAATAAGATTGATATATTTCATACTAACTAATGTGACTATATATAATACCTCATGTATGGTATTGATGTCCAATGCGGCATATTGGATAATCATCTGCATAAATCACATCACATAGTATGTGCATTCCCAGCCGTTGTCTTATGTAGTGCACTATAGATTTAAGCATACAAAATATTAAAAAATACAACTAAGCACAGTTCACATAAATAATATATACATTGGAGTCGGGAACTTACTTTTACGTTCTCCCAAATTATTGGTTGGTTCTTTTTCCTTGGGACCTTTCCTCCAGCATTTTTGAATGCATCTAAACCCCTACATGTTAATGTAACACAGTAAATTGCATAATTAAATAATAATGTAACAACATATGTTAACGGATATAAAAATGAAATATTTCTCACCAGAATAATGGCATTCTCATTACGTGTCCAATTTTAGTATTCAATGTACTCCCCGCAGGATCTAGATAATAAACAGTGAACGTCCCGGCGAGAATAACTAGTAACTTCCAATGCCTACTGCTAGAGGTAAAAAAGTTAAAAATTAATAACTCAAAATCCATAATACAAATGTAATTTTCTTAAGTCCAAATTATAAGTAAAGTAAACTTACTTGACATTGAATGGAGCTATTATTATCGTCTTCTTTTGCTGACCGAAAATTGTAAAAGCATCTATACAGTATTGTTGAACACTATTAGGGTCTTTAGTTACCATACTAATCAATGATGGAATCAAAAATCCCACACGATCAAATGCAAATTGTTTGCATTGATTTTCAACTAAGTAGCTGCAAAACATGTATTACGTATGCATTAATATATAAGAAACTAGATCATCGGATCTTACACAAGGTATATGGATGTATAAACAAGATCTCACCTTATCCATGTCTCTATCATTGATGTATTCTACCAATCATATATAAACAGCCCAATAATATCTTGTATAAATAAAGAGCTTTCGTATGATTGACCTGCATAATCTGCTTCTAAAGAAACAATGATAGGGCAATGTATATTATGTGCCCGTAGCCAACATGCCATCCCCCTACAAGCAGGACCTAACGGGTATTTTAGGTCAGTTGGAACCCAACTTGGTAATGCAGGAAGTGGAGGTGGAGGCCTAGGTGCTCCGGGTGTCTTCTTTTTCACATGTATATATAATTTCATATCAATTGACCTCATATATACACATTAACAATCTAAAGTAATCTAAATTTATCTTAAAATTTTAGTAGTGTAGACAACATCTGCTTTGGGCCACAGTATCACCCCGCGTTCTGCCTCAGTAAGTGTATCAATATCCGGGTGGGCATATGGAAATGTAGCTTCCCTCCAATCGGGTAATACACGTATCGGGCTCACACGAACATAGCCCTATGGCATTGGAGTCTCGTGAAACGTTGCCCCACGAAGGGACGAGTAAGGTTGCGCCTCTGCAACAACATAGTCTTGTATTCTTATGCGTCATGGCTTCAATGCCTACAAATTTACGTACAGAATATTATACATATATACATAGATAAAAGAAACATTAGCTTCTTATTTTCATCTTGAAAACTTATCATCTTGAAAAGACTAGCTACAATGTCATAAACAATACTTACAATAGACGTGTTAGGCGGTGGGTCTACAGGATTACTCTTAGTTTGTGCATCAGGAGAAGAGTGGGTCGCCATACGTTGATTGGAAGCCTGAGATGCCTGCCGCCACACTATTTCTTCCTTGACTTTCTCAGCAACTATATCATTGAACTTCTTAGCAACTATATCCTCGAATCTCTTATTCTCCTATACATGGATAAAAGAAAGATTAGCTTCTTATTATTGAATTTCCTTTTGCAGTAACATTCTAAAAAAAGAATAGGTTACCTCTTCTTGTGAAAGTCCCGCTCTGGGTTTGCGCTGGGATTGCCCAATGAATGCTTTGATGCCCACACCAGCGCCTGCACCCCTAACACGTCCAAGATGCTCTGGGTTACCCAGAGCAACTATCAATTCATCCCTTGTGCCCTGAGGGATGAACATGCCTTGTTTCCTCTACTCGTGTAGCTCCCGCTAATCACCATCAACATAAATTGGTAAGTTAACACCACAAATAATCAATATTCAAACGATTGCTCGAAGAGTTGTATTTTACCATTTTCGTAGCCGCCTCAGCAGTTACGGGCTTCTTTATTTCACCCTTCTTGTTTTGCCTCCCAGCTATCCAGACATCATGGTGAGGCATGGGTGTGGCACATGTAGTAGAGGACTCCTGAGTAGCAGCAGACTCTGCCTGTAGTCTTTGGCAAACATTTGCATAGCCCTTTGGACCCATAGTATGGTCATCCACATTTAGTGCATGCCTTCTTTTTTGCGCCTCATTGAGGGCCTAGTTAGTATGCACATTAATGATTTGGTTAGTAGCACTAAATGTTAATCTTGAATAGGTGAATACAACGTATATTAATTAAATTAGGAGTGACACCTAATACCTTGAATTCTTTAGATTTTCTTGAAGCAACAAGTGTGTCCCAATCTTCTTTGTCCAAGAAGTTCCACTATTCAAGGGCTGACTTCTTCTTCTTATCACCATCTTTTATGTATTCTCTGTTGAGATTTGTCCTATAGTTCCTTAGCATCTTTCCAGTGCGTTGCATCATGCTTTTATGATGCAGCTTCTCATCCAATGCAAACAGATTCTGTAAAATAGAATTGTTATTAACTAGTATCCAAAAATAGAATTGCAAATAATAATAACTCATGCATAATCCTTCCATATCAAGTCTTTCTTCGGATGAGGAACTTTATGCCAATTATCATACTTAATACCACAATGGCTTCGAGTGACAAACCCAAGATAGTTTACAAAATTATTACGGTTCACTCCAATTGCATTTCCTCCATTATCAAACTCCACAACCAATCCGGATTCACTACCACTTAGCGCTATTAACTTTTCAACAGAGTGATGCCCCTTTTCTTGTTAAGTGTTTGGTGATGCACATCAAGTTCCTCCAGTGCTTCAGTGGGTACATGTGCATCATCAACCTAAAATTTGACAAAAATAAACACACTAAATTAGCCCAATATAGAAATATGGGATATATGACATAACTAGAAGATAATGAATTTTATATAAATACAGGATATTTTTTTAGAACTTACATTGGTATCCTCGCCATGCTCATCATGGACAGCATGCTCATCATGGACTTCATGCTCATCATGGACATCATGCTCATCATAGTCAGCCATCTGAAAATGTCATTAAAAAGGCAAATATTTAGCATTTGTATTAACTAGAAGACAATGAAACATCAAATTTGAAAATGATATTGATATTAAAAAAGCAAACATTTAGCTTGAATAAAAAATATAAACATGTATGCCTCTAAAATTGTTATCTTTTATCAATTAGCAATCCTTCATTATGATCTCCGTGCACATATAAGTCATCATTAGCTTCAATATTTTGTGGAGTTGGCAAAAACAAAAGGGCATAAACAACCGACGCCAAAGACATGTTCTGTAGTAGTGAAATTCAGGGCATAAACACATGTGATGTCATTCTGATATATAATAAATGTGTACCGCCTATCCCATCCTTGAACACCTAATCTCACTAGTAAGTGTATAATGTGTATTGGGTTTTCGAGAAAATTTCGGTAGCGTTTCCCCGTTTGTTCTCTAAGTACATATGTACTTAGAGAACAAATGGGGAAACGCTTCCGAAATTTTCTCGAAAACCCAATACACATTATACACTTACATCCTAAGTGATATTAGGTGTTCAAGAATAGTCCCAAACTGGGGACTATCTAAGATTTACTCCTAATGAGTAAATCTTGTACATGTTTCTAGGCCAACAAGCACAATAATAGATAGGTACATGTTAGGGTTTCATCACAATTAATGTTAGGGTTTCATCACAATTGATGTTAGGGTTTCATCAATGTTAGGGTTTAATCAAATCAAATTAGGATGCTAGAATGGACAAGTTTAAATCTTATTTCAACATGCATCAAAATTTACTGAATTAGGTCAAACATTGGGATTAGAAACACAAATATATGCAAGCAAAAGATTTGTTCATATCCTAGCATTTACATAAAGCATTACATAAAGATTTGTTCATATCCTTACCAACAGCAAGCACGACTGTGGATGTGTTGGCCTACCACGGTCATGCTGGACAACACGGCCGTGGTAGGCCAACACAGCCACGGTCGTGCTTGCCCTTACCAACAACAAGCACGGTCGTGGTTGTGTTAGCCTACCACAGCTGAGTTGTCCAGCACGGCCATGGTAGGCCAACACAGCCACGGCCGTGCTTGCTCTTGGTAAGGAGCTACGGAGAAGGAAGCAAAGAGGCTAGGGCTACCTGGAGCTAGCGTGGAGAAGAGCGGCGGTGATCGGCGGTAGGAGTGGCAGCGAGCAGGCAAAGATAAGAGCGGCGAGCAGCAGTGGCACCAGGAGATGAGCAGAGCAGACCGGTGAGCAGTGGTGGTGGCAGTAGGAGAAAGAGGACGCGACGGCGTAGGCGGCGAGTACAGCCGTACAAGTAGCAGCGGCGGCGAGTAGAAGCGGGGGTCATCCGGCGATCGTCGAGCGATTTTAGGCGAGCGGCGATCACAACAAACTATCGCGATGAAACAGGAAGGAAGGGGAAGAGTCGGGTGATACGAGTCTTTTAAGTTTGTTAACAGCGTCGGTTATCTGTAAAATTGACGTCGTTCACCTTTAAGCGTCGGTTGATATTAAAAAACCGACGTCCAATTAGACAATCTTTGCCCTAAATTATTTGGCGAGAACCATTATTAGCGTCAGTTTGCAAAGGATAACCGATGCCTAAATTGGAACTTTTCGTGGAAATTTCCATCTTATATCGGCGTCGGTTAGTAGTTAACAAACTGACTCTGAATGTGATACTTTGGGGCAAAAACAATTCGCTCAAAAATTGGATTTTGTGGGCGATTTTAGGCGTCGGTTTGTTTTACACAGCCGACGCTGAATACAAAGTGGTACCCGTGTCTGGCTGGTCTTCGAATATAGACGTCGGGGTTCCTAAATATCTGACGTTGAATATTATAGGCGTCAGTTTTGGTAAATAACTGATGCCCAGAAAAGTGACACTGAATGTTGTTTCTGTAGTAGTGTCATGAGTCGGTACTTTAAGAAATCATAATTGTATGTAACAATGGTTAATATCGAGAGAACATGCATAAGGGTACATGTCAGCACCATGTACTTCCAAGTTGGTGGCATTGACTTTTCACTGAGGGAACCTTTCATCCTATATAAAGAGGAGGATACATTTGTTTTTCTCAAAAGGTAGGCATTCCTTTCAATAGAATTCTTCTATGAGCTTCCCCACTTTTTCATCGAGAAACCACTACATCGAGATCTCAACTCCCCTCTCTCTATAGATATCATCCCCGATTTTGAGCAAGAACCCCTAGAAAGACAGATCTTCCTCAGTAGTTGCCTCATCCCAACTCATCTACAAGACATGTCTGGGGTTTGGGAGTGATCAATAGAAAAAGAGATTTCATGAGCTCACAAAACACTACTTTCAGGCCGCCCGCTACGGAACTACAACCTTCACCGAAAAATTAGCTACATTAAAAACGTAATTAGGGTGTGTGTAGGTCAGAAGATCTATTCCACGGATCCTTTCTTGAGGGGATGGCCAACATACTCGAAGATCATGTTGAAGTTCATGATGTCCTTAGAGGTGTGATATTTAGCACAACATAACAAGAACAAAGACTACAAGGAGATCTAGGTAAACTTTAGGCTCTAGAATGTCACCCACCATCTTACAATGGAGGCATTCAAATCCATGTTTGGGTGGTCCAACCACAGAGTGAGGTATTTCCCCAATGGCTTCAGTCATTCTATGTCATGGAGCAAGCTTACATGAATAATGACCAATGCCAAGATTAGTTGGCGCCACTCTAGTGTCACCAACATCGAGCACCCCCTTAGCCCACCTTCTTCACTATGACCTAATGAACACCTTTTTCTCTAGGTCCACTCAAGGGAAAAGGAAGGTCTAGGAAACATACCAATTATTGCTAAGCATTCTTCTCCCTAGGGAGTGAGTGGGTCATCTGAGTGCATCGTTCCTTGTCCAGGCATACTTGATGTCCAAGAGTGAGAGGAGGAAGTTCCCTATAAAAATCAGTGGTCTCATCATGAGATAGCAATGTACTTTAATATTGATCTCTCCCACCTCCATCTAGTGGATTTGTATGCAAACATGGACTTTAGAAATCTTTGCAGGGCCAAGCTCTTCTCCAAGTATGGAGACAACATTCATGTCATCTCCAAATGGATGAGAAATCTCTTCCAGACCCCATCTTCAACGTCATTGATCTAGATCACCCACATTGGTTGGATGACAACATGAGAGACACTAGTCAAGATGAGGAGGGTGGTGAGAATGATTATAATGAGGTCATGGATGTAGTGCCAACACTAATAAGGACTTGTTGGAGGACAAATCACATGCCACATGCCTATGGATCCTCTTCTTGTATTGTGCCTCAGTCCCAGGAGGGTCCAAACTCATTTTAGGGCATGTATGACATGATCAACACCATGTAGACAAGCTATATGCAATAGCAAGAGATGATGAATCAGATTTTCCCCATCAAGAGAGCATCTTTCACAACTAGGACCAGATCTTCACATAACTACAGTGATGCTCACCAACAAGCACCATCTCCTGAGCAATTAAGAGAACTTTCATATGTTCCTGCAATGCATGGAGTATACACAGAAACCTTTATATGACCAGTACTGCAGCCATGGGTATTTTTTCAGATACACACCACCATTACCCATGACATCTTATTTACTATAGTTCACAAGCACTTACTACCCAGTTGATCTAGTTTTGTCACTGGCAACATTCTATCCATCTGGAGCATGATCATCTAGTACACCCATTTCATGTTGAGTATGATTTTGATAATATAGACATTTTCTAATTCAAGCTTGAGGCTATGGGTTTTATGTTGCATTCGTCTTATTTTGCATCTGCTTGTCTCACTTATTTGTTTTTATCCTTGTTTGCATCATTTGTAGTTCATGTTTATTTCAATTCATTTTTATTCTCTTGCATGGAATCCACATCTAAATAACATAAAAGTGGATCTAGAAGTAAAATTCTCACATGAATTTATGGTTTCTGTTATGTCCTCAATTTTGGTAAAATTGAAGGATATGAATGTAAAGCTTGGTTGGATAAACAATTTTGTCCAATGATATAATTGATGGAATAATAGTGTTAATTGCCTTTGTGGCATGGGTGCTCGTGGCATAAGATGAATAAATAGAATGAATTCATACATGAATAAAAGATAATGATTTTTGAAATATTTCATAAAAGAAATATGGATCAATATGTAAGTTTCCAAATGAAAAAGGTGTATGGTGTTTTAGATAATCAAAAGGTAATTATCTAGCCAGATTGACAACACATGTTTTGGGATTACATTAATGAGTTCTTATATTTATTTTAAGGAACATAACAAAGAGAGAGGAAAAATAATAATCTCGAATCCATAATCAAATTATTCAAAGTACCATGTTTTTCTATGTGTTTCTTAAAGGCTTTTGAATATACCAACTAAGTAAGATGGGATCGTGGATATATGTGGATATATAGATGGAAAGTTATTGAAGACCTACCTTGACAATCGTGCATGCCCTTTTCCTAAGTTTTAGTATTAACCATGAGGAAGAGAGGGAGATTAATAAAAGGAAGAGTTTTAGACTAAGCCATCTTAGGCATGTCAGTAAACGATGAAATAGGAAAGTAATTAATCGAGGGAAAGGAAACCAGGACTATCGTCCCTTCTCGTTCCTTCTCTATCCCTAGGGTTCCTTCTATGGTATCTATATATAGAGAATGGAACCTCGCAACAATAGGAGAGACTGGACATGTAGTCCTCTTTCCGTATTCTTCTTACGTGGTGTAGGGAAGATGGATGACGAGTGCCTAGTCTGTATACAGTCATTGCACTGTAGTAGGTTTGGCGGCACGGGAGGAGATCAGGGAAGAGGCGGAGGGCCAACTCCCCAACTTGCCTTGCAAGCAGGCGACACTGCCATGGCCAGGGCTCAAGCCCTACATGTAGTATTAGTTCAGAGAGGCTCAGCGGGATGTGCTATCGGCATGAGTTTGCGAGAGGTGGACCACGAGGATGAGTTGTTGCAGCAGCGTTGGGCAGGCGCCCTTGGCTGCCGGCTGCTCAACAGGATTCTTGGGGGTGACGGCAGTGTTCAGATCCCGGCCTCACGCGGCGGATTGCATGCAACTATGGTCGGAAATGATGAATATAAGACGGCGAACATTGGTGGAGGTTTGGCATCGCCATCCACCCGAGATCAGCGTAGGTGTAGGCGGTAGAGTTGGTCGCTGAGCAGAAGGCATCCATATAAAAGAACACTGACGGTCGTAGAAGCTGGTGTTGCGGCTGTGAAGGCGGAGGAAACCTGAGAATTGCAGAAGGTCAATGGTGTGGAGCTAAAGGTCCTAGACCTGTCGCCATGGTAGAGATGGAGGAGGTTGGAGCCGACTTACAGTGGCTCACCAGGTTTCTTGCTAGCCGGCCACGGATCTAGTGCTTTAGATCAGCGTATGAGTGGGAGTCTCGCTCGGTGCGTAGAGTGATCAACCTGTCGTTGTAGGCGAGGAGGCACAGCTCCACTGGGTGGCTTGCGGGTGAGGAAGATGGTCGTTGTGCAGCGGCTGGGCACGAGGCATCGAGCGGAGACAGACAACAGCGGCCGAGTTGGTCTCACGTGGAGAGATCACGAGGAGAAAGATGAATATAATCATTTGACCAGATGGCCCCTTAGTCACATGAAGATTTGACTCACAGAGCAAGGGCATCCAAGTCTTTTCATCATAAACGAGGCTCACCCGAGAGATCAGTGTATGAGAGATAATTTGCCTATGTGGCACTTTACTATTGGTTAGATTAAGTATTAACTTAAAATAATTATAGATAATTACTGATAACTCATATTGCAACATATAATATATGAAAATTGGTCAGCAGAACACGTAGAATCCAAATAAAATATAATTAGAGTCTGATTAATCTTTATGTTCTGAAAGGATATGCAATACATGTTTAAATGTGATTAGAATAAAGGAAAAACCTAGATTTTGCTTAATATATGCTTAATTGAATAGATTCGTTCATATTAGGCTAACACATGATCTTGCCATGTATAATCAGTAAAACCTTGATAATGATGAATAATGGATGATTCTAGATTATTAATCTTATTCATGTTATTTAGCGTGTAAAAATTAATGTCAACATCTTGCTATGATCTAATGATGATAATGTAATCTAGATGTCATGACTAGCTTAATATGCTTAAGTTGACGATTAGGGTTTGTAATCCTAATCCTTAGTTCAAAAACGAGATAACCCTAAACCCTAGTTTAGGATCACATCTAGATCTGGGTAATGTAATGTGAATACATGGTGACACACCCGTAGTATGCTTTGTTTCAGATACTTGTTGATTACATGCTTTGTTGCCTGGATGTTTGGATTGCATTCCTAAAGTACATAAGATGTTCTGCATGGTTTCTGCGATGACAAAGGTATGTGGTTACGCTTATGAATACATGTATCGAATTCCAAGATTGCCGATGTTTCTCGATGAGATTGAACGACAAATAAACTACTTGCTTGTTTATTTAGTTCTTGCAAATTATAAAGTTCATATGAGTATCATGTAAAGTAAATAATAGTATTCTGAACCCTGGGTCAGACTAATCTTCAGGGTAATGCACACGAGCCCCAGAGGGACAGTGATTACACCTGAGGTAGTAGACCAGATAAGGGGTAGAATATGAAAATAAGTTTATATTCTTGCATGCAAGATAAAGATGTTTGCTTATATTTATACTTGTAATTATTGTTTGAACCCACGTACCAGTATAGAAATATACTGAAGATAAAGATGTTTGCTTATATTTGTACTTGTAATTATTGTTTGAACCCACGTATCAGTATAGAAATAAACTGATCGCGTATTTGTTTGTCGGCGTTTTAGGTATCAGATATACTTGATTCGTGGACATGAGGGTACATATAAAGATGTTGAAGACACTACAGTTTAATCATGAAGGTTTAGTCTTAATGGTTTATCTTCACTCCTGTAAAAGTTAATTCTGTTTAAAAGTTATGTAACTCCATAGAGGAGCTTTTTATCTAAACATGTAAATATTTGATCTTTAATGGAAATTGTTTACTATTTTGTATTATTTCATGAATCTGATCCTGGAGTATATGATTAATGATCTGCGACTTTAAGGTCTTTTAGACACTCAAAAGTGTGGGTCGTTACATTTGGTATCAGAGCACAGATTCATCAATTAATACTTAATAGTATACAATTTCAAATTATCTTTAGAGATTTTAAGAGAAAAATTAAGTTCCTCATCTCACATTTTCGTCTACTTCTCATCTCTTTGCTTAATAAATCTTTGAAAAGAAAATGTTAATAAGAGAAGTAAAATGTGAAACTTGAAATCAGAAATCAACATGGTGTGGTGGTATGGGACACTACCCGGTGAAAATCTAAAATCGGTAATCAACATGGTATGGTGGTATGGGACACTACCCATGTGAAAATTTAAAATCGGTAATCAACATGGTGTGGTGGTATGGGACACTACCCATGTGAAACTTGAAAGTGGTAATCAACATGGCGTGGTGGTATGGGACACTGCCCATGTAAAATTTGAAATCATGAATAAGAAAGATAAGGGATGGTTTAGGTAACCTAGTCTCCCATGCATGTATGCATGAGGAGCATAAAACTTATGTGATAAGTCTTAAGAGATATCAAAACCCAATATTTGAATATATCAGAAAATGAGAAGTTTGAATATAACTTGCTCAAACTCCTCATGTTGTCTCTAGGAGTTTAGTAATGGTGGCCAAGCCCCTGGAGGGGAAGGCCGGGGTAGCACCAAGCCCTGGAGGGAATGTGACCCAGGTTCATTGAATGAATAGAGACCATGAGGGGGTATTCCAGAAAACATGGGTTGATATGTTATAATGATAACAGTTATACTTAATGAAAATAAAGAGATATCTATAAAACCTTTAGGGTTAGTGAGACAACCTAGGGTGGGTCAACCCGAGAGTGGGAATATGACCTATGAGGGAGGCAAAACCTAGATCTTGGGATCAGGTTGTGGCTAGAGAGCCTAACCCCCTCCTATGAGCCAAGAAGGCACCCTAGGCTAGGACTTTCCCTTAAAAGGTAAGTGAATAAACATATTTAAATATTGAGATAACCTTAATCCTCACCTAGAAGAGTGAAGAGTTAAAGATTAAAAAAATGAAAGCACTTAAATTCTTTGAACCCCAAGGATGTCAACTCTGAGTGACACAGTTGGGCAAGCCCAGGAGGGAAGACCAGTAAGGCACCAAGCACAGGAGGGAAGGTGGCCTAAGTCCACAATGCAGTTGTATAGGATCAAGCCCCTGGAGGGGAAGATCACAGAGGTCAAGCCCAGGAGGGAAGACGAACATGGCACCAAGCCCTGGAGGGAAGGTGGCCCGAGCCCAATGATGGGACAACACTGCATTATGTGTACTCAAAAGAGAGATATGAAGGCAATTTTGGTTAAAGAATTAAATAAGAGAATAATGTGCTTAAAAGATGTGACATCTAAAAAGAAACCCTTAGGTAGGGTAGAGTCCTAATGCAATCCTAGGGTCAAGTCGGGTGTATTAAAGGTACATAGGATCGATGGGTTGGGAGTTGATATGCCCTGAATGCACATGACCAAGTGGTCGGGAGGTAACAGTTGGTTTGCCCTAGGCCCACGTCTCAGGAGGTTGGCCACCTACCTGATGTTCATGTGGCCCAGTAGGGTGAATGTGAAAGACACTCCCTTGATGCATAAGGATGAGATCACTCCAAAAGAGTACCTATACCCCTAGAGACCCCAAGGATTTGGATAAGGCTCATAATGATACATGAGATGTAAATATAAAAGATAAAAAGAAGTCATGAAAAACTTAGAGAAGTTGTGTCTTAACTTCAGAGTAAGAAAAGGGACACTTGACTTCATGGAACATAAGAATGCTATAAAATTAAGAACAAGTAAGATTAGAGTCATAACTAGTATGATTCAACTTAATATGTGAAATTGAAAGGTAATGTGTGGATGTACTATCTCCGCTCTTGGAATGGATTGAACTTTGTGTTTGGGCTGCAGCCAAATGCTTATTTCATTTCATTATGAGGGAGGGAGATTGGATAGACACACGTTATGCTTAAAATTTTGATAATGAGGACGAATATCCTACTTTGAATGTGTAATGACATGAACTAGGGTTAGAGGTGTCACCTCACCCTTGTGTGAAAGTAATGAATAATAGGTTGGAAACCTAGGTGAAAAGAGAAATCACCAAGTAATGATGAAATCATCAAGAAATGATGTGACTACTAGAGATATGGATATACTTGAATTTCAATTCCAGTGCCAATATTAGTAATGAAATGAAAATTGATTAAGTAGGGTCTTAACCCTAAGTTTTAAAAATAATGTGAGTTATCATTCACCTAGGCTTAGTGGGCCTGAATTTTGGGGACAAAATTCCTTTTAAGGAGGGGTGAATGTTATGTCCTCAATTTTGGTAAAATTGAAGGATATGAATGTAAAGCTTGGTTGGATAAACAATTTTGTCCAATGATATAATTGATGGAATAATAGTGTTAATTGCCTTTGTGGCATGGGTGCTCGTGGCACAAGATGAATAAATAGAATGAATTCATACATGAATAAAAGATAATGATTTTTGAAATATTTCATAAAAGAAATATGGAACAATATGTAAGTTTCCAAATGAAAAAGGTGTATGGTGTTTTAGATAATCAAAAGGTAATTATCTAGCCAGATTGACAACACATGTTTTGGGATTACATTAATGAGTTCTTATATTTATTTTAAGGAACATAACAAAGAGAGAGGAAAAATAATAATCTCGAATCCATGATCAAATTATTCAAAGTACCATGTTTTTCTATGTGTTTCTTAAAGGATTTTGAATATACCAACTAAGTAAGATGGGATCATGGATATATGTGGATATATAGATGGAAAGTTATTGAAGACCTACCTTGACAATCGTGCGTGCCCTTTTCCTAAGTTTTAGTATTAACCATGAGGAAGAGAGGGAGATTAATAAAAGGAAGAGTTTTAGACTAAGCCATCTTACGCATGTCACTAAACGATGAAATCGGAAAGTAATTAATCGAGGGAAAGTAAACCAGGACTATCGTCCCTTCTCGTTCCTTCTCTATCCCTAGGGTTCCTTCTATGGTATCTATATATAGAGAATGGAACCTCGCAACAATAGGAGAGACTGGACCTGCAGTCCTCTTTCCGTATTCTTCTTATGTCGTGTAGGGATGATGGATGACGAGTGGCTAGTCTGTATACAGTCATTGCACTGTAGTAGGTTTGGCGGCACGGGAGGAGATCAGGGAAGAGGCGGAGGGCCAACTTCCCAGCTTGCCTCGCAAGCAGGCGACACTGCCATGGCCGGGGCTCAAGCCCTACATGTAGTTTGGTTCAGAGAGGCTCAGCGGGATGTGCCATCGGCATGGGTTGGCGAGAGGTGGACCTCGAGGATGAGTTGTTGCAGCAGCGTTGGGCAGGCGCCCTTGGCTGCCGGCTGCTCAACAGGATTCTTGGGGGTGACAGCAGTGTTCAGATCTCGGCCTCACACGGCGGATTGCATGCAACGGTGGTCGGAAATGATGAATTGAAGACGGCAAACACTGGTGGAGGTTTGGCGTCGCCATCCACCAGAGATCAGCGTAGGTGTAGGCGGTAGAGTTGGCCGCTGAGCAGAAGGCATCCATATAAAAGAACACTGACGGTCGTAGAAGTTGGTGTTGCGGCTGTGAAGGCGGAGGAAACCTGAGAATTGTAGATAGTCAATGGTGTGGAGCTAAAGGTCCTAGACATGTCGTCATGGTAGAGATGGAGGAGGTTGGAGCCGACTTACGGTGGCTCACCAGGTTTCTTGCTAGCCGGCCACGGATCTACTGCTTTAGATCAGCGTATGAGCGGGAGTCTCGTTCGGTGCGGAGAGCGATCAGCCTGCCGTTGCAGGCGAGGAGGCACAGCTCCACTGGGTGGCTTGCGGGTAAGGAAGATGGCCGCTGTGCAGCGGATGGGCGCGAGGCATCGAGCAGAGACAGACAGCGGTGGCCGAGTTGGTCTCACGCGGAGAGATCATGAGGAGAAAGATGAATATAATCATTTGACCAGATTGCCCCTTAGTCACATGAAGATTCGACTCACAGAGCAAGGGCATCCAAGTCTTTTCATCATAAATGAGGCTCACCCGAGAGATCAGTGTATGAGAGGTAATTTGCCTATGTGGCACTTTACTATTGGTTAGATTAAGTATTAACTTAAAATAATTATAGATAATTACTGATAACTCATATTGCAACATATAATATATGAAAATTGGTCAGCGGAACACGTAGAATCCAAATAAAATATAATTAGAGTCTGATTAAGCTTTATGTTCTGAAAGGATATGCAATACATGTTTAAATGTGATTAGAATAAAGGAAAAACCTAGATTTTGCTTAATATAATGCTTAATTGAATAGATTCTTTCATATTAGGCTAACACATGATCTTGCCATGTATAATCACTAAAACCTTGATAATGATGAATAATGGATGATTCTAGATTAGTAATCTTATTCATGTTATTTAGGGTGTAAAAATCAATGTCAACATCTTGCTATGATCTAATGATGATAATGTAATCTAGATGTCATGACTAGCTTAATATGCTTAAGTTGACGATTAGGGTTTGTAATCCTAATCCTTAGTTCAAACACGAGATAACCCTAAACCCTAGTTTAGGATCACATCTAGATCTGGGTAATGTAATGTGAATACATGGTGACACACCCGTAGTATGCTTTGTTTCATATACTTGTTGATTACATGCCATGTTGCCTGGATGTTTGGATTGCATTCCTAAAGTACATAAGATGTTCTGCATGGTTTCTGCGATGACAAAGGTACGTGGTTACGCTTATGAATACATGTATCGAATTCTGAGATTGCCGATGTTTCTCGATGAGATTGAACGACAAATAAACTGCTTGCTTGTTTATTTTGTTCTTGCAAATTATAAAGTGCATATGAGTATCATGTAAAGTAAATAATAGTATTCTGAACCCTGGGTCAGACTGATCTTCAGGGTAATGCACACGATCCCCGGAGGGACAGTGATTACACCTGAGGTAGTAGACCAGATAAGGGTTATAATATGAAAATAAGCTTATATTCTTGCATGCAAGATAAAGATGTTTGCTTATATCTGTACTTGTAATTATTGTTTGAACCCACGTACCAGTATAGAAATATACTGATCGCGTATTTGTTTGTCGGCGTTTTAGGTATCAGATATACTTGATTCGTGGACATGAGGGTACAGATAAAGATGTTGAAGACACCATAGTTTAATCATGAAGGTTTAGTCTTAATGGTTTATCTTCACACCTGTAAAAGTTAATTCTGTTTAAAAGTTATGTAACTCCATAGAGGAGCTTTTTATCTAAACATGTAAATATTTGATCTTTAATGGAAATTGTTTACTATTTTGTATTATTTCATGAATCTGATCCTAGAGTATATGATTAATGATCTGCGACTTTAAGGTCTTTTAGACACTCAAAAGTGCGGGTCGTTACCTTTGGTATCAGAGCACAGATTCATCAATTAATACATTTGGTATCAGAGGACAGATTCATCAATTGATCCTGGAGTATATGATTAATGTACCCTTATCCATAAATTTTGATATGCTTATTTAAGAGTACACTATAGGAGGAAATAAGTGGATTACTCAATCCAAAGACATATATGGAAACTTTAACACCCAATTCTACCCTTGGCCTTTGAATGAAGAGGTGTTTGAGTCCATATAACAAAATACTAGTGTGACCTTTTATTTTGATTCAATAATAGATTTTGGAGGGGGGCGAGGGAGTAGACCAGTGGTGTGGCTCGGCAGTCCCCAAGGAAGGGACCCGAGTTCGACTCTACCTGTTTCCCTTGACGTGCAACAAAGCCCCACTTTGTTGAGCGTGTTGTGGTGCCATTAAAGTATGCAGCTAGTTTCGGGGTTTACCGTTGACTGGGTTGGGTCCAATAGTGGTTTTTCCTGGGAGGGTTTCCTCTTCATCAACAAAAAGAATAGATTTTGGATCTAACTTAATTTAGAGTTAATAGAAGAGATATGTATCATAGTTAGGAAGAGTTTCTCTCTTAGTCACTTTCTCATTTACCTTCATTTCATTCCATCACAACCATAGACTTCATACATGTTCAAGTCATTTTCTTCTTTTATTGTATCTTTTTACATGATATGAAGCATGTAGTATAGCATCACATCAATTGAAATTAGAGTTGCATCCATATAGGCAAGTTTGCAATTTGCATTGTGTGATTCATAATGATATGATATTTGCATTCTATATTTTTTAAGGATAAAGAGAGTAAGAAAGTCGTACATATATCCTTACTCATTATTAAAGCTGTAAAAGGCCTAAGTTTACACATAAATATTATATGGATAATAAAGGGAAAAATAAAAAAATGCAAAAAGAAAAAGAACAGGGATTAAAATGAAAATGGAGGAAATGGATGACGAAGGAAAGCAAATAATCATCTCTCTCCTATATAAGGAATGAGGATTTGGGACTCCATTTTAATGTCACTTCAATCATAACTCGTCATTAGATTGAGGTATTCACAAATGCTTCATCCCAAAAAAAATAGTAGGCATTAGGACACATTCAAGCTCATTGCATCCAACATCTAGATACACCATTTTGTTTTCCTACATAAATGACTTGGATTGTGTGATTTCTATTCCATGACACCCATTCCTTCCACCCATTTCTCTACATGGTAGGCCACCAACAAAAAAATATTCCCTACTTATAATCATATTTACAGAACGACATCCATTTCAGAGAATATTTTGATTAGAGAAGTGTACATAAGGATATTATGTGATGCACTCATCATGCTCAAGTTTATGTGATATCATGTTTCTTTGGCTTGCTTATGTGTTAAGAGACCTAATTTTGATGTGATTTTCATAATTGGCCTCTTGTATAGTAGTTGATTCCTCTACGGTTGGAGAAGAGCAGTTTGGGTCCATGAGTAAAAGATGGTAAGAATGATACAACTAAAAAATATATCTCATTTTGACTATTTAAACTAAATCCAAAGAAATGTGACTCGATGATGATCAACATCTGAGCTTAGGGAATTTTAGTGGACATGATTTTACTATAAAATTATGGGCTAATTTAGACATGTTTTAAAGGATATTCTCCAATATTCATTTCAAGTATGCTTCTTTATCTTAAATATCCTAAAATTACTCTTGTGAATCTATTTTATCCATTTTCATGCATTGGGTTCAAAATTATTGTATTTACTATTGCCTAATATGTTGTTTATTTTATTGCAATCAAACAAATCAAAAATCAGAAAAATTTGGTACCAATCACATCGAGTCAATACCACTTACATCGAAGAAGAGAAAGCTTAATCTCGTATTTGTCTCACTACTACTGACACCATTTGATAGCACTGAGATGCAAATTGGTACCACCAACAATCATTTTGGTGACATTGACAAAAGGACCATAGAAGATTCAGAGAAGTCTTAGTACCATTGGTGGTCAACTTGGTGCCACCATATTGCAAGTCCTAGTCAAATTAAATAGGTAAGTCGGTGGCACCAACTCCTAAGTTTGTGGCATCTATATTTGTTTGATGGTCACAATTTAGAAAGGTAATATTCAATAGTGTATTGGATAAGTTATATCTTGACTCTTTTTTAAAACCCAGGAGGGAGGTCACAAAGACGCATCTATTTGTTATACAAGGGACATGAGTCCACAGAAAAGGAGACAAAGATATATGGAGCAAGGTTCACCTCAACTCTTTCGTGGACTCTTTTGATGGTTACAACGTTGTCTAGTTGCAGTAATCTTTGGAGACAACCAATCTTGCATCATATCACGTGATTTTTGTGGCTTTCTTCTCTTGATTCTCTTAACTTGATCATGTTGAGAATGAGGGGCCAAATCTCCCATTTTTGTAGAACCAGGGAGTAGTCTTGTGTTGACTTTGTGCATGTTTATTTCCAATTCAATATATATTATCTCTAGTTTGGAGTTTGATAAAGTAAGTTCATTTTCTTATTTATGTTTAATCACCCATAATACGAGATTGATTTTTAATTCGATGAGAGAGAGATTAGTATTTAAATAAGACATTATCAGCATAGTCAATAACACACTGCTAGAGCAGACTAACCACTGTGAGGTAGATTTTGCAAACATGTTACATCATTTGACTTTCTATATTAACATTATGAGAGTGCATCAATAATTAGGATGAATAGTTTACTACACTACGAGATGGGGTAGTAAAAGCTACAATTTCTTAATCCAAAGAAGCAAGATAATGTATGTTGATTGGGTAGAATACATGCATAGACTAAAGTTACACTAAAATTGGTATCCTAAAGAATTCATAAATTTGATCTTCAATCCATTATAATAACCTTTTTTATATTCTTATTCTTATTATATTCACTCAACCAACTCTTTTATTAGGTTTAGCTAAATTATTTCGTTTGTACTAGTTTCTATTGTCCCATCTTTCTAAGATTTACATTCAGGTCTCTTTGAGTTCCTTTACTACTCTGATGCATACACTTGTGTTTAAATGTGCACTTAACTCGTGTCTAGTATCAAACACAGGAAACAATAATAGAATTTAGGATATAATAAACAATTCCACATATTTAATTTATAGTGACTTGTAAATGCAAATATGTTAGTCTATGGGATCTACATGTGAAGGTTTTCTATTCCTATGAAACACATGAAGGACACTACAACGTTACTTTGCAAAGGGTTAGAAATTAGACATAAGGAAAATAGTAAAGTTTCACCCCCCCCCCCCCCCGTAAAATTTGTTAACTTCTGATAAAAAACCCTCCCTTGTTCTTAATTATCATAATTTCGTTTCTTTTGTAATAAATTCTAGTATTCCCTATGGGTGACATCCATTATAAAATAGGCAAGTAGCTAAATCTTTAAACAACACCCATTTCCATGTCGTCCATTTGACATATACACTATGAAAACCTAAAGTTCATCAATTAGAATGTTTGTAAATATGTATCAACTAATATTTTTCATAATTATTAAAACCACAAATTCATCAAGTAATATTTATATATACACAATATAGATATATGTTAAGTTACAAAAGTGTGAGTTTAGATTACCAAGTAGTGTTCCTCAGTCATGTCAAATATGATAAGTGGAGTTGTATAGATCTCAAGAAGATACATTTTGTGTTTTAGTGAGAACACCTGAAGATAATGGTATAAGTTCTAAGTTTACTTCATCTAGATAGTTCCTATAGATGCTTTATTTAAGAGATTTAAATATATTAGTATTCCTTTGATAAGATTGACAAATAAGAATACAACTTTTGGGGGCTACTATGAATTTGAATATTGTTTCGAACTTGTGAAGAAGAAGTTGACCACAACACCAGTTTTATTTTTCACATTGATAGGAAAAGGATGCGTCATGTTTTTTCATACTTCAAGGAATGGCATAGTTCGTGTGTTAATGCAAGACAAAATATATGATCCCTTTTGTGTAACACATCCAAACCTACTATCCTAATCATGTAAACCTTGATTCCATTTTTTATACACAAATAGTATTATTTCAGTAGGAAATCTAAAATGAGGTGTAAGATATACATTTGTGAACCCATGATGATTACTTAGAGGAAAACCCTACCCCTGTCTACTAATGACTATAACATGCACATGTAGACTACTACCAATAATACAATAATCGATTTAGGATATAATATTTCTAAACTAAGATAAATACCTGACTTAATTATGTTAATAATCTCTTATGGCCTGGTGGAAATACTGAATTTTCCATAGTGAGTAGTACAGGTTCTACACTATATAAGTGTTCAATTATGACTGTAATAGGATTCCATACATGATTGATATTAGTGAACTAGGTTTTAAATGGTTTAATAACCAATAATTGGATTTTTTTTCATGGTTAATCCTAACTCACATGTTCTAACATACCTAATATGTATCTCAAAAATGATACAAAATGTTATTGACAATACATATGTAATATATGGCATGTTATATAACCATAAATCTCATATAGTGGAAAATACATTGGAGGAAAAAGATTATTGTATCATGGCCTTCATTAAGGTATATTACTTATCTAGCATAAAACCTACAAAGGCAATCAATGTTTACAATGAGTAAAAATGCTTGGATATACCTTAACAATGATGAAAACCCATATATCAATATGGTAATTCGACTATATATATATATATATATATATATATATATACACACATATACATAGACATATATATATACATATATATACATATATATACATATATATATATACATACACATATACATAGACATATATGTATATATATATATATATATATATATATATTTCTATGTATATGTATATATATATATATATATGTATGTATAGATACATATATATATATGTATATATATATATGTATATGTATATATATGTATATATATATATATATCGGAATTAGGTAATTTTATTCCGAAACCCTCAAGCAAATAGCCCTTGGGAAAAAATACAATGTAGTCCTTACCACTACATTACACCTCTTAAAAACAAAGAAAATTGTTACTTTCTATCTATACATTTGATACTATTGTATAGAACTTTGTTGATTTTGCTTGCTAGACTTTCCACGTCTCTCTTCTTCGCCATGTGCTTCCTGCTGTTCCTCTCCTTCCAGATATGGAAGTAGAAGGCCGATAGAACCAGCTTCTCAATCCATTCTTTAGTTGCGATCATCCTCTCCACAGTGCTTAGCTGCCTCATCTTGAGCTTTCTCTGCTGCCGCACCATCCTCCAGACCTCTTCAGTGTATTTACACGATTCAAAGATGTGCTCCTTTGTTTCCTTTTCCTCCTCACATAGCATGCAGGTATCATCCGCTCCTGGGTACCACTTTGCAACCTTGTCTAAGGTAGCAAGTGAGTTATGTACTGCCCTATACACGCACATGTCCCACTTTGGAATTCCATGATCAAACCAAACAAGTCTCGATATGTGCTGGTTGTCCTTCAAACGAACGAGCTCCCATAGTCTTTCCCGTTTCTCCTTCAAGGTCCAGGACCTTCTTTCGTCATCTATGTTCTTGATATCCTGCCATACCTCTGTCATCCTGTTAATTACCCTCGAGTAACCCTCTCTGGTCCTTGGTTTGAAGTCCAAACCTTTTAGATATCGAGTCCTCATCCATTTTGCCCAAAAAGAATCGTCCATCAGGTATTTAAAAACACGCCTTGTTGTACCCCAGTCTGCTATGGAACTCAGGGATTTCAATCCAACTCCTCCTTCTTCCTTTGGCCTCGCCAGTCTGCTGTACCTCATTGGATGAACTTTGTTTGCCCAGACAAAATTCGAGATTGTGTTTTCCATTCTGTCTAAGACCGCTCCCGGTATTTCACCCTGCTGTACCCTAGAAGATCAGTAGGCCTTCAATCGCAGCTTTTGTTAAGGTAATCCTTCCTGCCATGGAAGTTCTTGATATGGGCCACCTGCTTATCAGTTCATCTAGCTTGTCTGAGCACTCCGTAAAGTCTGCAACTCTCAGATTGCCTCCTGCCAACGGGAATCCAAGATATTTGGTGGGTAATTTACTGACGGTAATGCCCATTGCCTCCACTATTGCTGTTGCATTCGTGCCACAGTTCTTTGACAAGAATATATGAGTCTTCTGTAGATTTTTCTTCAAACCAGTGTCCTCCCCGAACTTTCCCAGAAGCTCCTTCAGCTGGAACATGTACGCTTCCTTTGCTTGCAGAAAGACCAGGACATCGTCAGCGAAGATGAGATGACTTAGAACTTTGGTACCGTGCATGGTATACGTAGCTATCTTCTTCATTCTTTCCTCTCTATCCATTAGCCTGGTGAAGTACTCCATAACAATGGTGAATAGCAGTGGAGAGAGGGGATCTCCCTGTCTCAGTCCATTGCCCCCTTTAAAAATGCCACATGGGGAACCATTTACCAAGACCGAAAAGCTTGTCGTGGTGACGCACTGCTTCATCAAATTGATCCATCTTTCCTGGAACCCCATTTCAGACAAGATCCACCACAGCGAGCTCCAGTTGACACTGTCGTATGCCTTCGAGACGTCCAACTTCAAGCAGGCCTTCTTGTGTCCCCTCATCACATTAAAATCCAAAAGGAATTCCCCTGCAAGTAATGTGCAATCGCTGATGCTCCTGTTAGATATAAACGCCCCTTGGTTGTCTGAGACTATCAACGGAAGGACCATCTTCAACCTCTCTGCCAATAGCTTCTCTATCACTTTGTATTGGACATTATAACATGCTATTAGTCTAAAATCAGCTAGTGATGAAGTTGTTTTCTTCTTCGGTATCAACACTAAGAAGACATGGTTGACCTGTCGGAGCATGCACCCCCCTCCATGAACCATGTAATAGATTTACAGAGATCGTCTTTGATTACCTCCCATGCTTCCCTATAGAAATGTGAATTGAATCCATCCGGGCCTGGCGATTTGTCAGTGCCGATACTCCAGAGTGCTTTCTTCACTTCTTCTTCATTGGTTTTCCTGCAAAGAATATTATTATGAGTTGTTGTGAGCTTATACCTCCATTGGATATCCTCCCCCTCCATATTCACAGCTTCCTCGTAGCCTTTGTTATAAAGCTTCTCATAGAACTGAGTCGCTTCCCTACCCAAGTCCTCTTGACTATTGAGGGTCTTTCCTTCTTCATCAATCAACTCTGCGATAGTGTTGAGAGCCTCTCTGTGCTTGACAGCATTATGATATATTTTGGTATTTTGGTCCCCGTCTTGGATCCATTTCTGCCTACTCCTCTGCCACATGAAGCTTTCTTCTGCCTTTTTTAGATCTTCCAGTGTGTGTTTGAGCTCTAGTTCAGTATCAATAAGGTTTGCGTTCAGCGGGTCGCTCAGTAGCTGATACCTGACCTCCTTCAACTCTCTATTGTTTGTTTCAATCAGTATGGGGATATTAACGTGTTCCTTGGACCATCTCTTGATAGATCCTTTCAGGCATTTGAGTTTGTTGGCGAAGATGTAGATTGGATTCCCTTCCACAGGTTCCGCCCAGCTCTTCCTTACCAGCTCCTTATAACCCATCCACTTTGTCCAAAAATTAATGAAGAGAAAAGGTCTATTGCTCTTCGATTTCTCCCTTATTTGCATTAGTAGGGGCGCATGGTCACTTATATCAGCAGACATGGCTCTAATGCAGGTGTTTCCAAAAAGCTCCAGCCATTTAGTATTGACTAGAGCACGATCCAACTTTGATGTGATCCTTTTACCTGGTTTGCCTTCATTGTTCTAAGTAAAGATGTCCTCCCCTTGCATAGGTAATTCGCATAGCTCAGCTTCATTAATAAGTTGATTAAAGGATTTTAACACAGCCTCGGGGACCAGCCTACCTCCCCGCTTC